>CM053597.1:137986599-138025229 GCA_028646575.1 Pseudocheirus occidentalis
TATATATATATATATATATATATATATATATATATATATATATATATGGTAAAGGGTGATAGAAGTTGGGAAAATCTTCAATATTCAAAAGAACAAAATCATCATGGTGGGGATAACAACATGTCTGACACAATTAAATTATCTGTTCAGTTAGTGGGACATAAACGCCCAAGTGAAAACTTTGTTGTTGTTCAATTACTTTTCAGTGGCTCCAGAATCTTCGTGAATCCTTTGGGAGTTTTCTTGGCAAAGATTTTAGACTAGTTTGCTGTTTCTTTCTCCTTCTTACAGATGAGGAAACTGAGGCAAACAGAGCCAAATAACTTACCCTAGTAAGTGTCTGAGGCCACACTAGAACACAGGAAAAGGAGTCTTTCTGACTGGCCTGGCACTCAATCTACTGCACTACCTTAGCCAAGGTCAAAGAGGAAATGCCAACTCCATCTCTGATTGTAACTCTAATTCTAACCCTAACCCAAAAGGAAGTACCCATAGACACTAGTGTGGTGGGAGGAGGTCTCCTGCCCCCAGAGGAAACTACTTTTCTTTCCTCTCCCAAGTCTTTGCTAGTTTTCTCAAACCTCACGTTTTCTCCACTGTAAAGAATCCATATCTCAGGAAGTTCTCCCATGGTTTCTTGGGAAAAACTGCCTCTGTGGCACAGTAGCTTCTGAGAGAGCCATATTTACCTATAGAGAGTGAACTCTCACATAAAACACGCCCCCACCACACACACACACACACACACACACACACACACACACACCCTGCTAACAGAAAATGAATAAATGTGGTCTCAGCACCCTCTGAACAATTGCCTCCCCTATTCCACATCATACTTACTTTGATTCAATTTTCCAATTTACACTACTGGCAGCATTATCAGTGATGGTGAATAACTGATCCACTGCCTATTTCAACCACTAGTCCCTTCTTACTTCACAGGTAAGCTCCCAACTCTAGTGTGATGACCTCCCGACACACTGGCAGGTCACAAGTATGGACAGATCTACTTAGGTTGGGCTTTCTACCTTAAAACTTCCTGGCATATCATAGGTACTTAATAAACGCTTGCTGATTGATTAGAATATAGGAAATTGCTGTGGTATAGTGGAAAGAGTACTGAATTTTTGTACAAATTTATTTATTGCTTGTATTAAGAAATGCTTTTTTATTGTAATAGTTTTAATTTAAGAGGACCTGGCTCAAAGTTTATATCTATCACTGAATAGCCTGTGAGAAAGTCCCTTAGACTTTCAATGCCTCAGTTTTCTCATCTATAAAATGGAATTAATGGTAAGATTGTTGTGAGGACAGAATGATTACAGAGAGCAATATACATACCAGTTATTGTTATTTCTGATCTTTCTTCTCTAAAGAAACAATTTTCTCATTTTTTCTGCCAACCCCTTAAAAGAGAGGAGCCTCTACCTGTTTTCACGCCTTCTGTGAAGGCAGAGGTGACAGGACTGAGCCCTGGTATCAGAGGAAGTCAGGAATAGAGGAAACTAGAATTCCTGAGAGTCAGGAATTCCAGGGTTGGGCACTTACTCCTTAGAATGACTGCATGAAAATTCACCCCCTGGCTGAAATCCTGCCGGCCTTGCATTCCCATCTTCATCAGGAACAAACCCCTGAGCACCTCCACAAAAAAGGACGAGCCTTCATTTGGAAAGTTTCTACTCTGGGCACTTCAGATTCTCTCCAAGCTGAGACCAAGGGAGAGCCATGTTAATTAACATTTGCCCATCACCCTCAGATCTAGGATGAATGGCAGGAGGCTGAATACAAAGTGCCACTATTAATATTATGATTATTACAATAATTACATTTTATGGCAGTTCTTCTCACCTCTACTGCTCAGCACTGGTTAATTTCTCCATTGTAAAAGTGGGCTCCTTTATTAGACAGTGTTCTGCGATTAGTCCAGTGGAGTTTTACCAGCCTAGACATAATTAAGGGAGGCAGGTCTCCAAGTGGTGCCTGAGCAACAAATACCTTATTCAGGGGATTGACAAGCAAGTGATTTGGAAGAGAATGACCACCCATCTAAGGGTGTCACTGGTAGACTTCTAACCCTATCGGTCCAACTTCAAGGTGAGATTCTAAAACTGAAGCTTTCTTACTTCTGTTCTCTCCAGGAATGCTTTCCCAAGAGCCATTCAGTTCTGAGTGTGAGTTTTCAATTCAGTTGTAGGACGCTGGGCAAGTGACAATTTTCTAGGCATTAGCAGAACAACAGAACACATAATGCTCAAGGAACCATGTTCAAAGAGCTTTTCAGCACGATTGCAAACACAAGTTTTGTTTTGTTTAAACCAGAATATAATATCCATTCTGCCACTATTCCTTTTGTGACCAAAGATAATCTTACAAAGCAACTGATGAAAAAACTGATGCAGCTTGAAACAAACAGAACCAAGAGAAAACTATATATAATAATGATATCGTAGAAACAAATAATTTCAAAAGACAAAAATTCAATACAACGACCAGTCAAGATTCCAAAGGAACAGTGATGAAGCATGCTATCCATATCCTAATTTGGAAGTGATAGAGAATGAGATGGAATAACACACACATTTTTGGATATGGATAATGTGGACATTTTTTGCTTATCTATGCAAAATTGTTACCAAATTCATTTTTCCATTTGTTGTAGGAGAGAGAAAAAAAAATAAAGTCTCGTTCATTAAAAAAAATAAAGTAAATTTTAAATTAAAAAAAAAAGTAAATGTGTTCTGAAAGATCATGACGGGGGGCGGCTAGGTGGTGCAGTGAATAGAGCACGGGCCCTGGAGTCAGAAGTACCTGAGTTCAAATCCGACCTCAGACACTTGACACAAAAAACTAGCCGTGTGACCTTGGGCAAGTCACTTAACCCCAACTGCCCTCCAAAAAGCAAAAAAAAAAAAAAAAGATCATGACGGGTCCCAGATACTGGGAAATTATTTTCAATTTGGCCTTGCCTCAGTGTCTAAAACTGCCCCATTGCTCACTCCTCTGAGTGAGTTCTGAACTCACTGAGTTCTGAACTCAAGTAATTGTTCAGTGCCTCTGTTAAAATGCAAATATTAGCTGGAAAGGCTAATGTTAAGCTATTATCAACAATTAACACCGCAGCTCAAATTCATTTATCATATCAGCCTTGGCAGACATCAGGACCCCGATGGAATGGTACACAGGACAAATGTACAGATTGTAGACGTAAAGCTGGAAGAGAGCTCAGGAAGTCATGTGGTCCAACCCCTGATTTGACAAATAGGAAAACCACCCACAGTGTTGTACGACACTGAAAGTCATACGAATAGTAAACAAGAGTGAGGCAGGCTATTCACTGGAAGGTCAAAGCTTAAATACTTCGTCCACATAATGAGGAGGTGGGACTCTCTGGGAAAGACCCTGATGGTGGGAAAGACTAAAGGCAAAAGGAGAAGGGGTAGCAGAGGATGAGACGCATCATGTTGTGAAAACAGTGAACTTGAAATCTTGGATGGACATGGGGTAAGTAGAAGGGCCTGGTGTGCCGTGGTTCAAGGGGTCATGAAGACTCTAACATGACTGAATGTCTGAACAACAACTTCTAATGCCAAATCCAGACTCGTTATTTTCTATCTAGCTGGTTCTAATAAAAAAATTAATGCTCAAGATCCAACAGGGTAAGAGGGAGAAGGATTAAGAACCAATCAGATCTCGTAGAGCCCTATAGTGAGGGACATGAGGAAGTGAGGGGAAGCAGAGGAGGCATTGTCTTTTAATGGGCATCCAGAGGAAGAAAACCTGAGTTTGAGTCCCGGATCTGCCACTTTAATAGCTGTGTGACCTTGGACAAGTCATTCGTTTTATTGTCTATAAACTAGGTTTTAGGGTCAGAAGAGACCTTCAGGGTCATCTAGTCTAACTCCTTCATTAGATAGATGCAGAAACTGAGCTGCAACAAAGTTAAGCGACTGGCTCAGTCACGCAAGTTGTAAGCACCAGACATAGTCAAAACCAAGCCTTCAAATCCCAAATCCAGTACTTTCCCCACTACACTGTGTAATTCTCTGGAAGATAATAATAATTCCACCGTTTGTCTTGGAAAGTTGCCATCGGCAGAATTCTTACTAGGAATTCTTAGTTACTCTGGTGCCTGAGGTAAGTACCAGTGGTGGTGGGAAGAAGGGCAGGCAAGTTTGGAGGGAGACTGAGGTGTAAAGATGAAGGTTCCTGAGGAAGAAGAGAACCCAGGGTACCTTGGGCCAAGGGGAGAAATATTACAGATCTGCCCCTGTGAACAGAAATCCTGGAACTCCATTCCTGGGGAGAGAGAAGGAGCAGGATGAACCAGAGAAAGCTCAGTCAGGATGTGCAAAGACTCAGAATTCAGTTGTCACTTCTGGACAATGTCCCAGAATATCTGCTGGTCTTGGGTGTCCCCACCCACCAAGAAGTTTGGACTGAGTAGCCAGGACAGTGCAGAGAAAACAGTCCTTCCAGTTATTCAATTGCATTAGGGAAAGACATAGTCTGTCCCCTAGAAAGTCCAGGCAGTGAGCCTGACCCTACCCATCCCTCAAATCTCCCTTCCCCCAATCTCAGAAAAAGGTAAGGGGAAGACAAACTTTAGGAAAGGGATACCCTGGACATTCAAGTGGAAAAGGACTCTAAGGTGAAGGGGCTGGGGAACCCTGGGACAAAACCACAGTTAACCCATATTAGTTATGGTTCTGGCTGTGATAATCAAATGAGATGTCATATGTGTGTGTGTGTGTGTGTGTAAACTGGAATGTATTACATAAGTAAGAACTGTTATTGTTACTTCAAAAGGATTGCATGGAGAGAATATAGGAGAGTTAAGGGTTTAGGTTAGCTTCCCTGACTCACCATTTGCCACTGAGACTTCCAAAAACGCTATTTTAACTACCTACAGCTCTTGTCCTCAAGATCCCCGGATATCTCTTCTGCAAATTCCAGTGGGAGTCCTTGATTTCTGAAAAACAAACCTCATTGTAGATTGCAGATGTATCGGGCAGGGGTCAGGCCCCTTCTAGTGCTGGATAGAAGCATCCAACAAGTTTCTAAAACTCAAGCAATGTTAATGATAGGGCAAGAAGTTTGAGCTGGAGGGTGGATATGGCCTGTGTCTTAGGCATTCCATATTTCATGTGGACTAGCTTGATCCATTAAGCCTTGAAAACACCCAGAGGGTAAATTGTCAGCACAGTGCACAAGAATTTTGCCCTGAACAGAATGACCTCTGAGTTCTTTACTGGTTTCATATTTTTTGGGGCCGCACATACATCACTACCTTGCGTCTTAAATGTATTTGATGGAGTTTGACCTCTCTGGCTCACTTCTGCCAATTAACATCTAGCCTGAAAAACATGTAGAAATATAATCTCCCTCCCCCCCAAAAAATGGGGGAAACTCAGAGTAATCCAACAAATTATAACTACTTGAGAATTTCAGTCTTGCCTCCTTCCTCACCAAATTACAATTATCATCAGAGGGGATTCATCTTGAGTATTCAAGCAGAACAAGCTCAGGGGGGACTGCTCTCTTGTCTTATCATCTTCACATAGTAAGTGAATGTCCATTGGGACATGGCAGTGTCCTAATAAATCTATGCCATCTTTCCCTCCCCCTGGCCTTTCATGTCCAATTAGTTACTAAATCCCATTGAAACATCTTTCACACTTGTTCTCTCCTCTATTGCCACTAATATCACTGTAGTCCAGACCCTCATTACTACCTTTGCTGTTGTTGTCTAAGCATTTTCAGTTCTTTCCAACTCTTCATGACCCCATTTGGGGTTTTCTTGGCAGAAATACTGAAGTGGTTTGCTGTTTCCTTCTCCAACTCATTTGACAGATGAGGAAACTAAAGCAAATAGGGTTAAGTGACTTGCCGGGGATCACTCAGTAAGTGTCTGAGACTGGATTTGAACTCAAGTCTTTCTGCCTCCAGGCTTAGTGCTCTATCCACTGCACCACCTACCAGTCCCTTCAACCTCCATAGATTGCCCCCAATAATCCATTATGTATTCCTTTCTCCATTTTCTCTGTCCTCCAAATCATCCATCATTCTATCACCAATTTAAATCTTTCTCAAGTATAGATCTGGCCGTGTCACTCCTCTGCTGGAAAACCTTCACTGGCTGTCGTCTTCTTAGCGAGTAAAATTCAGATTTCTCTGTCTGGCATTCACTTCCCACCGTGACCTGGTGTCACTCTACCTGAAATAACTCGCGTCTCTGAGCTCCATACAAACTGGACTACTCTAACACCTCATTCTATCCCACCCTACCCCAAAATGAAAGGTGGCACAGTGCTCAGAGCACTCCTCAAAGCAGGAGTTCAAATCCAGCCTCTGACATTTACTAGCTGTGTGACCCTGGGCAAGTCACTTTACTTTGTCTCAGTTTCCTCAACTGTAAAATGAAAATAATAACAGTAACTGCCTTGCTGGGTCTGTAACGTACTTATCACAATCCTGGTATATAGTAGGTACAATATAAATGCTTACTCCCTTCCCTTGTACCTCCAGGTCTTTGTTTATACTCTTTCCTATGCCTAGAACATCCTCCCAGAGCTGGCTTTGTTGAATATCTGCCTCCTTTCAAGCCTAACTCACATGCTCCCTCTAAGACTTCATAGAGCATTTTGTTTTGTAATGTTCTCATGTACTTCTTCTGGGGCCTGAACCTGTGAGCTCATTCACTAGTACAGAGAGCTCCCTGTGAGGAAATTCTTTCTCTCAATGCAGATTGCCAACTGCTCTGCACCTGACAATGGTACACTTGCCTGGGGCTCTGCCCAAGCATCATGCAATCCCTAAGGTCACCTCTCCAGCCACTATCTCAGGAAAACTAAGGAACTCCCTCAGATTGGCTTCTTCAGATACAACTACTGCTTACTAAACTGCATATACCTGTTGGCCCAGCAATACCACTGCTAGCCTCTTAACACAAAGAGAGTAAAGAAAGGCGTAAAAGACCTACATGTGCAAAAATTTTATAGATTTTTTTTATTTTTTATTATGGCAAGGAATTGGAAACTCAGAGGGTGTTCATCAATTGGGGGGAGATTATAAGATATGGAATGTAACAGAGTACTGTTGTGCTATAAGAAATGATAAAAGGGACAGTTCCAGAAATACATAGGAAGATTTATACACAGAGTGAAGTGAGTAAAACCAGGAGAACAATTTGGACAATAATAAAGTTGTATAGACATTTTGAAATGTTAAGCATAATTCTAGAGGACCAATGACAAAGCCACTACCCATTCCTGACACAGAGTGGTGATGAAGGAGACATACATTTTTTGATGTGGCCAATATGCAAATTTGTTTTGTTGACAAGCATACTTATTACAAGGGTTTTGTTTTGTTTTTCTTTTTTGCTTCTGGGAAGAAGGTGGGAATTAGAGAAAAAAATAAAATAAAAATTCAAACTACAATTATCATGAAATAACACATCCTTATAACTTTCTGTGTTGATTTCATATTCATCTCCTATACTGTAAGCTCCTTAAAGGCAGGCACTAAATTTTGTATCTTCCCCAATATCTAGTATAGTCTTCTGCATACAGTAGGCACTTAATAATCATTTGATGTATTGTATTGCATTGTATTGCGTTGCACTGCATTGCATTTTATTATATTGTATTGTGTTGTGTTGCATTGCATCAGAAATAGCCCATTAGAAATAACTTCGGCAAGACAAGACCTCAACATAAGATTTATTTTCTACTCTTAAGCAAGGCAACAAGATTCCTGAAGTATGTTCTCAGTTCTTTTGTAGATACATGTTCTATGTGTCCTACTCAGCTTCTCTGTGTTTCAGTTTCCTAAGGTGTAACAGAGAGAAAACCCAAGTGATCGGCCTAAACACTAGTACATGGTGATAGCAGAAGCTGATTCATGTATCCGCCTTTCCTTCCTCCTCTCCTTTCACCTTTAGCCAGCCAGCTGGCTTTCAAGGGGAGACATTCAGTCCACTATCTCCTATCTGCAGTAATGGAGACCAAAGATACCTAATCCACAAACTTCATTTTAGCCATGGCTGTAGTTTAAAATGCTCACCAGAAGACTAGCTTGAAAGTAACCTCCCTCTTATTTTTGTGTTTTCTTTTTGGGACTTTGGGGTGGGAGGCATGAATTGGAATCTGAGCTCTTTTATTTCCTGCATGACCTTCCTCTTTGTAGGAGCACAGATCCAGACAGAGATGGGGCCTAGAGGTCATCCAGGCCAATCCCCTTATTTTATCATTCTATCATTTATCATTGAGGCCCACAGAGCTTAAGCAACTTGCCCACAGTTACACAGCTAGGAAGTAAAGATGCTGACATTTGAATTCATATTCTTTGATTCCAAATCTGATATTCTTTTCACTATACATCTACTTTACTGAAAACAAAATTCAAATCATGACCAAATGATAACGAATCAGTAATAGAAACTGGTCAGCTAGGCGGTTCAGTTGATAGAGCACAGGGCTTGGAATTAGGAAGAGTTGAGCTCAAATATGCCCTTCCACATTACTAGCTGTATGACCCTGGGCAAGTCATTTAACCCTGCTTGACTCAGTTTCCTCATCAATAAAAATAAACTGGAGAAGGAAATAGCAAACCATTCCAGTATCTTTGCCAAGAAAACCCCAAATGAGGTCATGTATAGTTGGACATGACTGAAACTGATTAAACAACAACAAAGTAGAAGCTTTATGGATTGTTGTTGCTCCTCTAGTACCTGGTACAGGGAATTGCATATAATAGACTTTTAATAATTGCTTGATGAATGAATGGACATCTTATGTAATGGACAGCTATTATTTTCCCTGATAACTAAGAATGTCTCATCTCTGTAGGTAAATACATATTAATGTGCAGATCTGGGCTATAGTCCTTCACTGTCCCCCACTCTTTGTGTGACCATAGATTTGTCCTATCTGGACCTTACATTTCCCTCCTGTAAAATAGAGATAAAAACTAGATGTTGTCAGATTGAAGGCAATCATTACTAATTGATGTTTTCTGTGTCTCCTCTGAGGAAGGAACCTATACATGTTCAAGTTACAAAGATTATCTTATGAGGTATACACCTAAGAATTAAATGTAATGTGTGATTTTTCTTATTATTTCCTGTGGACAGCATAAAGAAAGCCCTCCAGACCAGTGGTTTAGCCTGATTAATTCCATAATCCTCTAGTTGGACCTTGAGGGATGGATAGAATAAACACAGGTTTCCCTGTCCTTCTTTGACACATCCATCCGAATAGCTTCTCAGTGTTAGGGGGACATTTGTTGTGAGCCCTTCCATCTTCAGAGGGTGATTCCACTTACCCACTGGGATCCTTGGAAACCCTTAGAGGGAGGCTCTCCTTGGTTTGGTCACTTCTGATGTATCTGTTGTGATGTGGGGTGCTGCAAATTTTCATACATAAACCCAACTGCATAACAAATTTTTGATGAGCAAGTGTCTGGGCTTCATGGGAGAAAGATGACTTTCAGATACTGGACTAATGAAAGGTTTCCTGTCACCTTGGTGAGCAAAAGGAAGGCTTCAGTTTTAAAACTAGAAGAAAGAGAAGTGCAAGGAACTACCCAAGGGACAGTGAGTGGGTCTCATGTCTAAGGCTGTCCACATATTCCATGTCAAATTCAGTTTATTGTTAGTGTTGTTGCTCTCTTGCTAAAATCCTGCTGTGATTCTTCATTGTAATGCAGAAGTGACCTTGAATTCTCAAAGGCTATACCAGGGAAATGGAAGTTCTTACAGATGTTAACAAAGTTGAAAAAACTTTAAGAACAGACTGTAGTCTATTACCTAGGAGCCATGTTCACTGCCATGTTCCTGTCCTCCAACCTCTACCTATGATCCAGAACTTCAAGTTCCCACCCTGAGAGCCTATGCTTCTATTACTGAGAATTCAAAATTTCTATGCCAATCTCACATCCACCATGTTACTTCCTGGCCATCTTCATTCCAGCTTACTGTTCTCTACATTGTCCACCTACCTCATTGATTTCCAACTCCAGTCCTGAGATCAGTAATCAATCAAACATTACCATTCCTAGAAAGGGGATATCAATCACCTTATGACTAGAATTACTGTCTCTGTAACTTCCCTGTACAGAACACTTCTCCCTGGCTACTACTCCCCCATAAATGTTGCCTTTTCCTGTTCAGATGTAAGCTTCTTGAAGGCAGGAACTGTTTTGCTTGATTGTATTTATATCACTAGGTCTTCACACAATATCTGGCATGTCACTAGTTCTTAATAAAGGTTTTTTCATTTATTCATTCATCACCAGAAAGTTTGACACCTGAGTAATGCATGACTACATCTCCCAGAGACCATATATATAAAGGTATGGCAGAGTTCTCAGCATTAAAGGATGGTTAGACCATATATTTAGGGTTAGAAGGGACTTTAGAGGTCAGCTGGTCATAAGATCATGTAATCATAGAACTAGAGTTGGTGTCTATATAAGTGTGTATATATGTATGTATCTATAGTTATGGAGAAACATACCTAAATTTTATTGTAGATTTTGGAGGTAGAGGAAGGTACGTATATATCTATAGCGATAAAGAAATCTGTCTAAACTTTATTGTGGCCTTCTGAGGGGAGTTGGAGGAAGGGGGGAAAAAGAACAAAGTAGAAAAGTGCATAGGAGAGAACAAAAGAAAACTGACAAGGAAGCAAAGAAAAATGGACAATTCTCAACACAATGAGTATTATTTATCATATAGGCTTTCTTGAAATGAAAATGTATTGTTACATATTTTAAATCCTCTCTTGTGTTCCACTATGCACACAAGCTTTTTTGCCTTTCTAGCTTCGTATTAAGTTCCAATATTTAAGTTTATGATAGGTTTTTGTTTCTTTCATTAATAAAAAAAATAAAAAGAGAAAATAAAAAGAGCTAGAGTTGGAAGAGGCCATCCCCTTCATTTTGTAAATAAAGAAATTGATGCCCAGGGAATTTTGGTGACTTGTTCAAGATCATACAAATAATAATATGAAGAGACAGGATTTGAACCCAGATTCTCTGGCTCCAAATATTACTGGAACCTTCATCAGTGTAAGAATTCACAGATAAAACCATAGATTCTTGAAGCATTACTATTCCCATTAGAAGGTAAGTTCCTTGAGAATAGGGATCATTTCACCAGAATTTATATCCCTAGCACCTAGGACAGTGCCTGGCCCATAGTAGATGCTTACTAAATATTTGTTAACTGATTAATGGTAAGGGTAATTGGCCTAACCCTGCCAATTAGTTGAGAGCCAACTGGCTTCCTATTTCATTACTTCTTTGAAATAAATCATATCTTAGTAGCTGCACTATAGTAATTGCAAGACTGCAAGAAACCCTCTGACCAACAAGATCATGGCAAGTAGCCAAGTAGTCAAACTCATCCATTATAACTTTCAAAATAAATTGGCCAACAAGCTATGCACTAATACAGGAGGAGTTCAATCAAAAATTAGCCAATTATTATCTGGATATTAAATGTGCACACGAGCTCACATCTAATTTGACTTTTTGATCCAACTACCCAAGTCTTTTGGCATAAGTCTTTCTACAGAGCACCTCCTCTCAGACAATCCCAGTATATGATCACATTAAAATAAATGGGGCTTGATCTTGAAAATTATTCCCCAACTATCCCTTATATTCCCATGCATATGTTTCTAAGGTGCCTAACTCTAGTCCCAAAACTATTTCCACAGGGACATATTCTCTCTGTCTCCCAATGTCCTCACAGACAGGTACCTAGAATGAGAGCAGTGCAGTGGGATATATTACAATACATGCCTTTTGTTTAGTTTAAGACCAGTAGGAGAGGCCTGGGCTCACTCTCCAAATCCTCACTCCAGCGTGCAGTCTGCCAAACTGTGCACACAGACATGACAGGGGATTTTAAAAATGCACCAGAGACAATGTGGCTAATGGACCAGGGCTTCCCTGTTTAGGAAATCTGGGGAGAGATAGGAAGAGACTACAGATCTCTGAATCTGAACAGAGCATTGTGGGAGGGAGCACTTCATTGAGTGGGAATCTACTTTCTTTCCTTTTTTCCCTTCTTCCCAGAGAAAGAATGAGGAGGAAGGAGGAAGAGGAAGAAGGAGAGAGGAGGATAAAGAAGGAAGGTAGAGAAGGAAGAAGGAGAAGTAGAGAGAGGAAGGAAGATGGAAGAGGAAGAAGAAGAAGAAGAAGAAGAAGAAGAAGAAGAAGAAGAAGAAGAAGAAGAAGAAGAAGGAAGAGGAGGAGGAGAAAGGGAGAAAAGAAAGGAAGGGAGGGGGAGAGAGAGAAGGAAGGAAGGAAGGAAAGAAGGAAGGAAGGAAGGAAGGAAGGAAGGAAGGAAGGAAGGAAGGAAGGAAGGAAGGAAGGAAGGAAGGAAGGAAGGAAGGACTTGTGAACTCTGGCTCTTTCCCTAGAAAAGCCTGTAAGCAATTCAGGCAGTATTTCTCCACACAGTGGATGAGGGAAATATGAAGCATGGTGCCAAAATCAGCAAGCTGAGCAAGTGATGTGCATTCATCTCAGAAGGAGCCTGGATACCTTTCAGAAAGAACAGGGGATCTAAAAACAGAGACACCAGCTCCCATTCTGGGATGACAGTCATAAAGTACAAGTTAATTTGTGTTTCACAAGATAGTGTTAAGGACAGATGTTCATGGAATTTACTCCTGACCCAGCTAAGAGCCTGTGAACTACCATCACTCTAGGCATTTAATTGTGTTCTGATCAAAATCCTGACAGAGGAACGTTCTTCTCTGACAAGGGTTGGACTCACTCCCCCAACAAAAAATATCCAGTAGAATCATGCACTTCTTAGACTTGGAAAGCCCCTTAAGAGGTCATTGAGTCTCCCCTTTTATCAACAGATCCCAAAGGTATTGAGTGAATTACCTAGGGCCCTAGAACAAGGACTAAAATCTATGAGCCCTGGATCCCAGGTCAGTGTTTTTTGTTCTATATCACATGAAAGTGCCCCAGAACTTAAAGTTTGAAGACCTGAGTTCCACTCCCATATCTGCCAGACTGTGTGACCCTGGATAAGTCTAAGGCTAAATCCCAGCTTCCTCATCTATAACATGAGGATAATAATACATGTGCTAATTAGTTACCAGAGTTGTTTTGAGGATCAAAGAATTTGTAAATCATCAAGTGCTAAATAACTATTTTAGTCATCATCATTATTATTAATAATCAATTAAGATTTTCTGTATTCTTGGTTTCTCTTTGTCATCATCTTTGTAAAGAAGATAGTCAAATCCAGTTCAATGATTTATCTTTTCTACCCCAACTCAAAAGGAAATTCTTATTTGATCATGCTACCAAATTCAGAAATGTAGGAATGATATGCTCTTAGAAACAAGCTACTGGTTTCATCATATATTTCCATTTTAGGGGATGTTTTGCTGTTAGAAAATGTTTCAAGAGGAAATCAGAAATAAACTGGTTGCTTTAGAATACACCATAGTTCAAATGTCTTCCCTCTTCTTTTTTCTTTTTAAAGATTTTAAGCTGGCTGAGCCACTCCTGACCAGCAGAGAAGCTTTAACCTTCTTCATTTTCAACCTGAACCACTTCCTCAGGCATCCCCACACACACACAATCCCTGTCTTGGCACCAATATGGTGCCAGACAGTGAAGACGCCTGATCATATTATATCTTGGAAATCCCAAGCTCAAGAAATTCACCAGCCACAGACTCCCCAGTACAAAGGACTCCAGGCATGCCCCCACCACACCCAGGATTTCCTAATATTTAACCCTTTTATTATTCTTTCTTAGCAATGAAATTGTGAGAGAAATATTTAGGGAAAATAACTAAATAAAGCCTAAGATCCACCCAAAACAAAACAAAAACCCAATATTTAAATTTCGTTTGTTGCTTATTTTTGTTTTTATGGAAGATGGGAAGGATGAGGGATTTAGGGTGACATTTTTGTGTCTTAGAGAAGTAGCACAGTGTAGTGGTAAAAGAAGTAGAGTAAGGATGATCTGGGTTCAAATCCCTCCTCAGACAATTACTAGCTGCAGGGCCCTGGGCAAGTCACCTATCCTCTCTAAGCTCAGTTTACTTCTCTGTAAAATTGGAATAATATTAGCACCTACCTCAAAGGGCTGTTTTAAAGATCAAAGGAGATAATATATGTAAGCACTTAGAAAACCTTGAAGTGATATAAAAGTAAAATATTGTTATCTGGAAAGTAATCCTTTTTAAAGACATTTCAGTGATGTGGGGAAAACAGTTTTGTTCATGGCATGTCAGAATTCAGGTGTTTCACCACAAACCTTCTGGTCTGTCAAGCCTCAAGATATTAAAGAGCACTCCTTGTTCTCAGTTTCAAGCTCACGAAAGACGGGCCAAAATGAAGGCTAACAAGAAACAAGTTAAACTGAAACCAATCCAAAACTTTGGGAACTTTTCCAAGAGGTTGATTGATTTGGGAATGTAGGTTCTAGGAGTTCCTACTTCCTCTCATCGAGTTTATCCAACTGCTAGCTACTTTTCTGAAGGTGGAATATGAACTTTATACAACATGCTTAAAACCATTTTAAAAAATTCAAAGTGCCAATAAGACCCAAGGTCTATTGATTTCTCCATTTTTTTTATTCAACTATAAAAATGTGTATGAGGGGTCATCCGAGAAATATAAGCTAAAGTCAAAATCCTGAATATATGAATTCATTATTAGCAGACTTCAGAAATCTTAATACTATACAGTAATTCACCCATGTGTTTTTTCCTATGGCTTGGGCTTTCAAAGAAAAAAAAAGAAACAATCCATCCCCAGTTACACTTTTTGTTTCTCAGGTATTTCCCCTGAATGTGAACTAATGTAACCAATATTTCAAAAATGAGACAAGACAGACAGAAAATTAATTAGGGATACAGTTTACTCAGAAACATTGTAGCAATACATTGGTCGACAGCACTTAGTCTGGCTTTTTTCTAGATTAAACCCCTCTCTAGTATTGCTCTCTGAGGTGCTTTATCGAAAACAGAAAAACTGAAAATGTAAGATAATATTCTAAAGAATAAACTGACTTGTCGTCACCATGAACTTTATATATTAAAAAAAACCCTTTGCATCATCTAGAAACACCTTAATATGTTAACACAATATACAGAATGATGAAATGACATTTCTCTGAAGAAGGAAGGTCAAATGTGTCAATACAGCTACATTATTTAAGACTCAAAGTTGTTGGGGTGTTGCTGTGTTGGGTTATTTTTTTTCAAAGAATGTAAAGAATTTGAACTCCCTGTTCTCAAGGTGAAAGGGCATTTACTCAAATCTACTCGTGAAGAAAAGAGGTGGCAAGTCCTGAGACATCGTGACTATGACAAAATTCACCAAGTTTAATATGGCAAAAGGTGAGAGTATTCCTTTGGTGCTTTAAAAGTAATTAAAAACAACATTGTCGATGGTTAATTAGGAGCCGGTAAGAACTCCTTTTGCATCTCAGCAATTCTCTACTCCTTTATTTCAACATTGAATTTTAGGTTTAAAATATTTAAGAAAGCAGAGAGGTGATTAACATAGATTTTTCAATGTGCACCATAGTTACACATTCTGTCAACAGAGTAAAAGGGAAATATACAGCGTTACAAAATGCTTATTTCATGTCTCGCAAACATTCCAATAAATCCTTCACTGCGCTGTTATTCCATTCAACAGTAGAAAAACAAAACAGAAGTGAAACCCAAGAACCAGCCCCGTTCATTTACATCTTGAACATTACCACAAGGAATCCATCTGTAGCAGAGTCTCGTCCTGCGGGTTTCAGGCAGGGAAAGGTCCCATTTTCTCCTGTGGGAACTTTGCCTACCCGGGTCCCACAGGGATTTAAAAAAAAAAAAGGCAAGTCAAGGGAACTCAAGCTTGGTGGGTATGATAGCCATGAGAGTTGCCTCAACCACAAAATAAACTCTTTTGGGACAAACTTAGACCCCCACAAACACCCAAACAATTCCCCATAGGAATAGATCATGAATGTGAGGGTTAAAATTACCTCCTTGTGGATATGACTTATACGACTTTTTTCAAAAAGTTTCATATATTTAAATAAGCTACAACTACCACATTCTATGAGAGCTTGGCCATCACTTTGATGACATGTTATCTTGTGGTTTTTTTTTTAATGTTGCAGCTTTTTTTTTTCCCCAACAGACTGTATTAAGGCAGTGACAACTAGCACAGAACACAAAGGGGCCTAATAAATCAGCCAGGCTGCTGCTCTCAGAAGGACTTGGGCCAGTGAAGGCCTCAGTTGCTAACATGCATGTTGGTAGCTCATACACTGCTACCCGCATTAGCACAGGCCACAAGAGGAGTGAGTGAAAAGACAGATGCCGCTGTACCCGTGGAAGCTATTTAATAAATATCAACCAAAAAAAATGGAAAATAAACCCTCTAGAGCACAACCACCTTAGGTCAACTGAATGTCATCTAGTTTATTCAACCAAAAAATATATAGAGAAAAAAATATTAAAACAAAAAAAGCAGTTCTTAACACTAGCAGTAAATAAATTTATACAATTCAGTCTGTATAATATGATGAAATAAATCTACATCTTTTCTTATTTTGGTACTTTGAATTATACATACAAACAACAATTACAGGGACTTGTTCACAATGCATATAGGTCTGGAGAATGGCTATCTGAAAACCCTCAGTGGCAATATCGGAATGTTAACACTGATTGCCTGGAATGGATTGTGTTTCTTCCTATGCAGAGGCCCACAGCCTTGAATGAATGATCTGCCTATGACTTTTTTTTTCCTTCTTTTGTTTTTTTTTTTGATGTTGTCAAACAACTGTGGCCAGTGAAAGGAAACACAACTGGCATCTTGTCCATGTGGGTATTAGACCTAGTTTCTTCTTATTTCCGCATTTTTTTCCTCCCCATATTCTTTAGATTTCTTGGTGTCCTTCATGCCCTTCTTAGAGTTACCCAGATGCAATAAAGTCTTCCTCAAATGTACAGTATTTCTTACAATATAAGTTATATGCAATGTTCAGCATTTTTTTTCACAGCACTAGAGACCCTGTTAAATAGGGAATATGAGTCTGAATGGCTTATTCACAAATGGGATCCAGATTCAGTGGTTGAGAACATAGACACCACAGTGAGCTCCTTTTAAAAAGTGGCAAACATCACTTTTCTTTCTGCCTTCAAATAACATATTTCCATCATTTTTAGGCTTCATGATACTGCTCCTGCAAAAATGCAAGTATAAAGGGGAGGGGGGGAAATCTCACTTTGAGACCTTTAAGCATCGAACAGGGAAGTCTAACCCATGGCAGTGACCATGCTGGAAGGATGGTGAGGTCCGAAAGAGAGGCTGGATGGTGGGTGCATTGGTGTTGGAGTAGTCAGAATGTGACTGGAATGGCTAAAAGGTGAAATATGACTGAGAGAAGTCATGTGTCTGGAGAGGGCGGCCGGATTGAACGAGCTGCTCTTGGGGAAGTCCTCCAGGCTGTCGTGAACCTTTTTGCATTTTTTGGATTTGCTAGACATTTTTCGGTTTCTGGTCTGGATGCCTTCCTTCTTCATAGTCAGGGGTCTGTTAATCTAAACAAAGATTAATTATATATATTTTTTTGCTTTCATGCTGGCTTCAAAATGGCCAAAGGCTCTCATACATCATCCTACCACCACCATCAGAGTGCTTTTCATGCAGTAGATCTCTGGGTTTTCATCTTCCCCTCCTTCTTTCCCACCTCTCACCCTCTCCCTGGAAGCCAAGACTCTTTCGAATGGAAACTATGGGGTTATAGGATTTGCTTCTCATTTTCAGGGACCAAGAATTACAAGTTACTATACAGTTTATCAGTCAGTTTTGTCAGTATTATCTCAGAGAAATTTCTTCAGGGAACTCTGTCATTCCAAAAGACCTCATTTTAGGGACCCAATCAGGATGACGTCATTTCTACAGAAATTATTTTTTCCTTAATTCTTCTTTCAGACATTTCACCTAATGCCATTTTGCTTGCGTGCTGATCAAAAAGGAAATATAATTTATGACTTCAAAAGATAAGTCTGATCTCACTCACTCTGAGCTGGCCTGGGAAAGTACTGATCAAGAAAGAGTATCTGCCTTGGAAACTGTGGTATCAAACCACTCAAGAAATTTTGGGTTCAGTCCTGACCTTTTCTGGATGAGTCTTGCACTAAAATGTTGCTTTGGAATGTATATTTTCCTCATTACAGACTGTTTTCAGCTCTTCATTAGGGAACTGCTTCCCTCATACTCTACCAAATCTAAAACCCTTATGAGCTATTAATTTGGCCCTATTGTATCTACTTGGTTTAGGGCAAGAATCTGCCTATCCCAATAATCAGTCTGCAATCAATAAATCTATCAGTAAATAATAAATACTTCCAATGGCACTTTGCCAGATACTGAAATAATCTTCACCTAGGGATGAAAGGTCAAGCATGGACAGGTGCTGAAAGTCCAGAGCAAAGCAAGATAAATCTCAGTTACTGTTCCCACACAATCCCGCTCTGAGAATCATGCTACACTTTAGCTTCAGAGACTATAAGCTCTTTCTTCTGAACCCCATCTCATTTCTTCTTTAAAAGAGATTTACCTAGGAGTGGTGAGGGGGGCAGTGCCAGGGGAGAAATATAATTGTGTGACTAATATTTCCCACACCTGGTCAAGGTCAGATGAACACAAATGGTCAGGCATATGTTGGGCCTGACCTCAGGCAAGTCACTTAAAATCTGTGGTTCTATCCATTTGGTATTATTTCCAAGAAAAAGGAAGTGAAGAGGAGTAAGAGGTTAATGCCAGGGTTTGACCCTGAAGCTGTGGGAAATGCTGGTATCCCAAGAACCTGTTCAATCTGCCTAATGTACCTTGGGGCAGAAACAGCCCTTTCCAACCCTGCTTCCTGTGTGAGAAGAGATGATATCTTCCAGAGCTTAAGGATGTACCCAGCTGCTTATAAAACTAAAAAATGAACACTGAGAAAAACACTAGCTAAATCCCAAACAGGTTCCTAGAGCTAGTACTAAGTCAGCTGGTAGCAGCAAGCACAAAAACTCCTGAAGAGGAGCCCTGAGCTAAGCTGTAAGAGAGGGACAGGAATCTGGATGTACCCACAAAGCCCAGCATGATCGCTGAGGTTGAGGACATAAGGCTCATTTCCTCATTGCATTGGGAGGGCTAGGAGAGTTGTGGCCGCATAAGCAAAAAGGCTACTCCCCAAATTAAATCTCAGCAATTTCTTCATCAGCTTTCATATCACGGTCAACCCTGAGGCCTCCAGAGATGACAGCTCCCTCTTAACCCCTTCTCCCATCTCTAGCTAAGTAAGAATCTGGATGTACGGTTACACCCATAGAGTAAGACCTACAAAGGCACGGCTCCATATGCTGATGTCTTGATATACAGGTAACAGTACATAGCCAGAATCTAAGTACAATATCAAGATCCCCAGATAACACAAACCCAGATAACTAACTACAACAACACCTTGATCCTGCGATATAGATAGGCAGATAGCTGAACACCTAGATAACTAGAAAGAAACTCATTGCATCTGTGCAAGTGTCTAGATGGGCAGGAGAAACGCCAAGACCAGGAGAATGAGAACTAATTTCCTCCAATTACTAAGTAAACAAAACTCATACACCAACAATTAATTATCTCAACAGATTCTTATTATCACCACACAAAGTAAGAAGGCTTTTCTTGGTCATAAACTCCTCAGTGGCTAAACTTTCACCGCTGAGGGGAATGCAGCGGAACGAAAAAAAGAGTTCCTTGAGGACTGTCAAAAATGGCCTAAGGTTGCCTACTACTACTACTACCACCACCACTACTACTACTACCACTACTACTACTACTACTACTACTACTACTACTACTACTACATGTTATCTTTGTGACCCTGGGCAAGTCACAACCTCTTTGGTTCTGTTTCCTCATCTATAAAATGAGGGATTAGGCTAGATAGCCTCTAAAGTCCCTTAGTTTTAAATCTATGATTCTATGATTCTTACATTCATTCTATAAGAAAGTTACTTTAATCAGTTGAAAATTGTATAGTTAAAATGACCCTTAACACCTCAATCCATATAGGAAAGAAACAGATCTACATATATGAAATATCAGACTTGGGAGAAAAGACCAAATCCAAGCTTCCCATTAAGTCTGAAGGGTTTAGTGATTTGCCCAAGGATATATTACCTAGTGGGACAGCCAGAGCTGGATAGCAAATCTAACTTCTAACTTTCCCACTTGGCCAAGCTATCTTTGAAAATATTAAATAACTTTTTTTTAAAAAAGGAAGCAGATGGTTTTCCCATATGTCTCCTATTTGTCCTGATCCCACTAACTACAGACAAGAGCCTTCTAGGGTTCTGAATCCAAATCAGTAGGTAGCCATATCATATAGCAACTGACAAGTGACAACTCTGAGTCAAATTGGGAACAAGAGCAAAACAAAACCTACTTCATGTGTGTGTGAGAGAGACAGAAGTGCCCCTCTTAAACCCAATACCCTGGCCACCTGATTTGGGGAGGAGTGTTAATTCAAATTTGACAATTGTTTCTGTCAGATTTTTCTCTTAACTCACATATGGCAGAATGAAAGTGTGAGTACACATACCCAGAAACACACATTTTTGCCCTCTGAATAACTCGGGGGGAGGGGGGAGAAGGGGAGCCTGAAAACCCACTCTTACTATGCCCACAGGTGCCAAGAAGCCTCAGGATGACATCATCAACCCATCAAAAGGGCCTCCCAGCACTACAGCCCTGCCACCGAGGCAGTATTTCCCCCAATGGAATTCCATGAAACTGAATAGAAGTTGCAAGAGAAAATTTTGATTTTATTGATCCTTTCCCATATGCAACATTAAGTATAAAATCATATTTGTAAACAAAACACTATGCTTAGAATTCTTCAGTATGAAAGGAATTGATTCCCTCCTTTTTGCTTAAAAATTTCCCAGGTTCTTTCTTATCTTGGGGGCATTTTATAACCCCAGATTCCAAAGAACAGCATTTAAGGGTTCCATCAATTTATTTCAAGCCCAAAAGTGTCTCATAGCCAATCAGTTTAGAAATGCTGCCCTGGGCAAATACCAAAGGAATGGGCCTAGCATTCCTCACAGAATATTCTGTATGTCTTGGTCTCCATTTCCTTGCTTCTCTTAGGCGGGGATTGGTCCACTGGTAAATTGTGAAACAATTTCTCATAGAATTTGGAAAACTGGGAGGGCAGAGACTATCTCCAAAGCTATATTCAAGGATACCTACCTCACCCACAGAGGCCTATATGCCTTCTTAAAGCCACTATTAGTCCTGCCTTTGCCTCTCTTCCTTTTCCCCTTTCTCTCTTTATTCCAAGTAAATCACCAACACAAATGCATACCCCAGCTCTGCCAATCCGAGAAAGAAGGGAGCTTTTATCAGTGGTGTCAATGATAAAGAAAGCAATAAATCTACATTCTCTGAACCTCCCACCAATTAATCACACACCTTTAGCTCTCCCTCCACCCAGTGGGCAACAGAATTCCCCTTAAGTATAAAATTGAGCTTCTTCTAGATTACTTAAAAATAAGCAGCCATTCACATTTGAGTGCAAATGAGAACCATATGAAGAGGGCAAAAATGGCAGATTTTACAAAGGGAGACCGAAAACTCAGGAGATTCCTTACCAAAGGGAGAGTATTTCTAGTGTACCCAGTCAGCAGAGGGAAGGCCCATAAAGGCTGGGTGCTTTAGTCATCCCTAAGCAATGCCAGAAGGACCCAAGAATTTCTGCTGAAAAAGCTAACAAGAAGGAGCTTCCTCTCCAAATCCCAGGTATTCTTCGTTGAGGTGGAAATGTTGCCAGAAAAGCCCTTGGGCAACTAAAAAAAAACTTATACTTTTTTTCCCTTCCCACTAGACTTAGCCAAGGTCAGAATGGCCAAGAATCCTGAGGGACAGAAATGAGAGAGGGATAAACCTGCGGCTCTTTAGACCAAAGCCTCTTTTTAAAGAGGTTTACTTTGGTGGTCTATAGTTACATGGGCCTGAGAAAAAATGATAGAGATTTTTAAAAGGGGTGGGGAGAGGGCAATGACAAATATAGGAAGAGCCCATAGCAAAAGATTAAAAATAAAAACAGCCAACCCCAGGGAGAAAAAGAAAAGTGGGAATTACGGTTATTATTAATATCATTAATGATTATTATTC
This sequence comes from Pseudocheirus occidentalis, assembly GCA_028646575.1. Taxonomy (NCBI): domain Eukaryota; kingdom Metazoa; phylum Chordata; class Mammalia; order Diprotodontia; family Pseudocheiridae; genus Pseudocheirus; species Pseudocheirus occidentalis. Next base: position 138,008,820 of record CM053597.1, read on the forward strand.
TGTCAATAAGATACAAGAGAAAGCACTGAGTCTTTGTTTTGCTGGGCATAGGTATTTTCACATTGCTGCTTTCCTCAGGGTTTCTATGCATGTGCAAGCTAGTCAGGACAAAGACATCAGATGAAATTTCTGAGACATTTCGTTTCACGTCTCATAGAAGGAGCCCATTTAAAATTCAAAGCAGAGGGTTAGCCACATCTTTTAGCAACACCTCCCCATCACTACCTCTGACCCACTGCCTGCCCCCTTCACTCTTCAGTCACTGAATCTTTCCTCTTGGTTTTAGGAATTGAAACACATGCATTATAATTCTATTTCTTTTTTTCCTCTTTGGCTTTGAAAAAAAAAGGAAAAACAAGGAAACATCAAAAATATAATTGCTGGCTTCTTTTTTGTTTTCCAAGGAGAATTTTTTTTTTCTTGAAAAACCAGACCAGGCACACTTAGAATATCACATTGCAACATTGCATGTTGTGTTTTCCAAAGCAGGTTAAGTGGATAATGTTGTCTTGTGTGTCTAAACCTCTCCCAACCTGGCGCTTATATGGCTAAACTGTATTTTTACTGATTCAAGGTCCTTTTTTTTTCATTACTAAAAACAGGAATGCTCCAAAGTGGGTCCTGGTACATTCATTATATCTTTTAATATTTGAAATATCTACGATGTCAATTCACACAGGAACCCCCACTGTTGCAGTTCGTGGCCCCTCTGTCCCCCAGTAGATGGTATTCATGAGTTACTGTGGCCTCCTCAAAAATCATTACCCAGTGGCTGCCCTTCTCTGAACATTAATTATAACTAAACAGAAGTGATCTGGGGCCAATCCCCTTACCCAAATAAAGTCAATTCCACTAACAGGGAAGTCAGAAAAGAAACAGAAAAGTTAGACCGTGGAGTCACTGCTGCCCATGAGGCTCTTGGAGGCTCCATTTCCACTTACATTGTGCAGCTTATAGTAGAGGCCACAGGCGTTACACACGGGATCTCCATTGGCATTTCTCCTCCACAGGGTAGTAGTGGTGGTCTGACAGTTTGCACAGGACGTACCTGCTCTTCTGGCTGCAGACTGGGGGTGGAGGGAGTGGGTGGAGGAAGGAGAGGGAAGAAGAGTTACGTTAAGACGTTAAAAAAAAGAAGAACTCATCATCGAAATCAAAACTAGCAAGTGGCCCACATGAAAGTGATGAAGATCCCCAAAATTGGCTTAGACAAACCTAAGCAGAGTTAATTCATACACATGAGAGGACATGGCTCTGACTATTTTGACTTTAACCTCATATTTGGTCTGAGGTAAGTAAGTGAAATGGTGGGGGGGAAGGGGTAACCTTACAGGGAATATAAAAAGCTATCCTTGGCCCTTGGAAGATAGCCACTGTCCTCTGGACACCCTTTAGAACGCACTAGGAAATTACTTTTCAGGGGCCTACAGGCGGCAGCAGGAAGTTTCACATCCCTCCAGGCTAGTAGTCCCCCCCTTCTTGGGTCCTGGCCTATAGAACTGCTTATACAGCAAAGTTTCCAGTTAAAATCAATGTAAACAAGTGCTGCTAAACAAATGGGCATAAGAACAGTGAGGGAAAACTAAGGTCACAATTCTATCCACCTTGAGATATGTCAAATAAAGGAACAGTCACATAAAAAGCCCGGGTAACCAAAAAGATAGTTAAAAAAACAAAAACAAAAACAAAAAAACAAACAAAAATAAAAGGCAAGTAGTATATGGGAGGGTATTGATATATCTGAATGAAAGTAGCACGTTTTCTATAACTCAGGAAACACCAAGTCAGGCATCCTTCAGTTACTTGTTGATAAGGCTTCATAATATTTTGAGCCCACTGTTGAAAGTGGTATCGAATACAGCCTCCGCCTTCAAACTATCCTCCTTGTTACCCATGAATGACAACCAACACTCTCATCCTTCGATTTGTTTCAAGCCAATGACACTAACTAAAAACAAGGAAATTTGTTACTCAATAAAAACATTAGATCTTCTTCAGCCAAATAACGTGATTCTCTTTCCTCTTCCTCCTTCTCTTCCCACATTTCTTTCCTTTTCTCCTTCCTCCCTACCCCTACCCCCATGCCCAAATACCTTGATTTATGCCCAGGTCTGCCAATACATTTAGTAATTCAATTGAGCCATCCCATACAGAGTAGTGAGTGCAATATCAGAGGCAATGCCCATGCTATCTATTTGTCTGTATCAAAAGAGATATTTTTAATATATGTAGCACAGTGCTGGCACATTGCAGCAATTTAATCAATGCTTAGTCCCTTCCCTGGTTATACCATTACATTTATTTCCCTTTAAAAGGACAAGGTGAGATGAGGAAAACTCTGGCCTTAGACACTTGCTAGCTGTGTGCCCCAGGGGCCAAGTCACTTAACCCTGTCTGCCTCAGTTTCTTCATCAGTAAAATGAACTGGAGAAGGAAATGGCAAACCACTCTGCTATCTTGCCAAGAAATCCCCAAATAGAGTCATGAAGTGTCAGAAATGGTGAAAAAAAGTGACTGAACAACAAAAAGATTCTTATTTCAACCATTTTTTTAAGTTCCTAAAACAATTTAACAATTTCATTTTTCATTTCTAACTCCTTAATAGTATTGGAAAGGGACCGTTTTCTGTCCGGGGAAAAGAAATTTTATATCTTTAAAATCTTCATCACTCTCTTCACTTTTAAAATAAGTTGTGGGGGAGGGGAAGGACTAAGCTTTACACGTGAAAAAATCTACTATATTCAGTATCTCCATCTCCCTTAAGGTCCCCCTGCCCCAAAAAAAGGCACAGTCCATGGCAGTTAATCAAATGGATTGTGTTCCAGAAAAAAACAACCAGAAAATGAAGTTAGATTGGTTCTGTTCAATATTACATCAAGAGAAAAGTTAGACCGAACACATGAAATTGCCAAAAACAAAACAAAATTTGATAAATTAGTAGCTATTTGGACTTAACAATAATGTTGCTCTTCCTTTCAAAGTCATTAAATTATTCTGTATGTGAACATCTGATTCCTTAATTCCCAAATACCAAAGTCATAATTTTTAGAAATGTGAGTTTGCTCCCTAGACAATACTAATTTAGAAATTAAGAATCTCAAACAATATCATCTTTGGAAAGCTTTTGTTGATGCTTTGCTAGCCAAGTTGAATAGACTGCTGCTCACCATATCCCAAGAGCACTGACTCTTAATTCTACATACCTTGGAATCTTTTAAAACTGTCACCTTACAAGGGACCAAGTGTTAATAGTGAAATACCCAAGAAATCATTTCACATATACACTCTTAAAAAGTAAGTTACTACAAGATAAAAAGTATTCCTTTCCACAATTATTATGAACTTCCCTTGGTTATTTTAAAAATAATTCTCAGAAGTTATTAGTACATTTATGGTCCCTGACTTTCCCAGACCCAAAGTTTGGCTACTGCATATTATTATATGGATGTAAATATTTTAATTTATAAATATATAACACTAGCGCAAAAAAAGAGTTTGGTTATTATATGCTTAGTTTGGTTATTGTATTATGTAAACATTATATTTTACAAATATAGAATGCTACCTCAAAAATCCCAGAGTTTGGTCATTATATCATTATTACATGGCTATAAATATTATATTTTACAAATTTATAATATTAGCTCAAAAAAACCAAAATAGTTTTATTATGCATTATTATGCGAATGTAAATATTACATTTTACAAATTCATGATGCCAGCTCAAAAAACAAATACAAAACAAAATAAACTTTAAGCCCAGACCAAGGTTAATATGGATAATGGCATGAATGCAAACAGACTGCAAAAATGCCTTCTGTTTTACACTAATTTATGTAGAATCTCTTTTAAAAGTCAAACTCTTCATTCTATTAACAAAAGACAAGCTGCATTAATATTGCAAGCAGTTGAACTACCTTCTGGTTGTGAGAATTTCCGAAAACCCTGGCAGTACTAAGGAAGAGAAAAAAAAAACTATGATTCTCCCTTAAGGGATTATTTATGTGTCTTGTATCAGTTTATTTAATGGTAGGTATGCATCTTCCAGAAGTGCTCTATTATAAGCTCAGGCATAATTCTCCAAATTTTAAATGATCTGGGGTGGGGGTGGGAGGAAAATAGCAAGCTAGAGACACTATAGAGATAGGAGAAAGGGCTATATGGAAGGAAAGAGAGAAGAAAACAGAGGTTCGGTAGGTCTAGCAGTTAAAATGTCACTCAAGGATAAGCAAAGTCTGAATAGCTTTCAAGTGTATTTCATTTCTAAGGAAATAAAGGTATAAATTTCTCCAGAAAGGATGATTAAGAAAGCAATGACAGATCAAAATGTCATAGCAACTGAACTTTAAAATGAAAATCAATTATTACTCAGAGTTCCAGTGCTTTCTTGGGGAAGCTGAGTCAAGGCAGAATGATTAAAAAAAAATAACCTGTCTTCCCAACCTGCAGTCTATACAGATGATAAGTCAGAGAAAGACATAAAATTTACAGGTAGCCCTGGTATATGAGTGTGCAAACACACACTCACATAAACACACACAGTTACACATGTGCACAAGCACACATACATACACACACACTCTGTTTTCTTCTTTTTTTTCCTCTCACTTTCTGTACTTCAAGGGGTATTAAAACATTTTAGGACAGGAGGGTATTTTTTTCAACCAGGGCCAGGTTTTGGGTGATTCAGAACATTCTTTTGTGGTGTGATCACCCTCATTTTACACTAACACCTCCAGCTGTTTTTTTCGAATCCTTCTAGTTCTGATCCTTTCAAACATCTTAATGTTTGGGTTGGGGAAGCAGAGCTGTTGTTTATGAGTTATCTCCAGTACTCAGATATCCGGCAGCTTTTTCCTAGGAAGTTAGCTTTGCACATAAGAGAAAGGAAAAAAAAAAACCTGTATGTGGGGGGTTGAGAGACTTGAAGGGAAGACTGACAGAGAAGAGAAAAAAGTATGGAGATCTATGACTTGCCAAAAAATCAAAGCCTTATGAGCACTTCCATCCCTAGAAAGTTTTTCCTTCTTCTAGAGAGGATGTGAAAGGTGTTGGTTGATGGGAAGTGCAACTAGTTCTTTAAAAAACACTACAGAGGCCATTTTTTCCTTAGATTTTGGTGGATGCTAATTCATCTACCGATCTGCAAGGGGAAATTCCTCCTCCTCCCTTTCTGAGTCTTCAGCACTCATTGAATGTCATCACCAACACACACACACACACACACACACACACACACACTCTTGTCTAGCTACTTTACTGTGGTTGAAGTTTATCATTTGCTAAGCATACTTTGTCTTTCCTACACTGACCTATTCAATCTTGTTGACAGATCCAAGTCAGGACTACAAATACATTTCCCTTAGATATTTCCTGGGTCATGTGCCCCAATTCCAATACTTACAAATGGTGATTATGGACAAATTACCTAACTTATGTGATCCCCTGTCTCCTTAGAGGAAAGTATTTTATAAACCTTAAAAGGTTATAGAAATGAAAACTAATGTTATTAATTAGGGGTGGAAAGGATATTGGCACAGGTCTACTTTTTCTGGAGTACTCCTAACAGGCAAGAAGTTAAAAAAAACACCACAAATTAATAGTATGTCAAACAGAAAATGAACCAAAATGTTAATGATCTAAATTTCTTTATTTTTCCTGGTTGTGAAAATTAGGGAAAAAGTAATAAAATTTTTCCCAGAGGAATTTCTGTAGCGAGGAATCCTTATCCCAAAGCAAAGGAAAAGACTATTTGGGCTTGGTGGCTAGTTGATTATTTACAATCCAACTAACAGAAATATAAACTTTGAATTCATATTACATGGTGGGCATGATTAAGTATTGTCTTTAAGATTCTTGCCTTGGCACTACCTACTATTCCTTCAGTAACTAAACTCTTTTGGAAGAACTTCACCTTATAATGTATTCTTCTCTATGGGGGAAAGTGTTATGTTGACCTTCTAGTATATTTTAAAATCACCCTTTCTGGTCTTAAAAAAAAGCAATCGTCCTAATAAGGCACAGACCCAAGATTTAGTAACCTGGCAGACATATTCTTAATACCTCTGATATGGGGATTGAGAAAGAGAAGTAAAGGGGGAGGGACCTCTCTCCTGAGCAATTTGACATGATTTTGGGCTGTCCTACCAATTTCCTGAAAAACAAAACAAAACAAAAAAAAAAAACCAACTCCCTCTTCCTGAAGGGAGGAAATTAAAAACATAAAAAGGTTAGTGATTGGATCAATGCTCCTCAAGAACTTACCAGCCTTCGCTTGGGCTTAATGAGGGGTCGGTTCTGTCCATTCATTTTGTGGTAGAGTCCACAGGCATTACACAGGTAGTGACCAGTACCATCTCTCCTCCACAAAGGGGTTGAGGTCGCCCCACAGTTTACACACTCCCTGCCTTCTGGAAACAAGATCACACATAAGTCACTTATGGAAAGCACACAGGAAGGCTGAGTAAATGAGGGTGTAGGCTGTGAAGGGAAAATTGGAAAAAGGAAAGGGTTTTTTCCCCCTTTTTGGAAGGGAATTTCCCCAAATTCTTGTTGAAAATATTGATTATCTCTTCCTTCCTTGGATAACTCCTGTTTCACTCACACATATAAACACTTTTCAAACAAATCTGTTGCTAAATAGCAATGGAACTTTGCCTCTTTTGGGGGGGAGGGGAGTGTATTAGGGAACCTGATGGGAAAGACTGAGTCTCAATGAGGAGGAAAGCAGATTTCAACTTAAATTATTTCTCTGAGAAAATTCTAAATCCAGGGAAAATTTAAAAGCTTAGCTGCAAGGTCTCAAAATAAAAGGAAGAGAAAATGGGGTGACCTATTTTCATTTCTTGTTTTCAGATCAACGTATATGTTTACACATATTAATTAGACAGCATATATTTGATAGGAAAAATATAAAGATGGATCAACAGATAAATGGATAATAGATTCATCTATTGACTGATCCATCGAAGGACCGGTTGAGAGAAGCTAAATAGGCCTTTGGATTAATATTCCAATTAAACTCTGAACTCTATTGGACAGGTGGCAGTAAATTAAGAGACTATCCCAGCCCTAGTGACATAGATATTCCAGTGTTAAGGTTTCTATTGGTCACCTAGCTGGATTCAGAAATAACTAAACTTTAACTCAAAGCCTCATAGGAAAAGGGTAAACTTTGATTAAGAGTGACAGAGAAAATTTTGATGAAGAAGAAAAAAGAAAATCAAGGTGGAAAGGTATGCTGAGAGAGAAATCTAAAAGGAAGAAGATGAAAATCAAGAGAACTGTTGTTAGGGCAAAATACTGAAGGGGAAGAAGGGCCATAGATAGGGGTAACTGGTTAATTTTAGGCTAAACAGGCAAAGGCTTCTTTGTTGTTGTTGTTGTTTGTGGAAAACTAAGCCAAGCAAAGTCATGTATTCATTGTTGACCCAATGAGAGCCGAAAAGAGACACAAAAACTTGGAGACGTGTGCAATAGGAGAGTCTGTGGACCAGATTTCTTTCCAGCTAAGTTGCAAAATGACCTTTTAAATTATTTTTACTAGGGCAACTGTAGCACTTTGCTCTCTTGGTGACTTTGGTGGATTTTGCTGCCAGTTTTCTCACTCCTACTTGTTGACCTCTCTGACCCTACCTTTGGGTACCTGGCCCTGGTAGTCAGTTCCCTTATAGGATTGAGGACTAATCATCAGTGATCCTAAATGTCTTCAAAGGTCAAGATGATTAAACTTGAATTATTTGGGAGAAAGGGAAGTAGGGAGAATCTCTGAGGGTCAAAAGCAGGGATTGGGAACCTTCTGCCTCGAGACCACATGTGACCCTCTAGGTTCTCAAGTATGGCCCTTTGACTGAATTCAAACTTCACAGAACAAAGTCCCCTAATAAAAGGATTTGATTTGTAAAACTTAAACTCAGTCAAAAGGCTGAAGCCAAGGACCTAGAAGGCAACAAGTGGTCTCTAAGTTGCAGGCTCCCCACTCCTGAACAAAAGATTTTGCTTCAAGAAATAAACAGAGGAGGGGGAAAGTCTCCAGGAAAATAAGCAGTAAAAGTCAGAGGAAAATTTAGGAAAACTGGATCCCTGAAAGGGGAGAAAGGATGATTTGGCATCTGCTCTTTGGAAACAGCATAGTCCTGTGGGTATTTTTATTTCATTCACTTTCAATTCCAATTCCAAATTCATGGGGGAGGGGACAAACATCTAGAAAGCTAGAAACCCCTAGCTCGTTTTTAATCAACCTGAAAGGATTTTATTGTTAGCTGTCTTATTGTTTGCTTGTCTTTGTGCTTTTTTGTTTGTCTTGTTTAAGACGGATTGAATCATGGGAGGGAGTTGAGTTTGTTGAGGACTTTATCTCTAAGTTTCTTTCTAGATATAAAATTCTATACTCCAAAAGTCTGGGGTGGGGGTCTTCCCCTTAGGGTGTTAAATCCGGAAGATTTCTAAAGGATGCAAAGAGTTGTATTCATAGGCGTTTTATTTTGCCTCTTAAATCTAAAAGGATTGAGGAAATGGGTGTATACAAAAAAAGAAAAAAGAAAGGATAGAAAGGAGTGGGATATAGGGACCCACGACATAGCCCTGGGCTTTTTCTTAGGTCCCTTCCTCCCCCCCTCCCCCACCATAAAGTCTCTAGGTGAAGAAGTGACTTGATACTAGTATCTGTCTCTACAGACACTCTCTCCACAACTCACTCACTAAGGTAGTGGTCAAGTACATGACAGTTAAAAAGGCCCACTTAATTTTGGTCCTGTGATAGGAAGCAAAAGGATCTGCCTGACCTCAGGACTCCAAGTTTGAGCCCTCCCCCATCTCAGCCCCAATAGGAATCAGTGATCTCTGATATGCAAGAGTTTACTAGCAGAATGGGTACTTCAAATGGATATTGACATATTTTGTCAGATTTACTTTATTTTGGGGGGAGAGGAAGGATGACAGAGTCCTTTTCAAGGGGAACTGCTGAGTGTTAAATTGGAGGGTGGGGAGGCAGCTGGTTACTTCTTCAAGTAGTACCACATTAAGCCTGGGTCTAGGCACTAGTGGGCAATTCACTGTCAATTCATTAGGGGTATGGGGTTTGTTGGGGTTTTTCTGGTTGCTGTTGCTTATTTCAAGTCTGTGGCTTCTTGCAAGTTATCAACTTTTTTTAAATAGATGATGAGACTCTCTTGGGCCTTCTCTTTCTTTTTTTTTCCTCTTTCTGTTTCTTTTTTTTCCTGTGCTTTGGGTGAACAGCTTACAATGACACCTCCCTTTAGGTGTCAGAACCACAGAGCTGTGAGGCCTCTTGACATTCAACAGCTAGTTTCAAACACCAGTTGATTTTTGGTTTGGTTGCTTGGAGGGACCCAGAGGCCATAGAACCAAAATCAGAGAGGGCTGGGAATGGGACTGGGGGTGGGGGTGAGACTGGAGATTGAGGGAACAGCAGGCTAAGCCCAGGGAGGGGGAGAATAAAAATGACACGTACAAAATAGTTCAGTCCTCCCACCCCCCCCCAAAAAAAAGTGTATTTGAGTACAAACACCCAGGCATTAAAAAAAAAATGCCATAGCCACCCTAACCACAACTTCAACCGTTCTTCCAAAATGCTGCAGCCCCTCTCTTTCTTTTCTCCTCCTTTGGTAAATGCATTGACTTTGTCGAGATATGGATTTTTTTTTTAAACAACACTAAAACTAAGTAAATCCCCTCCCCTCAAATTCCCCACCTGCCTTGGAGAATTTTCCCACCAAAAGGTCCTTTGAAACAATCTTTCTCTCCAACATTGTCCCCTAACACGAAGATGCCCAGGGGTCCTACTTCGGTTTTTGTGACTGAAAATGGGAGAAGTATGAAGGGAGTAAGGAGTAAAAAAAAAAAATCAGGTTGAAATTGAAGCAGGATACAAAAAAAAAAAAGTAGGTGTTCCTAGTTTTGGTTTATGTTAACCACAGCCTTCTTTTCTAGATAATCAGATAGTCCTTAGAGAGGCCTGCACAAAAATGGGGTGGGGGTGGGGAATAAAACAAGGGAGAGGAGAGCAGGAAGGAAAAGAGTGCTTTTGGGAAATACGGGTCTCTCCCCAACCCCTTCCTTCAACCACCAACACCAGCAAGGCAGCCTAGGGCATTGACTATCTACATTTATTTTTCTCCCTAGAGTGGGACCCCCCCCAAAAAATATACAGGAAGCTGCTGGTGTTAAAAATCAGCCCCCAAACTCAGCTCCTCTCCCTCAGGATTTCTAGTATCCCAAGCTAAGATTCCCTCAAATAAGCTCCCCGTCCAACAAGCTGACCTCAAAAAGGGCCCTTATTTCAAAGCACAACAGGTCACTCTAGGACGGGCTGGGTTGAGTTCGTTCTCTCTCTGTCTCTCTCCTCCTTTCTCTTGCTTTTTGTCTGTCTCCTCCATCTAGCCTCCCTCCCTTTTTCTCCCTCTCATCTACTTTCATGTACAGAACATGCAGGTCTGAGTTTTTTTGTCAGCCTAACCGCATCCGGACTCTATTAAAGTTCCTGGCGCGGGATAAACAATGCAACTGTCGCGTGCAGCAGTCTGAAAATAATTGGATTAACTAAAACATATCAACTAAATAGAGACAGTCCTGCTCAGACAGTCGGAGTAAATGTCACCCTGGAAAAAGCCCTGAAAACTGATCTCATGGTTCCTGGGCTCCCAAGCCCCTACCTCCACAGTAGGGGGAAAAAAACCACCAGGGGCCTTGGAAACTCTGGTTTGAGGCTGCTCTTCTCACCCACACTAGGCAGTGGGATTTCACTTTTTCTCTTTGCAACCCACTCAGGTTGCAGAGTCAAGATATTTGGGCTGTTCTGAAGAAGAACCTAGCCTTAACCAGCAGAATCCAAAGTCAGTACCACAGGATTCACAAAATCCACCAAAAAAACAGAATTTGAAAAATCCTTTCTCCAGAGTTCCTTTCTCTGACTCCAATTGCTCTGATATTTATTACTTTGAGGCAAAAATCCCAGCTCAATTGTTTATTTTTTCTTTTTCTAATTTTGGCATTTGTTCAATCAGGTGGCTGCACCAATAAAATAAATATACTTTATTTCCGGATTAGACTTGATTTGTGTAAGAGAACGAGAAAATGTGTGAGGGAGGGTCACACCTGAAAAACTTTTCCATATTCTTTTCTGTTCTCTATGGCTTGCATGTCAAATCCACAGCGTTTCCCTCTTACTAGGTTGAGAGAAAAGGCACAGGAAGAGAGTAAGAGATTAATAAGATGTATCTCTTGATTTCAAATTCAGCATTGTCTTCCCCTTGCTACCCTAATCATCCCTCTTTTTTCTCGCTCTGGGAGCCCTGCCAGGCAAAGTTCTTACTCCTATGTTAAGATTTTATTATTTTCATTAGGGCCTTCTACCTCACCCCTCCACCCACCCACCGTTGCCTCAACGTATTCTTGTTTTAACTGGGATGGAGGGAGGAAACAAATTCTGGACAGACAGTATCAGGGTTACTGGGTAATTCGTGTTTTACGTTGGAGAGGTTTGATTTTTCACATTAGACATTAAAGATCTTTCTCTTGGACTTTCGTTTTGTCTTGTAAAGTGATTAAAAGTCATTTTCCGCGTGTCAAAATTCTGGTTCTTGAAGACAGAAGTATTATTTCGGTTTTGGTTTTCTTCCTGACCCATCCACTAGTTTATTGCAAGAGCCTTACAACTGAATCTGTTTTTCCTTAGATTCTAAAGACTAGAGGGATAGGATCGGACATGTCTCCAAACTAGTCCCTGATTTGGAAGAATGGGGAGAATCAAAGCAGTAATACTTGGGAGAGGGGAAAAAAACTTCTGGCTTTCCCATGCAAGGTAGTGAGCCCTCTAATCACCTCCCTGAGCTAAGGGAAAAGACGGGCAGATTAGGTCTCAGGATGGAGGAGAGAAAAGGGTCCGGCAGAGAGGAAGACAGATCCTACCTGTGCTGGATCTTGCTTTTGGCCTCGACTTACATCCGAATCCTGTGGGTGATCCTCCCAGCAGGCTACTAGGAGGGAAGAGTCCAGAGCTATATTCGGGGACGTAGGGAGGATAAGTGGTGATGGGATGATGAGCAGATGAGGAGGCGCCCCCAAGTGTAGCCATGCTACCCCGGGAGTGAGATGACTCCAGCTTCATGGTGTCGGGAAGGGACACCTGGTATTTAATGCACTCCTTCTCATCCGGCCGAGCTGAACCAGCTGAGCCTGGTGTGGAAAGGGACGGATCCGGGGAAACATCCTTAGGAGGGGTGGGTGGGAAGGTGAAGAGGTGCGGGCTAGAGTGACCGCCAGACAGTGAAGAAGATGAGGCCGGCGGGTAGACCGAGAGGGGTCCCGGGGAGCCATGGTGGATGGAGGTCTTGGAAAAGGGACTGAGGTTCCAGGGCGAAGCAGTGTGGTGACTCCCCAAGGCCTTGCCACCGTCCAGCCAGGGCAGGGATCCGTGAAGAAGAGGAGGGCGGCAAACTTGGCTCCCTGCAGTGAAGGGGGACGGGGTGGGGGAGACAGATGAAGAAAGAAAGGGGTAAAAAGAGAAGTGGGATTGAAATCACACTGCTGCAATACAGTGGGTGACTCAAACACAACAGGGTGTTTCCTGGTGCTTCCTCGACCTCTCTACAAAGAAGAGCCGCACAATCTATGCTAACAAGGGCGAAAGCAAGGTGGGATTTCCTCCCACTCTTTGAATGGAGCCTGGAGAATGGACCCTAACCCCAAGAGTCTCTTTTAGAGGAGGTGAAAGAGACCCTTCCCCCTGCTTCCCAATCTTGATTAGTCGATATTTGGGCCTAGAGTTTGCTGGGTAGGCAGGATCCCATACTTAACTTCTCCCAGCATATTTCCTAAATCACATCTTTTTCCTAAAATCTGGTTTGTTTCTCTTCAATAGACTTCTCCACCAGCCCCAGATTCCTTAATACTCCTCCTCTACCACTCAGATTCCTTGGTTGATGAGGGTTGAAGGTTGGAAACCATCAAGTCATATAGTGACCTGAGTGTCCCTCCAGCTCTCTTCTCTTTCTTTCCTTCCTTTCTTCCTTCTTTCTTCTGTCCTTCCTTTTTTTCCTTCCTTCCTTGTCATCCTTTCTTCCTTTCATTTTAAAATGGAAGTATTCACAGCACATACAACAGCTCAATCATACCTCTCTACCCCATATAGAAGCCCCTGACTGAGAACTGCAGAAACAGGAAAGGAAAAAATTGGTTTTGGAAAAAGGATAAGGGAAATTTGAGGGTTATTTCTGGGCTAACTGAATGCAACACTTACTAATGGCAGCCTGGCTACTTCCAAAAGGACTTGGATGGTTTTTTCAAAAAGCTTTCAAATGCTCTGTCAGAGAAAATGTCCAAGGCTATAAGCTGGGGACAGGAGCCTCTCTCTGGTTTGCTCCCCCTTCCAAGACAGGTCATGGATGAAAATAAAATGAGCCCCAGATGGGCTTTCACAACAAAGGTCGAATTGTAACTTGGAATATGTATTAGGTAGTTATCACCTAGGATGACCTCAGGGTAATACACATATCTCATTTTTTACTACACATAAACCTGAGTTAGATATAGCTGAACTCACACTAAAAGTGCACATTAGAATTATATCTACAGATCCATACACCAATTAATCCTATAATCCATTCACATTAATGTTTACTATTCTATTAACCATTAAAAACAATACTGAAACTAAAATCTGACAGAGGAAGGGGAGGGGATGTGGAAAGTGAGTTCTTTGAACTTAAAGGGTCAAGATTCACTATTATCCAGGAAGTAGTATACTAAATAACATTAAGTCTGCATCGATTGCATTTCCACTTAACTGCTGATATGCACTGAGTGAGGGCAAAGAGCGCCCCATCGGCAGAAACAATTGTTTTAAATCTGGTAACAGCAGACCCCTGAAGTCTGGTACTGAGGAATTCTGTCAACAATGTATAGAGGGAATCTGGAGGGGGGGGGGAGGAGGAACCATTCTTGGAATAGGAACCCCATGTTTTGTCCTGTGTCATTTTTTGCTTTTCTTTCTTTTACAGGAATCGTTTTATGTTTCAAAATCTCAGAGTTTTTGTTTGAAAAGTATGTCCAAGTTGGTGTTTGGCTTTTTTTAAAATCACTAACCCAAACTTCTCAAAGGAATAAAAAACAACATATAACAACCTGAATCTTCCCCTAAATTAAAAAAATAAAAATTGAGTCCTTAATCCTTAAAGAGACTTTAGGGAATAAGAATAGTAGGCCTTAAAGAGTGGACTAGGAAGGTATATCTTCAGAGAAAGATTGAGAGTAAGAGTAAAAGCGATCCCCAGGAATTCTGAAGCAAAGCTGGACAGGAAAATTCTGTGGAGCCGGGAATCTAAGAAGTCTTGAATTCTTAAAATTAATACCCAGTCTTTCTATGAAATGTCCTGTTTGCTTTCCAGTCTACAGGTCTGAATTACCTTTTCCTAAAGCCAAGAAAGCTAGAAAACTGCAGGGATCTGAACATTTTGCCTTTTAGGCAAAGACCAGAGGAGTCATGCATATAAATAAATCTTGGATTGCTGAAAGTTTGCCTGAAGTTGCAAATGCAGAGAGACTTGGACGAACCAGTCGCCCCAACTCAGAAAGTTTCCAAAATATAAAGGAGCCAGAAAAAGTTTTTTTGGGTTGTTCCCTCTCTTTCAGTTCTCACCCACATGCTTGAAATACAAGCTGTCTGGGATCCTCGGCTACAGAGGCATTCACAATTGGGGGTGTTTCAGCTTAGCTAAAGCAGACTAGGTGGTCCCCCTAAATCCCTGCTCCCTTCTCTACTCTGAGCCTCCAAGCTCCCCAAACCTGAAGGCAGCCTGAAGAAAGGCAACTCTGGTCAGGTAGAAGGCTGACTAAACCTGGACTGTGTGTTCCTTGCAGAGCCTACACCTTTGGATCAAAGGACCACTCATTGCAAAGCCTACACCTTTGGATCAGAGGGCAAATCATTAGCCCTTTTTCTGTTATTCACAACCCTCAGATGAACAGTTAAAAAAAATAGATGATCTTTGCCATCTCTGTTCACAACAGAAACCACTATCATCTCCAAACCAGAACGAGTAAAAGAAATCAAGTTTATGTATACTTCTCCCCAACTCCTCCAACGTCCCCATTCCTCTTTCACGTGAAACTATCTCTTTCTTCATCGAGCCTTAAGAAAAGTATGCAGAGTACGCTGGGGTGTCTAGAAATTTGGGCCTAGGTAAGGAAAAGAGATAAGAAGGAAATCACCTCTACTCACCATGATGAGTGGGAGGATATCTCTGTACCGTGGCCCTAACAGAGTTTCCGTAGTAAGGTGGGACGTGGTTGCCTTGTCCGTCGATGTTAAAAAGTACATCCACGTCCTCTGGCAGAGGGTACTGTGAGGGGTCCATGTAAGAGTGGCTGAGCCCCGGGTGGTGAGTGTCGGGATGCTGGCCATTCAGAACTGCCGGGTGATGGTGACTGACCCAGCGGGATTGGTCCGTAGTCACCTCCATCTCCTCGATCACGCTCTTGCGCGCGGTCTTCTCCGGAAAGACAGCTCAGAATTCTGGAGGTGTTCGGTTGTTGCTTAGGGGCTGGGTCTTTTTTTTTCTTCTTCTTCTTTTCCAGTTGCTGTTGTCGGTGGTGGGGTTTTTTGTCTTGTTTCAGCGAGAAAGTAGTATGGAATAGGGAGAATGGGGAAGAAAAGGAAGGGAATTGGTTTTTGTCTTTTAAAATTGTTTCAAAGAAGGGGGAAAGGGAGAAATAAATTCCAAATAAATGGGGAGAAAAGGGAAGGAAGGATTTTTTTTTATGATGAAGATGATTTAAATTTTTAGAAATGAGATTCCCCTCGGATTTTCCTCAGCTCTTCCAAGATGAGTCTCTCCTCGGGTCACCTGTAATGGAAAGAGGGGGGGAAAATTAGGTGAGCACTTAAGTACTTTAGCACCTGAGTTTTATGAACTGGCACCACCTCCCATACAGACAGATCACAAGCATGCACACACACGAGTACATACATAAAACAAGAGGCGCCTATAGCCTGCAGAATTCGGCACAGATACACACGCACAACGTCCAAGACTTTAGCTGCAAACTATACCAACAATGATTTTTCTTTCCCTTTAATACACGCACACCCCCTCCTCCCCCCTCCCAAGTATTGTGGATTCCTGCTTCAGAAGAAAAAAAAAGTTTTGGGTTTTTTTTTTCCCCCTAAAGGCTCAAGGGGATAAAAATCTACCTCAGGCTGTATCCCAAGAGCCGCTGGTCTGTGCAACTCTAACCCAGCATTGTAAATTTTCGAGTCTACAAAAATCCAGAAACCTTCACTAGAGGACGAACGAAGAAGAGAGGAGAGGAGAGGAGAGATGAGATGAGATCCTTCTACATGTAGAAAAATAGAGACTTTTTAAAAAGAAAAAAGAAATGCAGTTACAGTAC
>CM053597.1:138025729-138082919 GCA_028646575.1 Pseudocheirus occidentalis
AAAGACTGAGTGGGGGGGGGGGTCGGAATCCAGAGGACTAAGGGTGGTCCCAGCTTTTCTTTTTATTATTATTTTTTCTACCAGGTTCAATTTCTAGAACTTCCAGATATACGCGCGCTCACACCCACCCTAAAAAAAAGGTTGCTACTTCGCAGCGTTGTGTGCTCTGCCCCCTCTCACTCAGGCCAGGCGCCCCCACCTCCAACCCGCCCCCCCCCCTCCCTGCCACCCAGGCTGTCTCAGGCTAGTCTCGCCTCTCTTCCCCAGCAGCAGCCTGCATGTCTCACGGCCGGGGAAGGAAGATGCTACTGATGTTGCCGCTTTGCCTCGGCTGTTGTGAACCAGGCCTCTCAGCTAGGGTAAGGGGGCTTTGCAATGGGAGTGAGATTCATTGAACGCTTTGCCTAAGCGCACGTCGGAAACGCAGGGTTCCAGAGGGGAGGGTGCTTCACTTTGTCTTTGCTAGAAGGACCATATGAGGATCTGGACATCTGACGACCAGGAGAAATTAGGTGTACACCTAAAATAATGTTTGAAAGGACCGAGCGTGTCTTTACGGGGAAAGGAGTTGAATAATTATAATGAAGACCAGCTTTCTTCTTGGGTGGAGAAATATCCCTCTCTCCCCCCTTTCCACTATTCTCCCTCCCCAACTCTTGACCCAAAATAAGAGAGAACAGAGGAGAGGAATGTGCGGGCTTTGCAAAGAAATCTGACCTGAGGAGTGGGAGGAGGAGGGAGAGAAAAGCATCTTTCTATTCTGGAGGCTGGACTGGGAAAGAGGAGATGATAACCACTGCCGGAGTTGCCCAACCTGAGTGGGCCGAATAGATTGATCGAGTTTCGGCTAGATGCAAAACATAAGGAGAAAGGGTTAATGGAAGGACCGGTCGAGGGGAATCAGAAAACTCATCTCCCTGTCAAAAATCAAAAAGTTACCGGTCGAGAGTGAGGGGAGTTATAGTAGCCTCGGACTGCCTAGAGCGATCATTTAAAGGTGTTTACCTAAGAAAGCTGGGAGGGGAGAAAGCACGAGAAACAGTTCGATTTTTTTTTTCAAAACTGCAAAAAATGCAAGTGAGTGAAAGAAACTAAGCTGGGCAATTTGGTTTTTGTGTCACTCCTGTGTCTCCACCCGCAACCTCACCATCAGCGCCTGGCGGGCGTTCTTTCAAAAGGAAAATAAAACAAGGTTGGGAGCAATCCCCAGAGACAGCTTAAGAGTGGAGTAAATTCAAAAGCTAGAAATTAGGGGGAAAGGGCTAAAGGAGGAGGCAAAAATGAGATGGAGGAGAGGAGCGGAGGAAATAGAGGAAGTCCCATTTTGGGTTTAAATCAATCAACATTTGCTGTTACCCATCAATAAAAATGGTGTGAACTGTCCGCTGTGGTTGTTTGTCTTGGAAGGAAACGGAATCAACCAGTCTCTGGTGCCCTGGGCTGACCCGATTTGTCAGGTTCGGTTCTTGTTACCTAGCCTCTACTCCTTTGTCCCCTTCTTTTCCTTTTGTGGGCCTGAGTCTAGCCTCTTCGGCTTCTAATTGAGCATCTAGGGTTTTAATAGAGGCCATTGTTGGAGCAATTAGCTGGAGACAATAACCGGAGAAGAGCGTTTAATTCGATTTTAAGGCGGGCTATGGCCTCAGCTTCTACCAGGGTTGTGGGAGAGTTGGTTGAGCAAACCGAGTAAGCAGATGGAAACAGGGGTAGGGGCGTTGGAAAACGTATTATTTTTACTTCCATAGACTTCCAACAATTCCTGGACTAGCCGAAGGTCTTTTCCACTGATTTTAGACCCCCTTCCCTCGTCTTTTTTTCCTTGGGAGTCCGAAAGGTAAGGGAATATAACAACTTCGGGGGATTTGGAGGGGGGGAAGGAAGACTAGGAAGACTCAAACTTTGGGGGAAGAAGGAAAAAATCGGTCCCAGTAAGGAATTCGAAAGGATACTGTAGTTCAGAGAATGATTCTATCCTGCTTGGAAACTGGGCTTGTGACCCTGTAGCAGAAGTGATTTACAGTTATTCTAGTTGAAGGGGAGGAGATGGATGCTGCTGTCCTGGATAGCTCGATGTTACTAGGATGGTCACCCGCACCTGGTCTGAATTTCCTTCAGTCCCGAGGAGTTGAGAAGAGAAACCCCTTTCTGGCACACACCCCTGCTCTCCGTTCCAAGCCTTAACTCCCTACCCCCATCCTCAACGAGCGGATTAGGTTACGGTTGCCCGGCTGGGATTTTTTACAGGGTACGAGAATAGTACAGGTAAAGCTGTATAAACAGCCTCCGGGCTGTCGAGCAGGAGGGTTATACAGGGGACACGGCCCAGGGCACCGGCGGCCGAGGCTTCTGCAGGGTCTGGCGCGCGCATAATACGCCGATACGCTTAGGGTATAGGAAGGGTGGCCACTCAGTTAAAATCAGAGGGGACAAAGGAGGGAGTCCAAATTTTTGAGGCGTCTTTTCCCCTTTTCCTTTTCCCGGTTAAGCAGCAGGCACCCGACTGGCGGACTTAAATCAAAGGGACACACAGCTCACTGCATATGGGTGGGTAACACTGGTTTGGAGATGTGAAATAGACTTAGACGGCTTTGTTATTTCTACCCGTGGGTGTAGCGGAGATGACTAAAAATTCGCTGAAAAATGGAAGATGATCTCGTGTGTCTGCGTGTGCGTGCTCGCGCGTGAGCCAAATGGAATCTTCAGGAACAGGAGGGGAAAGAATTTATTAAGTACGCTGGTTTCTGCTTCCCCAAAATTGCTCCCGTACCTTCCTCGCTCTGAAATTAACTATTGGTTTGGCGTGGTGTGTGGTTTTATTTACTCTTCTTTTTGCTTATTCATCTATCGCCGTTTGAAACTCGGAAGGAAACCCACCGGTGTAAGGAGGGGCGGCAAGAGGCGGGGAGACTCTGTGAGAAGATGCGCTTGGAGATTACCTTCCTCACCACCCACCAGCACCTACCTACTCCCTCCCCCGAGCCCCAGCTAACATCTAGGGCTACCATTCTAGAGAGAAGGCTAGAGAGCTTTCCCTCCTCCCTCCTCAAGCAAGAAAGTCCCTAATGTTAAAGAGATAAATACGAAGTCGAGGTGAAGTGGAAAGGGGCGGGGGCGGGGGGGGAGTTCTGTTTTAGGTTGCACACTTGAAGGGAGAGAAAAACGAGTCAGAAGAGGGCATTGGGGCTGGTGCGAGGGAGAAAGAATTTCCCCTTGTGAAGGTTAGCAGGAGAGAGCCGAACATTCCGGCATAAGTATCTAGAAAAAATTAACCTTCTAACCTTCTGCTTTAGTGGAGGTAACTGGGCAGAAGGAGGAGGAAGTGAGACAGCGGTTGTAGGAAAAGGCAGAGTTGGATTTAGCCCAGAGCAAGCCCTAGGTCAGTGGGCTGGGGGGTCACTCTCCTTTGGTTAACTGCTGCAACAACACTTGGCAACCACCAGAGATTGGTGTGGAGAAAGCGAAAGTCCGGGAAGATGTGTCACCCCAGCTTCTTCGTCGTTCCCTTTCTAGTGGGAGCTTCAATACCAAAACTGACTTCCAGAATAATCAATTGACAGAAAAAGAACTGATCTGGGTGCTTTATTAATTACTCTCCAAAAATAACATCTATATCACTGCTTCACTCATTCTCAAATGCTCTCTTCCTCTCCTCACTACCAGGCCTGGGTAATTGGAGATATCTAGGGATCAACTCTTCTGCGACCTCTGCTTCTTTCATATGCCATTCTCCCTACATCTCCCCCCCCCAAAACCCCCAAAGATCTCCTGGCTGTGAAGTCCCAGAACTCTTCTACCCTGCTCCCTATCACGACAACAACCTGTCTTCTTTCTCCTCCATTCCACCCCCACCTCCAGTCCTATCCTAGGGAAAGGTGAGCCGAATTAAGCTGCCATATGACCAACACATCTCTGGGATCACTGGTAGGTTGGGGCAGAGTGGAGGGGTTGGGGTGGGGGACAAAGAATCTGAAGTGTTATTTCTTTGGAATAATGAAGGAAAATGTTCTTATCGAGACCGTGAAAAACAAATAGCTTTCAAATACAAAGATTTCAGTGTGGGTTTTGTTTCGGGGTGTGTGTGTGTGTGTGTGTGTGTGTGTGTGTGTGTGTGTGTAACTTTCAACATGCATATATTTCCTCCCTCTCCCCCTTCCCGGAGTCCTCTGCTTGGGTTTGTGTGTATATGCACTTGTGTGCCCATGTAGCCGAGTATAAACCCATCTGTCCAGGTGGTATGGGTGCTTAAGCTGAGAGCATACGACCACCAAGTACTAATTCTTCCTCCCCCACCCCCCACCCCCCATACCGCCGCCTGACACCATTCAGCTGTGTGGGCAGCTCTCACAGCTAGGGGCTGAAGGCTCTGAGACAGTGGCTAATCTGTACGCCTTCCGCTACCACCTCAGAATAATGGGTATCCCCACCCCAGCAATTTGTTTTTAAAAAACGGTCGGCTCTTCACCGGAACGCTAGCCAGGACTTCAGCCCACTATCCAAGCGAAGCCTAATTTCCTTCTTTTTGCATGGCTCTCCAAAAATCCCACCACACTCAGACCACCTTTAATCCATCGTCTCCATCGCCGAAGCTCCAGGCAGGAGACCAGACAGACAGAACAAGCTACACTATGTGGGCAAGACAGAAATCATCCACAGGGAAGAAAAAGGAGAACTAACATTTCCTTCCTTTAGTCTCTTTGCTTGCTCTCAGCACAGCGGTTGACCTTAAGACTATTCAAACTATTTGTTAAAGAAAACTTTCAATGATGTGTATTTCATGAAATAAGTATTCCTAGAACAATATTGCATTAATCCATATGTAGGCAAATTTGACGGTGGGGTAGAATATTTCGGGGCAGAGCTTAGGTCTGTGCCATTTTGCAATGGCCTGAGTCTTGGCTCTACCCTTCCGGCTTACCGAACTAACCGGCCTATGCCTCTACATCTCAAAGGTCAAAGTCCTGACCTAGGCTGGATTCTTGTTTTGGATTATTTTCTCTTGAGATGTTCCATCAAAGAGCAACTGAGGAGCTTAATAGTTCTAATCTCATCTCCCCTACTTCTTTGCTTCCCCTTACTTTTCCCTATCCTCAATATCCCATACTTCAGGAGGATACATAGCTCCAATGGCCTCAACACGCATCCATCCTGGTTGTCAGTTAATAACTGGCTGCGTTAAGATTAGGAAAAGAAGAAAAGGCTTGTGAGTGGAAGAGAAAGCTAGGAATGATGGACAGTGCTCCTGTTACAGGCTTTCCAGACTTCTTGGATGAATATGAGACCTCTCCTGCTGTCCTTTAGGCTTTAATCTCAACAAGATCCAGTCTTACATGCAGACATTAACACAGAAAACCCAGTGCCTAAGCCTTCATTCAATTCACCTCCATTTGTCTTTGCTCCTGCCTGATTTGACATGAGTTACACTAACTGGCCCTGTGCTTCATAGACATACCTCTATAGTCCTATTCACAACTTCTGATACTAAGAACCACACCCAATATAAGCCCTCAACCATTCATTCCATCCTTAGTCCAGCAGAGACACATACAGAACACAAGGTGCCAATGAATATACCTTGAAATTGAACCCAGAAGCAGAGTGCTAGGTCATACCCACTTTTGGTAATGGCCCTCTTCACTCCCCACCCCCCAACCTACTTCATCTATAAAGTGGCCCAAACTCCTACCCTCAGGCTGACCAGATGCTGTCCATCAGTAAGTTGACAGAGCCAGGGGGCGGTGATAGGTAATTGTCCCCTTAAATGTTTATAACCTGGAGCCAACAAACCAGGTTCCCCGGGGTGTGTGTGTGTGTGTGCGTGCGTGTGTGCGTGTTAGGAGGGGTCCTATTTCTGCGCCAAGTTGAGGGAAAACTAGTCATATGTTTTGGCGGCAGAGTTTTATCTAGTTCAGCTGTCATCCTGTTCTCAAAGGTAATCACTTGGGGGGAGGGGGAGAGGAGTTTGGTATCAGAGTATGTAGAAAATAATGCCATCCTCATATAAATTGGAATTAGGTTAAATTTCTTTAAAATCACCTATACTCCTCTAGAAAAACTGCCCTGGACTCATTTCACGTTCCTCAGAGTCAGCTCAAGCCACCATCTGTCTCAGGAGAAAGAAGCTAGAACCCTTGAGCCCTTCTTCCCCCAGTGCTCTAACCTTTCTTTCTACACACTCTCCCCAAAGCTGACTTTTGCTCGCTTGTGGTTGTTTAGCTTTGGGTTTGTATTTAGTAGCTTGTGCCTCAAAGCCTTCCTAATGCCCTTTTACCAGAATGCTAGAACACAGATGCCGACGTATCTGCGGGTCAAATGTTTTCTTCTTACTACATATCTGTTTCTTGAATTATAGATCCAGAAAATGTGTCTAAATTTGCCCCATACACGAGTAACCCAGAGCACCAAAACAAAGACACGCTCAGATAAATAGATACACCGACAGCTGTTCCGTGGTTTTACAACAAGCAACATTTTAGGAGCTCTTTCAACTCTAGTCTTAGTAATAAGAGAGCTGCAATACTCCCAGGCGAGCAGGTTAGGATTTTCCTTCTCTTCTCATCCCACTCTTCCTCATTCTCTCCAGCTAATTCCTTCTGCTCGGAATGTAAGTACATATAGGAAGACAATTCCCATCCCAAAGTAACAATGTAACCCCGGCTCTAGCTCAGAAGTTTAAGCCTGTCTTCTTTACACACACACACACACACACACACACACACACACACACACACACACACACACACACACGGTCATTGTAGAAAGTCAGAGATCCAGTGTTTAAAAAGAACAATAAGAATTAGGAGTGGAGTAGAGTTTCCACAGCGACAGCTGCCCCTTTTGAATTCAGAATCCCCTTCTAATACTCTCCACGTGGAGAAGGGAAAAGAGAACGAGATGTTAAAGAAAGGGAGAGTGCGGTATTCACTGACCTGGACAGCTCGCTCAGTCTGGCCAGCGGCTTTTTTTTTCCCCTTGATTTACTGGAGACCTGAAGGTAGAAATGACAGATTTCGCTGTTGCTGCTACAATCTCCGCAGCCGCCTCCTCTTTTTCTGCAGCTGCTGCTTACGGCATCCCACTAGAGCTCCCAGTGAAAAGTAAAACCTCGGTGATCTGCATCCTTCCTAGCAACCTACTCTCCTCCTCCTTCTCCTCCTCCTCCTCCTCCTCCTAACTGTAGAGATCAGAGTTCTTCCGGGTTGAAAAAGGAGAGAGGAGAGAAGAGAGAGAGAGAGAGAGAGAGAGAGAGAGAGAGAGAGAGAGAGAGAGAGAGAGAGAGAGAGAGAGAGAGAGAGAGAGTCATTTAATTACACCCCTCCTCATGCAAACCACAGGACGTGAGAGGAGTGTGAAACTGACAGCTACTGGGGAACGAAAGACAGTACTGTAATGTGACCTAATCCACATCACATGCCTAAAGAGTTTGTAATTTTTATAGTAGGATTGGAATTAGAAGTAGAGGTATTGTCATTTTTGTTAACGAGGTTATTATTATAAATGCATTTCCTCCCGTGTCAGAGAGAAGGGAGCCCCAAGTCGAGATCATCCAGCTGTGCCCCACAGTGTCAATTCCAGAACCGCCAAGCTATTTCTTACTTCGCTCTATTTCTCCATCCTCTCTCACCTCTGTCTGTCTCTGTCTCTGTCTCTCTATCTCTCCCCCTCTTTCCCCCCACACAGGCAAACACACATATCCCTCCATGGGGCATTCTGTCCCTCTTTTTTTTCCTGTTATGCTTTTGTTTGTGATTTATGCTGAGTATTCCGAAGTACCAGTATATTTGATTCATTTTTATTCAGCTAAAGCTGGAGGACGACAAAGTTGTGAGAAGCTGATGATATTCAGCTCTGTGTGTTGGTTGTCAAGCTCCTGGCACATTTCATGGTTGGAATCGAATCTTTGGAGGCACATACATTAGAACCTTCTTTGAATATGGAAAACACTGGGCTCAGCAACCGTGGACAAGGGTAACTAAGGAAAAGTTGCTTTCAAAGGATGCGCCCTGAAGGTACAAATGTCTACAGAGAAGAAAATAAAAGAAAAAGAATAAAGTTTCCCTACACCCTTTCCCACTTCTTTAAGTTTGCTTCTTCCTTCTCTCTCCAGACCTAGAAAAGCTCAAAAATAATTCTAGTGACAGGGTCTCATGAATAAATTTCTGCAAAAGTAAATCGAAACTTACTAAATACTTGGGTAGAAAGACCAGACTCCCGTTGTTTTGACAGATAGGGGTCCTCCCCCCCAAAAAAATTTATACAAGTGCTCCACCATCCAGGCATTCAGACTGGAAAGATCATGGTTGTTTATGCCAAGGTCATTGTGATTTGAAGAAGAAAGAGTATTGATGGATGAGTGGGGGTGGGGGGGTGGGACGGTGACAGCAATTGCTTGGTATATTTATGAACAAGCCCAAAGGCTCTCAGAGCGAATAGACCGCATGTTTAGTTATCCACTTAAAAGACCTAAGCCTCTAACTCGGAGTTTTATTCCTATATGCTATAGAAGCTATCTAAAGCTGCCTAAGTCAAAGCCGCCCAGGCAGATTTTATTTTCCTTCCTCAGTCCTACCTACCCCTCCACTTTCCCCCTTCCCAACATTTTAGATCATTTTCTTTTCGGTCCCCAAAGATTTAACCCTGAACTCAGTCCTGGCTCTAACATTTGTCTATCATCCCTTTCTACGTTGGGAGTTTGGACTTTGGTTCAGATAGATTGTTCTCATCTTTGAAAGGTACCTAGAGATCGCACTCTACTCCTTCGTCCACTACCAGAAACTTACACTTTCTTCCTATGTGTTTCTTTACCCAATCCATTTTTAGACCTTTGAAGCCGATTCTACCAAGAGAAGTTTATTTGGAGTTAGAAGTTAGTTTCTGAAGAAGTTGAGAAAGGTTTTGTGGAAGGACAGGGATTTAAAGGTCAATAAATTCACATGGTTCATCTTTGTCAACCTGTTGATTTTACACTGCTGTAACTCCTCTGCTGCCCCAAACTCAGGACGTTACAGTTTAGCTACCTTCCTCTCTCAAGGGCCGATAAAACAACAGTGGTCTCGAAGCCTCCCTTGAGAGGAGACCAGGTTAGCCTTCCTTGTGGCCAGGGCTTGGGAGCTGGGCGGGTGCAAGATCTTGGTAGTTTGACAGCCACCTTGATTCCGGAGATTTAGGCCATTGAATTAACTACTGAGGCTCATAGACCCCACCTCCTCTAATCTCTTATCCTGATGCATAAATGCCAGATCATTTGCTCCTTCTGTCTTCTCTTTCTCCCTACCATCTTACTTCTCAGCCTTTTCCCTCTCTCTCTCCTGTCTATCGATATCAGATATTAAACTCATTCTCCTTCCAGGAGTCAAAGCGATTTCACACGTGTCATATTGCAAGAAGAATATTTCCATTTCTTTATTCACTTTTCTCGCTCCCTTCGTACCCTCCATCCCTGCTTCCTATGTGGAGTTCTTGCTGGCGACCCCCTAGTTGGTTCAGGCGAGTCTGACTGACTTTCTCCCTTCTTTTTCTCCTGACTCTGGGGAGTTTGGATATCTCCGGGTTTAGTGTGACTTCTTAGTTAAGTGATGGAGAAATCTGATCTTTCCTTCTTCCTCCTTCCTTCCAACACCTCAATTTTTTCTTTAGCAAACAAAGCCAATTAAGGTAGGAAGGAAACTAACCTAACCATACAGACTCTGGACTTTTTTTTTTTTAAAGAAAACTCTCACACAAATAAACGAAAACCTAGTTATTTTACATTTTTAAAGGGCAAGCCAGATCAAAGACTTTAACGGAATGTGTGAGATCTAGTCCTTGCAACCACACTGGCCTTCAGGGCTCAGAAACCTGCCACTTTGAGACAAATAAAAGAGTAGAAATAGTCTCAGATTATTTGGATCTCTAGATTTATTCGGCAGTCCAGAGAAACCAAGGTGAAATAGAGTGAAAGGAGAGAATTTATAAAGGATAAGCAAAACGAGATGGGTGATTAAGAAGGAGAAACAACGAAGTCAGTCACACTTTCCTAGGGGAACTGAAGAAATACAGAAGGGTTATTCCTGATCAGTGCACGTGCAGGCGAATGCACCTAACGTCTTAAATATGACTTTAATGAAGCCACAAGTCATTCTGTGAATGTTAAAAGCTTTCTGTCTCACTCTGATTCGAAGTTCTGGTCAAGTTTCGTGCCTGAGCATGGCAGGCATTTGAGACAGAGAGAAAGAGACAGAAACAAAAAAAAAAGTAGAGAGGGAAAGCGATGGGGGGCTGGGGGGAAGAATAGTCAACATTCCGTTATTTGGGGTCGACCTTCAAATATATTTCAAACTATCCTGAAAGAACCTTATATCCAAATGACTAAAGCCCACTTTGCCTTACCTGTGGGAAGACAGCCACTCGCAAGGTTTTAGGAACAACCTTCAAGAAGGAAGCTGACCACACATACACACCACACACAATCTCAAACGAATTATTCTCTCACGTCTTCTCCACAATTACTGCTCGTGGTGGACACTCTGGCTTTTCCACATCACTGAATGGATGCGGTTTCGTCTATTAACCTTGGGGATAGCAGATATTAGGACTGGGGATCCCGCTGTTGAATAAGTGGTAACTAATGTGGTCTTGAATGGGATGAGGTGTTGGAGGGCCCTTCCAGTTGGGGTTGTGCCGAGAGAGTAGTATATTGTCTGGACATCACCATGGTTGGTTGCTGATATTCTTTAATACATTCAGCAAATTTTCAGAATCCACAATCCTCCGAAATCATATAGAGTTTAAATAAAAGAACCTCATCTTTGTGTTTGTGGTTTTTTAACAAGGGATAGAATGGTAGAAGAATAATAGTTAACTCGTATCTGGGTTTCTTTTATTTCTGCTTGGATATGAAATTCATGTGTTGCAGAGAGCCAAAAAGAGAACGTATAGCTAGGCATGATCGCTTCCAGAATTTTAATCTAATCTACCTATGACTATAGCAGCGTTGGGAGAACGTATTCACAGTTATGTACAACTGCTGTGTTTCTATTTTGCCCAAACCTAGACTGAAATTGTCCTAGGTATTTTTTTAGGGGAAAAAAAGAGGGGTCCATTGGGCAGGCGAGCACATTTAATTGGAACTCGTGTAAGAGTTCTAATCTTCAGGTCAGATTCAGTGAGCTTTATTTTGTTGATCGAGAAGAAGGTGTGTGTATTTGGGAAAACCTATTCCATCACCAACTTCCTTCTTCCCCCCCCCCCATCAAAAAAAAAGCAGAACATTTCTATTAAATTCAACTTTTAGGTCAGTGATTTCAACTATGTATCACTGACAAAGCTACAAAGATGAAGGGGTGGGTAGTGGTGAGCGGATGAGCATCTCAAATGAAGGTTTCAAAAATCAACTACTCGAAATGAAAAATACAGACGGACCTATTCCACCCGGGCGCCCTAAACAAATAGCCCCGTTTGCAAATTCCTATCAATTATTACGTGATGGGAAAAAACCTTATATGAAAATAAAGCACGTGAACGGGGAGAATTTTAATTAAATCTTACTGTGGATATAATAACATGGAAGTGATTTTTCATTCGGCGCTTGCCTGCTCACCAGTGTTTTATGGCGTTTTCTTGCCTCTGACTTTATTTTAAAATATTAGACGAGGTGGAGAATTATAAACGACTCCCTCCTTATCTGTGCTGCTCACATATCCAGGATCAGAGGAGCTGATTAAGAAAGAAGTCAGAGGCAACGTTGGATTCATAATGATTTGGAATAATGAATCCTTATCTCTGCTTTCCAGATTATCTGCCTTTCAGCTCCCAATGTTTTGTTACATGGGATAATTTATTGCATCTAATACATCACAATGAATCTGATGGTAGAAAGTGATGGCCGACGTACTGAAAAGGGGGCCCTTATTTTTTATCCTGGGGCAATGAAACTGCTTTTTGCAGTTTTTAATTGGGAAAATATAAGGTAGATCTGATAATAAAAAAAGAGGGGGTATAATCTTGCCTGCTCGTGCTTTACCACGCTGCTCTTTAATTAGTGTGTCAATTTCAGGCTGAAATTAACAAGATCGACCTGAAACCGGTGCTTATTTTCTCCAAAGCTCCGAGATCCTAATTTTTAACATGATTTATTTTTATGAAAAAGGAGATAATTAATCATAAACACTGACTAAAGCACAGAGCCAAGTTAAGATAAAATGCCATTTGCATCTTTATATAAAAAGATACCAATAATGTTAATTTTCTCTGCAACCTCCTCCCTCTCTCCTCATCTTTCCCCTCCTATGGATCCTCCTCTCCAGTCCCACTCGCTCTCTTTCCAAACAAACTGGAAAGAAATCAATTCGATGCTCTTGGTACCATATCCATATCCATATTCTCTCTCTCTCTCTCTCTCTCTCTCTCTCTCTCTCTCTCTCTCTCTCTCTCTCTGTCTCAAGAGACATTTATCATTTACTGTATTGGAGAAATTGGTGCCTTTGTTTGAACATGTATAATTTTAATATGCTTCTTTTTCTCCAAGGATAGGTTCCCCAGTCTAGAGCCCAAGCTCCATCTACCTCTTGAACTTCACCTTGTCCCCTGAGCCGTAATTTCAGTATTTGACTGAGAGGTAGGCATGGGAGTTACGGGAAGTGGGAGAACCTGGCTTAGGGGCTTAATAAGCTACAAATAATAGTTTTCTATGGTTCAAGGCCAGGATAGCAAGCTCTCATCAGAAGGAAGAAGAGGTGGGTTCAAATCCTCTCTTAAACTAACTGGTCATTTAACCTCTGTAGACAATTCTCTAAAACTAGACGTCTCAGAACAGCTTTTGTAGAGAGAGTTTCCTCCCTTGGAGCTACCTATACCAATAAAGCTATAGGTTCAGAACTACCACACACAAAATCTCCTTGAATTATTTATTTTCTAAGAAAAATTTTGCCATTCTAAAGTCAGTAGATGTCACTTAGAGCTGCTTTCAATCTAAATCATTCTGGATTCTGAAAGTCGAAATCTGCAAATCTCTGTTGATCCCTTACATTTTGCTTTCTATTAAATGATCAGTGCAAATATGTGACTCTGTCTCTCTCTCTCCCCTCATTCCCTCTTTTCCTCCTCCCTTCTTCCCTTTCTCTTCCTCCCCTTCCCCTTTCTCTCCCTCCCTTTCCCCCTTGTTCAACCTGACGTCAGTTCATAATTTTCTGTTAATTGGCTGGGTCTCATCAAAATCATCAGAAATCCCCCCCCCCCTTTTTTAGGTTGTAATTGAATTTGAACTCTGAAAAGGATTTGATGTTTTCTTCTCCCTTTTCTGTTCTAGGTGCCTGCCCAATGCTTCTCTACTGTTGTCTACACGTTTGACAAGCATGGTAGGGTATGAGACTCATTTTAGAGGAGACTTCCCACCTTTTGACAATCTCTTGGAGGATGCTGGAGTAGTCATGTGGTAGTAGTTGTGATATGAGCAAAGGGGGGTGGTGGTGCAGGAAAGGTGGCTTGCTGGGCCATTTCTACCTCACTGTCACCCCCAGGAAACAAAATTTCAGGCTATACTTTCCTTTCTCTCTCCAGATCCACATCTCCTTCCTCATCTTGTAATCTTCAAAGAATGTGTCAGGAGCCATCCCTCTCCATCTTGAAATCCCAATCTCAGATCAGTCCAGAAAGTGCAAACAATAAAGCAAATAATTACAATGGTAAATTAAAGAGTGTTGCCTCAGTTATGAATACATGCCATATTAAGTTTATCTCACAGTAGGTGCTCAATAAACATGTGAATGTTTCAGGTGATTGGAAAAGGAGGTGGCGGTGGTGCTGAAACAAATAATTTGGATAAATTTCCTGACCATTTCACCTTACTTTTGGCATTCAGTTCATGGTCTCAAGGGTCCTGGTTCCATTCATGTGATTTCATTCTTTCCCCAACCTTTCTTTCCCCTCCTTTCCCTCTTTCTCTCCCTCTCTCTCTCCCTCCTTTCATCCTTGTACCAGCTTCCCTCTCTTTATGAAACACTGCTCTAGGAATTTCAAGTATCAATTATAAGTAATATTAATTTCCCAGCCCCCAACC
The DNA here is from genome assembly GCA_028646575.1 of Pseudocheirus occidentalis. Lineage (NCBI taxonomy): Eukaryota > Metazoa > Chordata > Mammalia > Diprotodontia > Pseudocheiridae > Pseudocheirus > Pseudocheirus occidentalis. Next base: position 138,039,762 of record CM053597.1, read on the forward strand.
AGTGAAGTACAGATGATCTGATAGGAATATAAAAACGGTGCTTCCCTAGATGAAACAGACCAGTGGAGCTTATTGGGCCGTTTCCCATGCCCAGATGAACATTCAATTTTCCGGCATTATCTCCATACTTAAACTCGCTTTCTCCATTTCGGTGCCAAGATAAATTTGCATAATATTTGCAGCTGTAATTAGCTGATGAGCATCTCCCAGACTCCCCCTTTTGTTTCTTCATGCATTTGGTCTTCCATTGATGCCATTTTTGATCTTTAATATTACAGGATTCCCGATAGAGAATTTTATATCTTATCTGTCCTGCTCCAAAAATCTGTTAGAAACAGAGAAGGGTGGAGGAGGGAGGGAAAAGAAAGGGAAGAAGGGAAAGGTGGGGGAGAGAGGGAGACAGGATGGAGAGGCAGAGGTAAGGAGGGATAGCGAAGAATGAAGCCTCACTAAGCAGAGTTTGAAAATGTTACATTGGAAGCAGGCATCTGTAGTGACACAGCAAACAAGATAAATGAGAAATTTTGAGAAAGATGGTCATTATTATGGACCACAATGAAGGACAGTAATTCCATTTATTTTAGGAGTGTGGGTTGGGGGCGGGGAGATCGTGAAAAAGTTAATTGGCGAAACAGTTGTAGACGCCAATATTTCTTCTTCTTCTTCTTCTTCTTCTTCTTCTTCTTCTTCTTCTTCTTCTTCTTCTTCTTCTTCTTCTTCTTCTTCTCCTCCTCCTCCTCCTCCTCCTCCTCCTCCTCCTCCCCCTCTTCCTCCTCCTTCTGCTTTTCTTTCTCCCCCTCCTCCTCCTGCTTTTCCTTCTTCTCTTCCTGCTCCTCCTCCTCCCTCTTATCCCCCCTCTCTCCTCCTCTTCGTCGTCGTCCTCCTCCTCCTGTAATGGGGGACAATGGTTGGTAATTACAACTATTCTGAGTGACGCATATTTGTCCATCAGGGTTCCCCCAAGCGGAAGCTGGAACTTTTTAAACCAGGTGACTCCTCTATCTGTGAATCTATTTGTTTCTCACTAATAAGGAGCATCACTTCTCTGAATCTTGAAAAGGCAACAGACATTTCTCATTCTTTTCAGTCGTTATTGAGAAAAAGAGTCAGAGAGAAAGTGTTAGAGAGATAGAGACAAGAACGGAGACAGACGGAGACAGAGAGACTTAGAAAATGACTTTCAACGAGAGACTGAGCAAAACAAGGAAAAGTTTTCGTCCCTGGGTTCATCGACTCTGTTATTATTGTGATTTCTTTCAAAATCAGGTGTTTGATGATTTCAGATAGAAAAAGTGTTAGAAGGTGTTTCATCTGAAGGAATATTTGTGAGAATCTGGAGGGAAGGTGGGGGTTGGGAGAATGAGGGGAGAGAGACGAGAAAGACTCGATTTTCATGCCAATCACTGGAACAAATAGCTAACATTTAACGTTTACACCCTAACTGGCGGCGCCCTGGCGCTCCAAGGACTCGTGAGCCGGGCTAAAATGTCCAGAAAGCCTTTGGAGAAAGCGAGTTTCCAGCTATCAGGTTCTCCTGATCTCCCCCCTTTCATAGGGCTTCGGTTTCAGGCTGGACTTGGCCAATGTCTGCTTTACTGCTGTGAGCTCCTAAATGAGTGTCAAGGAGGCAAATATCAAATAGCACTAAGGTCAAGGCGATTTGGTTAAACCATTCGGGACGCTTAGGATTTTAAACCTGTGTGGGACTGGGGGACTGGGACGGGGGGGGGGCAAGAAGTGGAGGAGCAAACAGAGAATGAATGAAGTCCGGCTGGGGAACGAAGAAAACCACTCCAAAGTCCGAGACTGAGACTGGGAGAGACTCAAACACACACACACACCCATCCCACCCCCCCACATTACACTGGGTGGGGGAGGGGGAAGTGATTTTAAGGTTCCCAGCCCCAGAATAAAAAGTTCCTGAAAAACTTTAAATGTAGCCGGTTTCCTAGATCCAAGTACAGACGGATCTTGGGGAGCCTTCTGTAGACTCGAGGGGATGGGGAACCGGCTTTGAAGATGATCCATTAATGACCCTTTCTCTTACTCCGAATTCCCTAGTCTAGGTGCCAAGGCCCAGCAGCCTCTTTACCATCATTCACCAACAAACCCTTCGAAACTAGAAATCCTTTATTTCACATTTTATGAACCAATAGTCCTGCAACCCACCTGGTGGAGAGGGTGGGTAGGTAATCTGAGGTAAATGCCCTGATTTCTTATTTAAGTGAGATTATCTCCTGCTAGGTAATCATAGAGCACAACTCCCAAACTTCTCCCAGACTCTTCAGCTCTCACTCCTCAGGGTCACTATCCTTTCTTTCTTTCCTTCTTTCCTTCCTTCCTTCCTTCCTTCCTTCCTTCCTTCCTTCCTTCCTTCTTCCTTCCTTCTTTCCTTCCTTCATCTATCTAACCATCCATTCATTAATTCATTCATTAAAGCAAAGTGACCTTCTTCCAGGCTTTGTCTTTTAGAGACTCCCAAGGAATGCAAAAGCAACCCTTACCCAAAGAGATGTAGCCTTTTCAGAACTAGGGTGTTAGTTAAAGATAGGTAAGAGATTGAAATCAATTAATGAAGATGAACACATTAGGACATTTAAAAATAAAAACATTTTTTTTAATTCAAAAGGAGGCACATCCCAAGCCGTTTGTTTCTTCCTGTATGAGCATGTGAGTGAATTGTGTATGTGACTAGATATCACTTCATGTATGCATAAAGGGTGTGTGCATATACTCCGATACATTATTGGGTTTACTTTCTCCAAATTGGTTTAAGGATAGGATCAAGCCAGGAAACCACATGGTCGCAAAGAACAGGAAGGAAAAAAAAAGCCTGGATTTGTTTGTTTGTTTGTTTTACCAGTCCATCTCATGTCTTTCTTTGAACTGTTTGGACCCATTTTCCCATTTGCCCCATCCCAAGAGCAGTCAGTGGTTCAGTCCCTAATTCTTAGGGTGAAGTGGGCTTCCTGTTAAAATGAACCCTCGCCTCTTCCCTACTCTAGAGTCTTGCACCTGCGGAGTTTAGGGGTCAGCATAGACGCTAATGTCAGAAAGAAAGAGGGGAGGGGGAAGGGGTCCCCCAAAGACCACGGGACTAAGCGATTGGAAAGGAGAGGCTGTGCAAGGTATGTGTTTTCTTAAATAAATGCCTCTAATGTGATTCTTTTCTACCCCACAGTGTTCTTCTCAGTGACACTGGGAAAGAATAATCATGATGTGACTTTATTTTTTTCTTTCCCTCTCAAATTAAAAAAAAAAAAAAGGAAGGGGGAAAACCACCCAAACCCCACCACCGTTTGGTTTCCGGAGAAATTCTCAAATAGAGCAGTGTAATTTCTCAGTTGATTTTGATTGACATACTGTCCCTGGGATCATGTGTTAATCCCTTCTTCACTCAAGCCTTTTCATAACTCATTTCTCTCTTGCTAGATGGGGACTCTGATGGTTACCGAGGCAACGATGATAGCACTAAGCTATTTCCCTCTCTGCAAGGAGACCATTATTCCGCATGCATAGGCCATTTGCAACAAAGGTCGTCACAAAGTCATCCACAACACAGCACACGTTTATTAAACTTTTATTCTTCTTTTTCTTTCTCTCTCCTTTCTTTTCTTTTTTCTGTTTCTTTTCTTTCTTTTCTGTTTCTTTTCTTTCTTTTTTTCCCCCTTAACACAAAATCTGGTTCATACTTGTAGCAGAGGTATCATTGCCCTGTACTGATTTAGTAATAACTCCACTACAGAGCACTGTCCATTTACACTCGCCACCTGAGAGCTTTTTGTCAAGTGAGACCATTTCCCCATTTTAACCCATCTTTGGGATAAGTGGTGTATTCATCCCCATCTTCCATTGGTCTTTTGGCTTCTTCAATGACTTGGTCAGAGGTGCAACTGATTGCTTTGGAAAAGGAGAGGCCATGGCAGCAAAGGGAGAGTTCTACCGATGTGGATTATGGAGGACTCAGTATCAGTCACATCACTGCTAATAGGAGCTTTTTGTCAGACCCCTCTTCTTTAATGCCCTTAGAAATAAAATTCCCCCCACCTTTTTCCCAGCACTCCCAGATTTCTCCATTCTTCAGTATCCTATTTCTTCTCTCAGTCTTCTGCTCTACCCCATCTGCTCCCATCCTATGCCTCTACCTCCCTCTCCAAGATTTGCTCCCATCAGGTTACCTCCTTATACAGGTCCAAAACATAAAGAGTACAATGATCTTCCCCACCCCAACCCTGTTCTTCCCTTCCTCCTCTCTTGTCAATTGAAGTAGCCAAAACCACAGTGCCTTCAGATGTAGGGGTCTAGAAAAAGTCATCAAACAGGCAAAGTTTTTGCAAGTTAATTAAATTCCTTCCTCCACCCTTCCCTCCCCCACTCTGTACCCAGCAAGTTGTCCAGGACCATTCTAGAAAGAGTCTACTCTTATACAATCTGTATGATTGTCTATATTTGCCATCAATCATCAATTAGCATCATAGCTTCAAAGTGAACTGGGTCTAGTGTCCAACCTTGCATGAAGACTATTCCACGTATTTAAAAATCCCTTCAGAAAACTGATTTTTCCCAGTCTCCAACTCCATCAAAAAGAATGGTCAAACTGAGGTAATCCTATACTCCATTCTCTGGACTTGGCCCTACTTGACTTGGTTTTTTGTTTTTTTTTTTATGATGAAGGAGAAAACATTCTATCTACTAGGTGACCATCTATTTGGGTCCTTTCCTGGGAACTTCTGGATTGCTCCTGTTTGGGCACATCATGAAATGAACTAAACCTTGGACAATAAGAAACTAGGGAAGAGTCAAGACCACAAGAGCAACTCAAGAAATCTAGATGCCTCTTCACAACCCTCTTTCTTTGCTTTGACTGAACAAAGTGTACAATTCAGTTGTCTCTTTCCTCTGCTTCTTACTACTTGTATGACTGTGAGCAAGTCACAACCACCCCAGGCCTCAATTTCTTTATCTGTAAGATGAGAGGGCTGGACTAGGTTTGCCTCTAGGATAAAATATTAACTCCACTGCTTAGCTTTCCCTAACTTATCTTTCCAGATTGATTGGCCATTATTTCTTTCTCCTGAATTCTGCAGTGCAAACAAACTGGTCTCTCTGTTCCCCACACAGGACACTCTAGCCCAGTGGTTCTCAACCTTCCTAACGCTGTGACCCTTTAATACAGTTTCTCATGTTGTGGTGACTCCCAACCATAAAATTATTTTCGTTGTTGCTTCATAACTGTAATTTTGCTACTGTTATGAATATGTATGTATGTAAATATGATTTGATATGCAGGATGTATTTAAATTGAACAGAACCCACAGGTTGAGAACCACTACTCTAGCCCCTGTCTCTATTTTTTTTTGTAATGGTCAGCTCCCAAGGCTGAATTGCACTCCTTTACCTTGCATCATAGAGTTCCTCTATTCCTGTAGTATTCAGCACAGCCACCATCTTCTACTTCTATCAAGCCTTTCCTGATCCCCTAAATCATTAAGTATCTCCCTCTCAGTTTGCCTGGTATGTATTTGTATTATATTTTATATTATATATAGGATATGATATATCATCTTATATTTGTTGCATATATATTTTATATGTACTTGATTCTTCCACTAGAATGTAATCTTATTGAAAGCAGGAAGTTTCATTCTTTATACTTGTATTCCCTGCATCTAACCTAAAGTTGGGCAGCACAGTGGATAGAGTGTCAGTCAGAAAGGTCTGAGTCCAAATATGGCCTCAGACACTTACTAGCTGTGTGACCCTGGGCAAGTCATTTAACCCTGCTTGCCTCAATTTCCTCATCTGTTAAATGAGCTGGAGAAAGAAATGGCAAATCACTCCAGTATCTTTACCAGGAAAACCCCCAAAGGGGTCACTGAAATGATTGAACAACAAAAGTAAAAAACCTGGCATGGAGTAGGTACTTAATAAATGCTTTTCAATTGATTGATCAAGTGACCTATGAGGTCACTTTCAGTTCTAAATCTATTATCCGATAACATCCCCCTCCCAAGTATACTGATCTTCAAATTTCAGACTGATGAAGTGGTGAGAAGGGGCAGTTAAGTATAATGGCTCACATTTTTCTTTCAGGTTTTTAAAGCACTTTTCCCATACTAAATCTAAGAATTATTGCAAGGATTATTACCTTAATTTTGCTCAAAGAGGTGATATGATTTGCTTATTTCACCACTAAAACACATCAAAGCTAGATTGACTCCTACTTTCCTATCTACATGTCCAGTAACACCAAGTTCAGTTAGACGTGGGCACAAAGTTGCCCATTGGTCCTTGCCATCCACTGGTTTCTGGGAGCACCCTGTTTTGAAAACCATCTTGCCTGGAACTAGGCTAGTCAGAATGCCTAATGATAGATTCCCAAGTCTTTCAGGAAGGGCACTTTCAAAGGTAATCTGGTTCAGCTCTTTGCCCAAAGACACCTACTAAGCCAGTCCAGTCTGGGAAGCTGCCACTTTTTTTCCTAATAAGGGAGGAGTCTTTTCAGATGAAGTTGGGGGTGCGGGGTGAGAAGAGAAAATGAGAAGCTAGAAAGGGATAGAGGAGGGGTGGGTGGTATTAAGAGAATAAGTTTTCAGGTCAGCAGGTGTAATATGGCCTAGAGAGAGCTCTCAGGCTAAAACATTCCCTCCCTGATAATGGGCACCCGGCTCCAGGAGAAGAGCAATCTAAGCCCCCGGATCATCTGTCAGCCCTGGGTAGTAACGGCGCCCTTAGGGAGCACCGGAGGCCACTAAGGACTGGTTTGTCACTTGCAGATTCCAATTTCCCCCATCCCTGGTCCCAATGAGACAGTCGGAGGGCTCTTTGTTCAACCTGCTGAGTAAGCAGCTTCTGTCTAAATTGGAGCAACACATACTCTAGGCAACCAGCAGCCACACTGGCCTTCATGATTTAGGACATCCCACTGGGTGATCGCAGTGTGGAGCACGGCCCAAGGGGGGTGTAGACCCCCGCAACTCAGGAGCGTAATATAATGTTCTTAGGATGAGAAAAGAAAAATCCTTCTGGAAGAAATCAGCTAGTCCTTTACTTAGAACATTTTAGCTACCCAGCTTTTCCCTAGGCTCTGTGCAACCTGGGATAAGACTGGGGTACTAGAAAAAGAAGGAGGGAAAAAGAAAGTAGGAGAGAAGAGGAAAAGAATGATTAAATATTTTTTTCCATCTTTTTGGTACCTAGTAAACTACAGGCAGTTTTTCCCTTGATAAAAGGAAGTGGATGGGGGGGGGGGGAAGGAGCCAAGGGTAAAAAAAGAATAATGGCCGTTAGTATTTCCATAGAACACAGCCATTTTGTTGTACAAAACTTTCTTTTTCCCACAATGACTCTGAGGTAGATGGTGCAAGTGTGATTGCCTTTATTTGACAGATAAGTAAAACTGAGTCTCAGAAGGAATGGTTTTTCCATGGTCACACTAGTGATGTAAAGAATGGGGACTTGAGTATGGATCTTCTAACTCTAATTCCTAGACTGCTCTCTTTGGGGTACAGCCAGAGTGAACCTGTCAGAAGCCTGGCTCTAGAGATTCAGGCACAGTGTCCCCGGAAGCTGTGCCCCTTCTGGTTTTCAAAGCACAGGAAATGGAGAGAAAGTATGAGAAAAATAAATGGAGGGAGGTGATGAGAGTTGGCAGGTATCAAAGTACAGAGGAAGAAATGGAGAAATGTGGATTTAGAAAAAAATTTTAATTAGTTTTTATTAACTTCTTTGGGGTTTTTTTTTTGTCTCATCTAAATTTCTCCCAGTCTCTCCCCCAGGTAAGCCCATATAACAAAGAATATTTTTTTAAAAGAAAAAAAGGAAGAGAAAAAGCAACAAAACTAATCAATACATTGAAAAAAATGTTACTATGTGCTATGTTCCACATTCATAGACCTCCTGCCTTTGCAAAGGAGTGGGTGGGAGGTGGTGGGTGTGGGGAACATCTTGAATCTCTTCTTCAGAACCATGTTATTCTTTGCAATTCTTCAGCATTCATTTTCAATTGTTTTGTGATTGTTCTTTCAAATGTGTTTTGTTTTTGTTTCGTAAAGAAGGGAGACTGAGATGGGTACACACTGGCATTGTCCAGGGAAATGGAAGGAATAAGTTACAGTGTTCTCATTTTTTCAGAGTAGTTATTGTAGATGGTCAGACTCTCAGAAACAGGTAGCAGGTCTAGACTCTATTACTTCTCTGCACTCAAGGTCTAACCCCTAAGCTTCTTTCCTGACTGATCTTTTTTCCAAAGCACCCAGGGAGGTTCTCCTTCAGTAGATGCAAGGACATATGATGGAAAGTTCTACAAAAAGCAAGAAGAGAAAGAAGAGAGTTCCTATTGAGGTACTGATCCTCTCTAGAGGGTTTGGGGAATCTGAGAAAAGGGAAAGTCTCTGGCTATGAAGGTTGGTCATTTCATAAGGCAGGATAGGGGAGCCTTAGAGTCTTCAGAAGCTAGGAGACTTAAAAGCATATTCAGCTTGGGAGGGTATTAGCGTCTCATTTGGAATAAGGGAGATTGACAGGTGAAAGGGGCTGAATGGTTTGTGGTGAAATGGAGGAAGAATCCAGTAAAGGAAGCATTGGGGAAAGATTCTGACACAGGATCAAAAATTTAGACCTGGAAGGCACCTCAGAGATCACCTAGTCCGAGCCTTTATAAAAGAGGAACTGAGGCCCAGAGAGATAAGTTACTCTCCTAAACGTACACGGACAGAAGCAGAGCTCTCGAAATGCCAGTCCAGAGCCTGCTTGAGTACATAGCCAGTGTTATTTTTCTCCTATCCCCTTTAGGGACATCTAGTGGCTTAGTGGATAGAATGCTGGGGTTACAGTCCGGAAGAACTGAGTTCAAAACAAGTCTCAGGTGCTTGTTAGCTTGGTGACCCTGGGCAAGTCACTTAAGCTCAGTTTCCTCTATCTGTAAAGTGGAGATAATGATAGCATCTACCTCCCAGGGGTGAAGGAAGGATCAAATGAGATTTATTTGTAAAATATACTTAGCACAATACCTGGAACATAATAAGTATTAAATAATACCTATCATCACCACCATCATCATCATCATCACTAAATGGCTTGTCTATCTCTGGAAGTATCTGGGTAGTCCTGTAGCACTTTGTAGACTTGGATACTTTCTAGCTTGGGTCACTTTTAGCTCTGAAATATTAGACATTCAGAGACCATAGGACATATACCATAGCTCCCTTTCAGTCAGGGTTGTGTTGGTAAATGTTTAACAACCAGATCTCTGAGGGGGAAAATGTCCACAGGACACACTTTTAAGTTTAATTTACATTGTAAACATTTTCTGTATCACTTGCATCTAGAGAAAATCAACAAAAGAATAAATTGAGCCCTGACCTGTAGTTTTTGCTGAATTCAGGGATATAAAGACTCACTTTGAAAATTTAACAATCAACTTGGTACAAGCTGGCTACAGGAAATCTTTGCTTCTATATGTAAGTGTATGATTCTACCTCCAAATCCATCAATTTATGGAGTTCCCAAAAGGCGTGGGGGTGGCAAGACAATCACGTGGACCTTAATGACTTATATATAGTAGTATCTATTACTGGGATATCCTACAAGAAAGGAAGGAAACGGAGGGAGTGATGGAGGAAACTCTGGATTCTAAGTCTTATTTGACATTATGACTCTAACCAATATGGTATAAGGCAAAAGCCTTGGTTTCTGCCCACAAAGTGGGTAGATAATACTGTTGACTGACAAGTGCTTAATTGAAAGACAGCATTGCACCAGAGTTCTGTTTGGGCATATGATTAGGCATGAGAGCAGCTATTTTGAAAACTCCTTGAAACCCCAGACCCCTGAATTTTAGTGTTTCTGTATGAGATCTTAATTTTATATGGTTTGGTAGGGAATGCTAAACCTCCCTTTCCCCACTCAAAGTCAGAGCTTTGCTTGTCCAGAATATACTTCAGTATATTCTTCTGGTATAGAAATGAACTAAATCCAGATATGCAGTGATCTTGCTTTAAAAAATAAAATACAATTGAAATGGATTTGTAACTTGAAAGAGAAAGAACATTCCTATGAATGAATATATGGCAGGTATCTAAAAACCCTTTACACTAATTGATAGACTCTCTATATATCACCCTAGATAAAGGGCCCTGAGTAGTAAATGCTGATATTTAGAACATCCTGATAATGCTTTGTTAACAAGAAGATAACAGAAGAGCAAGATATGCTTGTTTAGCTGCCTATAGATAAACCCAATAGGTCTTTGTTAACTTTTCTTGACTGATGGCAACCACTAACCATGATAAATAACAGTGGAGCCCAGAACTTTATTTTCAGTACAAAGAGTGGGAATGAATCACAGTTTTCACTATGAAAACAAGTGGAATATCTTTGGAACGTGATCATATTTTTAAAATCTTAAAACACAGGGCATATTATGCCAGCAATGTCTGGTCTATAAATTTTGTAAATCATCAGCCAAACCTCTGAAACAATCTAACTTTTTTCTGCTTTTTTGAGAAGGTATGCCCTAATCATGACACCCAAGTAAGCCTAAATATTGGACAAAAATCTGACAAACACCTTGATAGATCAATAAAAATTGACTAGTAGCGGGAAACCAGGGGGGCAGAGGGGAAAACTGTGTCCTCCAATATCCAATAAAGTGTCTGTGGCTACCAAGGGAATCAGTTAACATCCAGACACATTTTTCACCTTTTTCTCCCATCTCCTTAGTCTCTCCCTGATCTCCCCCATTCCACTCCAAGGTAGTAGTTGTAAAGTCAATTTCAACATGATCAGAATTGTTGTTAAATGTGAATTTGTTTTTCAAAGACCAGTAGGTGATGACTGTATTGTTTTAAAATGTATTTGCCTGATTGTATACGTGAATGGGTGTGGGCAAATCAAGTCTGAGCACTTCATTATTCTAAATGTATGGAAATGAGAGCATATGAAACTATAAAATTACAAGTGGTACTATGTCCCAAACCTATGCAAATTAAAGACTACAGATTAACTCACTGAAGGCAGCTTCCTAAATTCTGTTAGAGACTAACCTCTGATGCTGTTAAAAGAAACTTTCATTACAGTGTTATCTTGAATGCAATCATTTAAAATAAAGCAGTCATTTTTACTGAAAACATCATTCGAATTTTTATCATGCTGAAAAGCAAGACTGGATAGGTGTGACCTGATCATACGGTCTTTCCTAACCTCCAGACTAATCAATTTCGATGGAAGAAGTGATATTGGGCCTGTGAAGCTAACCAGATTTGCCAACAGTAATGGAGGTCCTGGGTGAAATGATATTTAAGTCAATTTTTAAAAGTGAAAAGGAATACAATTTTAATGTAGAAAAATTATTACTCTCAAAAGTCACAGGTTAAATGTGTTTTAATAGGGAGATGTCTGGGGGTGGGTTGTTTTTTTAAGATAAGACAAAAATAAGGAGCTACTGTATGTATTTCAATTCTTCTTTTTGGTTCTAAGAGAAAACATTTCCATTCTTGTAAAAGGTAGCTTAACACTGAATTCATCAAATTTGGTTACATGGACTCCTTGGAACCAAAAGTACTCGGCCCAATTGGTTCAACCAGAGATTTCCCCTAGACTTCTAATAACAGGAGGGGTTTATTCTAGTAATGGGTTAAACTCCGGATATCTGTGGGCATTTAGGTGCCTTAAAGAGATATTTGAACACCGATTGTTGACTAGTTCATTTATGGGCTTGCATAGAGATTTCACTTACCTAAAATCATGATGTGGTTTCTATTAGATTAGATAGGAAAGGTTTGGGGAATTTGCTATGTTTACTTTCATGTTAGCATTATTCATCACCTCTCACTTGGAACTAGTGAGTAGACTTCTAGTCAGGCTTCCTGACTTGCCCTACTCCTCACAATTCCTAAATTATTTTCTTTCTTCATTTTTTTCTCTCAGATGAGTTCTTTTCTTAAAACACAGATCTAACCACATCACATCCTTACTGAATATATTTCAGTGCTGCTCTATTACCCCTAGGATCAATATAAACTCCTGTTTGGCATTTAGAGCCCTTCACAACCTGGTCTCAACCAACCATTTCAAACTTATTTGCACCTTTCTTTTCTTCATACACCAAATGAAATATACTGTCCCTTCTTACCCTCTACTTTATATCCCCCAATTCCCTTCTCTTAGAATTTCTAGTTTCCTTCAAAGACTTAGCTCGAATTGTCAATGTCTAACATGAAACTTTTCCTGATCTATTCCACCCCTGGCTGTTAGTGCCTGCCTCCTTTCCTCCCTCCCAATTGTCTCCTATTATGTTGTTTCTCCCAAGTAGATTAAAAATCCACGGGCAAAACCTTTCACTTTTGTCTTTGCATCTCAACATCTGGCACAGACTTGCACCTTAGTAGTCACTGCATAAATGCCTGTTGATTGATTTAGTGCCCATCGCCGGGACAAAATAGGTTGGATTTGCTACACAGTTGATGAATCAGTCTGTCTTTTTTTTCCTTCTTCTTCGGTATCTGGGACCTCATCTGTTCGAGGAACTCCTGGTGAAGAAATTCTCTTTCCTAAGGGCGATCAGCTATTGTTAGGCGACTTGAGTTTTAGAGAATTGGTTGGGGAACCAAGAATTAAATGACTTGCCCAGGGGCACACAAACAGGCTGACGCTGATTTTAAAACTAAGTCTTCTGGGTCCTTAGGTGAGTTCTCAATCTTCTATTTATGCTGTCTCTCAATATCAGCTGAGATATATACACAGACACATGTATACACATACATATAAATGATATAAACATACATACATATGTAGCTTAGATAGCAAATGTCAGAAAATTAGACTAAAAAAAGTCAAGTCATTGAAATACTAGGTATGCTTTTAAAACCTTCCACACTCTTTACATAAGGTGAACTGTTTCCTGAGGCTTCACACATATTGTATACACATATAATTTCTGACATTTCTCCATTTGATATTAAGGACCAGCTTCTCTTGTAATGAAAAAAGAGATCAGGCAGTGGCAGCTAAGACCCTTTGTGTTAGGGTTTGTTTATTTTAATGACATGGGCTGTCATCATACCTAAGCAGATGCTGAAGGGGGAGGGAAGACAGGGAAGGTAGGGAAAGGAAGGATGTCTTCCAATTGTTTCAGTGCTTTTTATTTCTCTCCTCGTCTATGATAACTGGATAAAGTTACTGCATAACATTTAACAACTTAATGCCAAAAATATATATAAGATTGTCATCTTCCAGTCATGATATTGTATTGTAAAGTCTATAGCATTTAGGAAAATTAATTATTTAGTGTTGTTTTTATGGTCTGTAAATTACAAAAATGTACAGATTGTATATGAGTTGTATACATTACAAACACGAAGGTGCGGGGAACAGTTTGTATAAACTACACAGTGTGTTTAATGTTCATTTGAATGTTCATTTGAAGCTCAAAGATCACTTTTGAAAAGCAGTGGCAACTGTTAAAACAGTTCTATTATACCATTGCGAAGGAAAAGTAAATAACTTCCTAGAGCATAAATGCTCCTGGGTTCTTCCCCCTTAAAAGATGATTGCATTAAATTAAAACATCGCCTGTGATTACTAATAGAAAGAAACATTAGTGGGAGACTAACATTTTGGATTACTAAACCGGCAATTTGAAACACTCAAGCAGATTTCTGCAACCTGTAATCTGTGAACACACCTTTCATAATGTTTATTTTTGCTAAACTGGTTTAAAAGCTATGTAGTGATGGATGTGTACAAAGTCCTCTTCCCCCCCCCCAAAAAAAAAGCCCACCCAGCATCATTTGAATTCCAGTGGTGTTTCCACCAAACTGTATTTCTTTCTCCGTGAGTGTAACAGATTCTCTTTAGCGGAATATAAAGTGCTTCAGGTTAAGGATTGATCATATCACTTTGGTATTTGCATCTTGAGGGCTAAGCACAGTGATAGGAGGTGCTTAATAAATGTTTAGTGATCAATTGATAGTAACAAATAGAACGATACATGAGGAATTCAATGTAGAAAAAAGATATTTCAAAAAGTAACTAGCTTGTTTTGGTTTATTTCTATCCATATGCACACTCTTTAGGCATGTATATATATATAGGCTGCTGCCATTTTATTTCAAGAAATTAACATCTTTTCTATTGTTACTATGCATGATTTGTGATTAAAGAGTTTCCCTCTTCCTTTCCCTAACTTTGTAAGAGTTAAAATTGGAAGGAAGCTTTGTGAGCCTCTAGTCTGACCTTCTCATTTTGCATATATAACTTTAGACTACAAGGTGAAGTGACTGTCCAGTGTCTCGTAGCTTGTCAGTGGCAGCGCCAGAGCTAGAATTGTTACAAAATCTCTTACATTTTATTTCCACAGAAATGTGGAAGTTGCCATCACATTCCAATGGGAAAGGATATACAAATATAAGGGCTGGAAAGGTTGGGATGAGGTTGGGAAAGAGAAACTATAATGATTAAAAAAACCCAAAACAAATCAAAAACCAAAACACTTAACTCAGAAGACTCGTGTTTGAACTCTGGTATTGATGCTATATAACCATAAACAAGACACTTCACTTTGATGAACTTTGCTTTCTCACTTGGTTAGTCATTTCCCAGTCATTTCCAACTGTTTATGACTCCTTTTAGGGGTCTGGACTAAGATACTGGAGTAGTTTGCCATTTCTTCCTCCAACTCATTTTACAGATGAGGAAACTGAGATAAACAGGGTTAAGTGACTTGTCCAGGGTCACAGAGCTAGTGTGTGAGGCCAGATTTGAATTTAGGAAGAGTCTTCTGAATCCAGGCCCAACTCTCTATCCACTGCAATAGCTGCCCCTTCCTCACCTGCAAGGTCCCTTTTAGCTTGAACATTCTCTGATTCTCTGTGGTTACTGTCAACTTTAGGATTCTTGAATTTCCACTAGGGGATGCTCTGTAGCAGTAAGTCAACTCATCCCCACAGCAAAGGGCTCTCCTAGAAAAGGCCTGAGCTCTGGCACCATTTATTGATAGTTTGGACTGTTCAGGTAAAATGCTACTGCTGAATTTGGGGGACTGTCAGTAGCTCTCACCGTGGCTCTTGATTCTTAGTTTGAGTCTTGGTTCCAGGTTCTGTTTAGACTGTGTTTCTTCTCTATTCTTCTAATAAAATAGAAGCTTTCTTCTTTTTAGAAGCTATCTTCTAATAGCACTTAAGTGTACTATCCACTGAAAGAAAAGAAGGGAAAACAGAAAGAAAGTTTTTATTCTAATGAGGACCTTATGGGAAAAGGTGATAGATAGTAAACACCAGTTACTTTTTGGACAACTGTTAAAAGTTGTTTATTATATGAGCAGCTTCTTAATGTCCCTGTAGTGTGCTTAAATGTTTTGGTTCGGTGTTGGGTGTTGACATTCAGAATCTAGGGTCTATGAAACCATAAAAGCCATAGAAACACTATTTCCTGACCTATCAAAAGAACATGCATAGGGCTGAATTGAGCAAAATAATGGAATCTTTAAGACCCCATAAATATGTAAACAGTATAATAGATGAGCAAGAAACTCAAAACAGGAAGAATGTTAATGTATGAACCCATCCTTATCAATTATAGGCCCAGCCAAGGATCTGTGAAATCAGTTATAAAAGCTGTGATTTCATCAGTGTGGGCATTTTTTCATTTATGCAAATATAACTGCCATGGAACATTTGTGGTGCTATGGCTAAAAAATTCAATACCTAAGTAACCAATCCTATGGAATGTGCTTTAGGTAGGTTGCTTCTTACTCAAATTTATATAATCATCACCATCTTCATCATCATCATCATCACCATCTCACATTTAAGGTTTACAAAACATTCTCCCCATAACAATCCTGTGGGTTGAAAAGCACACTGAAATGCAGAGAGGTTTGGTGACTTATTTAGCATTGCACTCTGGAACGTCTGGAACCTTGCTTTCTAACTCTAAGAACTGTCCTATTTCTGTTATACCAAAGCCAGGCCAGTCTTGTAAGACATAATAGCGATTGTGCCCCCACTGGCATGACCTTTAAGAATCCATAATCACTTTTAGGATATACTGAAGCATCAAGGTATATCGGGTCAAAATCAGCTATCAGTACCTTTACTAAGTGGCAGGTTTTTAGCCAACTAAAAGAAAAGTTCTAAACTCAAGAAATATGTTACTCTGACATTATTATCATCAATATCTCAGTTATACCTACAATTTACAGGGTAATTCCTATAACATGTTACCAAGGGAATGTCACTCAAAATAGCTCATATGTAATTAGCTGAAAGTTATTTTCCTTATATCATCCATCTTTACAATAGTTAACTTACTAATGACAATAATCTTATCAGTGCCATTTCTTTAGCTCCCAAGATGTTTTAGTTCTCACTAGAAACTTTTAACTAATAAAACATTTTTTAAAAGACTAGGATTCCAGGTTATAGCAGTAAGTTATTGCCTAGGGCCGAGGCAGTTTCTACAATTATGCTTTTGTTGAAACCCTAACTATTTTAACTATTGAGTAGGCTGTAGTAAGTATCCTTAATAATTTACACGTTCATAAGGTGACTATCATGGGTTAATGGAAACACTGTTTAATCTAGTGCATGATTCACTGTTATAAACAAGCATTTCTAGCCACACAGTCACAGCAAAACCACGGCAACATGGTTTTAAAGTCAAGGAAGAACTACGTGTGTGAAATATAGACACTGACTAAATGAGGCTAAATGTTCTTCATAGATTCATTTTAAGAAGATTCATAACACTAGGATTTATAAGGCAAATTACTGAGAAAGATTAATGTCCAGGAACTCTCCGAGATCAGAAGGTCATCATGAAAATTTGTCCAAAAACCATGTTCCAAAGACTGGATTACAATATCTGGGTTGTTCATAGTGAAAAGAGTCTAAAAGTTGCTCACAATACTTCCTATTTAAATTAAATGCTTATGCTTACATCAAATTGGGAACAAACTGTTCAGCTGTTCCTCTAACTCTCCTGTTACAATGCTTTCTATTGGACTACACAGATGGATTAATAGTTGCTTTATGCTTTTTAGGTTACAACTGGTCCAAGATTCCCAATGAAATAGTTTCCTAACAGAATGCCTGATACAATTGTGGAGAGAGACTTTATTCAGAACATTATCTGATTCATTCTACAGGCAAGGAAACTCACCTACTTTTAGACTTAAACTTCTAAAGAAAATTGCTATGATCTAAAGAGATTGGCCATAAAACTATTTGTATTGAAAACTTAGCCAGCATACCTTTAGTGAACTTCATTCATTAGCATTCTTGCTGGCAAGGTTTCCGTATCTCAGTGTTCATTTTATACTTTAATTTGGTTAGTAGGTCTTTGTTTAATTGTCCTATTGAAAGGAGAACAAAGGCGGTTTAGGTGATACAGTGGAGTAATGCACTATATTTTATCTCTGAAAAAGCCAGACAAAGTCAGAATACTCAGCTACCCTCTGATTTTTTTTTTTTTTTTAGGACATCTGGAATCACAAATCATTCGGAGGATAAAGATCCTCGCTGTACTTAACTGCAGACACCTTCAGAAGAGAAACACCTTGTCAGCCATAGAAATTATGCTTTGTGAGCTACACATGGTTCTGAAGGCAGATTATCTCACTAAAAGAGCTTCTCAGTTACCTCTAAGTGAGGGCATCTCTCTGAGTTCCTTAAATCCCTTCCAGTAAGATCACTAGCCAGGACATACCCTCTTTCCTCCCCTCCCCCCATACTGGCTTCTCCTTAAGGTCTTGCTGCTAAGGTCACCTGATTTCCTGAGTGTAGAAGCCACTGAAATAGTTTTATGATTTTTTTGCTATACCTGGAAAACTATTAATCACCTGTGGAGGGGGGAAGGGATATTTTATTTCAACCTCTACAGAAACATCTATCACTACGTAATAAGCAATTGGCCAGACCAAACATTTTCACTGGGATTTCAACTGCTGTGGTTCCCCCCAACTGCTCTCTTTTCTTCAAAGGCCAACAATGTTCCTTTGCTTTACAGAGATTTCTGTTCTGAACTCAGTAAAGTTTCCCCCAATTGGTGCATCTGTTTGGTTTTTTTTTAATTTAACATAAGCTTTCCTTTTCTTGTTCTGCTGTTCACTAAATAAGGTAAATTAATACATATCCCTGTTTGTAGCATGCTTTAGTTCCTACATTATTATTATTATTTTTTAGCAGTGTTAAGAAACCTAGAGATGTCCAATTTTTCCAACTTAGCCTTATAGAGATAGTGTTTCATTTTCCTATACCCATTTTTCCTTGCATTTTCCAGAACTCTCCCTGGTTAGCGACATGGACAGTTGTCCACTAGAGACTGAGCTCATTTCACACAGGCCACTGCACTGCATAGGATGGTAACGGCTTTTGGTCTCTAGTGACCTGGGCTGGATTCAACTCAGTGACCTAGAGGTGAAAGGCTCCGTATTCCATTACTAATCCCTTGAGCTATCCAGCCCCCTGAAAATGATTCTTTGGTTTTATTACTGCAAAGACCATTTATAAAATCATGAACTGGATTTAGGAAAGCAACCATGAAATAGCAAGGGACAACAAACTGATTGAAATTCCTTAAATGTAGTATGGACTGAAGTCTCTCACTATGATTGGCAAAAAAAAAAAAAAAAAGTTATATAGAAACTTCTTTTCTTATTTCACTAGCATGACCTGCTCCCTTAAATATGGCAACTTTGGGTCCACTACCCATGTCTCAGGGAACAAACTCCTAAAGGAAATAGAAAAGCAAACTATGAAACAGCCAACAATCTTTATTTGACCTCTCTCCCCAACACATACCAGAAAAAAAGTCCTAGTAACTAGATTTGCATGTTTGTGAAAATGTTACAAAAAGAAGTAACAAGACATAGAATGATCCCAGATTAATACAAAACAAAACACATTCTCAGTGAATAAGATTAGTTGGGTGTTTGCAGGGATGAAACAATCTTTAGGGGTAGCTTTAAACAAAGAGGGAAATGCAATATTGTACTCTAAGATAGCCAACTCTACCTCCACTGATTTGCAATTTAACAGGCATGAGAGAAAAACTATTTCCCTATGCAGACTATATTTTTAAAAAATAAAATAAATTCATACCCTAATTATCAATTAACATGACCTTTAAAAGATTTGTTATATTTGTGTAACAAGTAGAAATCCTGTATACTATCATTTAAGATATTTATCACTTCATAGCCCAAGAATTATTTCAAAATTAAGTAACAAAGCTTGGCTTTATTCCAAAGTCCCTGAAATATAAATGTTGTTCAAATTAAGTTCAATGTTCTACATCAGAATAAATTATTTGCTTTACTGCCAAGACACTCAAATTCTACCCCATAATCAATGCTATAATAAAGTTCTGTGACATCCTGCAATTTGATTTTTTTCTTAAAAAATATTCACAGCATACTTTATTTGAGTCTCAAATTATAAAACAGGTGTGCAGAAACAAACATTACAAACACAAACGGCTACAGCATCGGTTTTCTGATCTTTAATGAATTTACGTGTCCTTTTTAATAAAATTAAGCAAAAACATTGGACAGAAACAAAAGTTGACAAATAAAACAATTTTAAAGCATTTGCTAGAGATTTAGATCTCCTTGCTATTCTTCCAACTGTTAGGGCCCTTCTTCCTTCACAATGCTATTGGGTGGCTGCTCAGTTAACCTAAATCCTTTTGAAAAATAGTTCTTTCCCCTTCTGGGTTCATGGAAAACAGTAATTAGAGACATGGCTGAAATCACAGTGGATTTCAAAGACAGCTAGAATTAAACACGATAAAAAAATTTAAAAATAAGTACTTCATAAATATTCAATATTTACATTAAGGGAAATCTTTTAATTTGAAGTATTTTTATACAAATTGATGAAATGTACAAGCAATGAGAAGAGACACCAGCAGCTTAAAGATCAACAAAATTATGAAACAACCAAAAATATAAAATATATTACAATTAACATAAAACAATCTGCATAAAAGAAAATGGGTCACAATAGAAACCTTTCTTTAAAAAAATAAGATATTTCACAAAAAGCATGAACATGTTTACATGTTAAGTACTAAAAACTGTGGTGGCGGTGGGGAAATCATATATTCTCATCACAAAAATATTTACCAGCATCCCAACTGGAATTTTCTTTCATGTTATTACGATTATTTAACTATGCAGAGAAAAAAAGCAGAAAACTATATTCAGACTAATGAAATCACTCCTTAAATTACAGTCAAAGCCATTTACACATTATCCTCTCATCTAACCCCTTAATGAAAAGGCTCTGGAGAGAAAGAAAATCAAAGGGGAAGAAAGATGATTTTTTATTTACAATACTTGTCACTGCTACTGTATAAATGTAAGAGTGGAAGATGGATCATCAACTCAATTAGCCCTCATGCCACTCTATCTGAGTTTATCTTCAGGAGATGAAAATTTGTGATCATACAAAAAACGTATCCCATGGGGGCCAAACGCATTCAGAAGATAACAGCTCAAGGTAGACCGTTTCTTCTTGTTACTGAATCATTCAAGAGTCATACTCTCTTGAAAGTAAAGGCGGCTCAGATGGAAGAAATGCACCAAAATCTCCCTCTTGAGACGTTAAGAAGAAGCCCAAATGTGACACTCAGCAACGGAGACTGCGCCCACCCTGGGAACTTCAGTGTGCTCGGTGCTTCCTCTTCTTATGCTTTTTGTCCTTCTTTTTGTTGGCACACATGGGGCAGAACCACTGCATTTCTTCTGGAGGGGCAGCCATTATTCCAACACAGGGCCTACAAATTTTTATAGACAACCCACAAAATCTCAGTTAAACAATTTACTGCTAAGTTAAAATTTCTTTTCTACATTCTTCAGATGGATTTCTTTCTAACTTATACCACAAAGTATAAAAATTTGTGAAGTCAAAGAGTTGTTTACATAGAATTTTATAGCCAAGAATGTTTTTTTATTCCTTCTGACAAACTGTTAATAATCAAATTGCAGTTGTTTTGAAAGAATTTCTTAGTATACAAAGAAAATAGCTGACCTCAAATGTTTTTTTTAACAAATTATCTTTTTTTTAAAACTTACAGATGTTTGAGATGCTACACTAACATTTGCATATATTTTATGATATAAATGCTTCATGGTCTCATCCTGTACTTGTTTAAAGACCTTTATCTATATCCCCTTCAAGGATAATATTTTAGTAGGATTTGAAATTATATTAGCACCAAAATTTTAATAATTTATAGCATTTGCTAAATTAGTTATAAGATATTTAACTATCATTTAGTAAAAGACTACAATTATCAGGAGATAGCTTTCCTATGAAACACAACAATAACAAGTATTTATTCCAGTAATTCTCTCTACCCTTTTCTGTGAAAACATTTAAAATGTGAGGATTCTTTCAGTAAATTGTATCAAGCTGAACTCTGGATGGTGGGACTCATAAGTTTCTCTTTAGTAGTCTTGGTAACATCAAAAGACATGTGAACAATGGAATAGTGGTTAGTCTTTTTTTTTCAAGCAAATAAAGTCATTCAAACACCTTAAATTCTTTTAAAAATTAAATTAAATTAATTTTTTTCTTCAACTGCTCTCATTAAATTTTAGCTCCTATTGTACAAACAAAGGTTCTGAGAAAAAAATTATTCTTTGTTGGGGGAGGTGGTTGGGATGGGGAGGAGTGTCTGGAGAAGAAATAGAGAAAAAAACTATATAGTTCTTCCTTTAAAAACTGTTTTGGTAAATAGAATATGTAATAAGTATTCAAGAAATATTTGTAACAATCCAAAGTCCCATTTCTGATACTTCCTTTTAGTGTGACCTTTAATAGGTCATGCTCTCCCCTCTTCCTCCTCCCTTCCCCCTCCTGGGGCCTCGATGTTTTCATCTGTAAAATGAGGTGACTAGACAAGAAGGCCTCTGCATTCCCTTCCAGCTCTACATCTATGAGCTGGAGCGCTTCCGTAAGACTGTGCACTTCTATAGAACCTTCTTTTACTCAGCTCCAGGAGGTACTTTGAAATAATATTAGCAACTGTAATTTCTATGGAGCTTTAAGCTTTATGACAGGCTCTCCATACATGATACTATTTAAGTTTCATCTTGATGTTATAGCTGGGATCCTGATGTTCAGGTTTTTATATGACTTGGTAGGGGAGACGGGAACAAATCTAAGCCTGCTAAGTCCTGTGTCTGTGAGGGGATCTAGAGACAACACTTTTTTTTTTTTTTAGTATGGTATTATGGTAATCATTCTAGGCAGTTCTTTTTTGTGAGAGAATGGTAATATTTGCTACTGTTGTGTTTCAATGGCGATGGGCATGTCTGATGAGGAAATTCTCTATCCAATGGTAGATCAGCACCTACTATATAATTTGTATTCTTTTTTTTAAAAAACATAAAAAGAAATTTTTAAACTTTCGCTTTTAAAAATGTTGAGTTCCAAATGCTCTCTCTACCTCCTGCAGCTCCTCCACCCCTTGAGAACGCAGTTTCTATTCTTACGGAGCTGCCTGGGTATTGAAAGATTAAATCACACATCCAGAGCCATGTACTACATGCCAAAGGCGGACCGGAACCCACGCCTTCTAGACTAAGAAAGAGGCTGCTCTAGAGTCACCATACCATAATGCCAGTAATCACTGGAAGGCAATATTTCTTCAACGTGAAGGGGATGATATAATTAGTTTTTTTCCTTTAAAAACGTGAAGGGGAAGATTCTGAAGAACTTACCAATGGTACCAGTCATCACAGTCGTCACAGCCAATCATCGGACTGCCATCGTCTGGTTTGTTGCATCCGGGACAGATCCAGATCTGATTGCCCCATTCGTCTCTGATCTGTTGTTTTTTCAATACAGGGGAGTAAGGGAAGGAGACAAAAGTACAGAAACGGACAAAGAGAATAACCATTATTCTATACCTTAAATCAAAGGGGACAAAACCAAAACTGAAAATAAGACGTTTCTAATCAAAGGCATGATCATTCTCACTATTCTTGTGCTAGACAGAAAATAACTAATGACTGCTTCAGTGTTATTAGCATTCAAAATAGATTCTGACTTTCTAAACTGCTTGACTTAAGGCATAAAACCATGTTCAGCACAGTATTTGGCACTCAATAAATGTTTACTGATTCTCTTCCTCTCTCTGTAGTGTGTGTACCTGTGAACAATAACATCTGTCATTGCCTTCTAATCCTAGAGAACATTCTAACATATACAGGCCTTTAGATTATAACCTTTAAAGCAGTTATAGCTAACAAAGCTATGTAAGTCCACTATATATAGTTTTCTGCATGAGATACATGGATTTAATATACATAAAGAAACATGCATGTATTACTTTATTACTTATTAGCCAAACCCTTCTCCTGAACTAGCTGATAAGATCAAGCATATAAAAGAGTTGTTACTAAGTAACTTTCCATTCCCATTATGACATTTACAGTACAGTACAATCTACTAAAGGGCAAACGAAAAAAATGTTAAGGAGGCCAAACATTTACCCATACAAACACTGGTTTGCTCTATCCATCATATTCTCTCTATTTTAATCAACTCAGCAGTTCTATAAACAGCATACTTTTATTAGGAATTTCCTCAGAACTTCACAGAATGAAACCAATTTTAGGAAACAGTTCTATAGTTGCTTTCAAAAAGATATAACATAGCAAAAGATTAAGAATTCTTATAATGGGGTAGCTTATAATTTCATTTAGTTAATTTTGCAAGAATTTATCTATTTCTTCAACAACATTCTACTTTTATAGGAGCTTCACATAACATTTTTTTTGTCCTGCTGACATGCTTTTCACATAAGGCTTGTTTAAAACTCCCCAATTTTGAAGGACTGAAAGCTGTTTTCATTGTACAGTATACAATGGCACACTATGCTGGCATTAACAGTCTTTGTAGGCTATTCTATGATTTCCCCTCACTTAATGATTTCAAGGGAAGACATAAAGTAGGATTAGAATCGCCAATCTCTGAAGCAGTAGTATGTGTAGTCTTTGCTACCTCGATATCATGAAGTTCCTGGGTACATCTCCTTACAAGTTAACTATTCCTTTGATTTGTTCCCAAATGCATTTTATTTATTTATTTTGTAGAGGGGAAGGCAGGGCAATTGGGGTTAAGTGACTTGCCCAAGGTCACACAGTGTGTCAAGTATCTGAGGCAGCATTTGAACTCAGGTCCTCCTGACTCCAGGGCCTGTGCTCTATTCACTGTACCACCTAGCTGCCCCTTCCCAAATGCGTTTATAATAAAATATTCTGAATTTTATTTTTGTGTTTGCATTTTATTTCCTTACTACAGTATAACTCTTATAAGGGCAGGGATGGACACTGAACTATTTCCAGTTCTTTGTGATTTGCAAAAAGTGCTGCTATAAATATTTTAGTGTACTTGGAGCTTTTCTTTTTGTCACTGACCTTCTTACAGTATAAACCTAGTATTAGAATCTCTTGGTCCAGAGTTATCAAAACTTTAGTCACTTGATCTGCATAATTTCAAACTGCTTCTCAGAATGGGATTACCACGTCTATTTTTCATGATCCCTCTACAATGAACTTATTCTTATCTCTTGTCATCTTTGATATTGCTGAGTGTTAGGTGAAACTTCAAGGTTTTTAAAAAATTCACTTCTCATTATTATTTAAAACATTTTATCATATGGTTGCTAGTTTGCAATTCTCTTTTGAAAACTCCTTATTCAAATCTTTTTTTTCATTTATTAAGAGGCAGCTGGTGGTACAGGACAGGGTACCCAGCTTGGAGCCAGGAAGACCTGAGTTTAAACCCAGCCTCAGATACCTACTAGCTTTGTGAACCTGGGCAAATCAGCATGCTTGTCTCATTTTCCTCAAATGGGGATAATAATGGCACCTACCTCGCAGGATTGTTGTGAGGACCAGATGAGCCAATATTTGTAAACATGCTTAGAACACTGACCAGCACATAATATGTACTACGTCAATGTTTATTCCCTTTAATTCCCTTTATTTACGGGCGAGTGGCTTTCTCTTCTATATTTGTGCATGTCAGATCCTCACCAAAGATATTTGATAGAGTCTTTTTCTCCCATTGACGGTTTTTCTTATTATTCTAGATGCATTTATTTTGTCTGGGTAAAAGTTTTTCAAATTCATGATATATTTTTATCTTCTGTAATGTCTTCTATTTCTTGTTTGGCTAAAGAGTCATCCCCTATCCATAGTTGTGAAAGGCATATGACCTATGTCACTTCTAATTTTTTAATGGTATAATCTTTAATATTCAGATCATGCCTATTTTGAATTTATTAAGGATTATATTATAGAATGTTGCTGTAAACATAATGTCTGAAAACAGGCTTGGATAGCTAGGTGGTTGGGTTTTTAGAAGGCACATTTCCATTTAGGATGCAGGTGCTCTTACTGTGGAACCTGGTCAATGGAGTCAAGTCAAATCAAGCAGCACTGCTAAGTGCTTGCTGTATGCCAGGCAGTGTGCTGAGCCGTGGGGATACAAAGATTGGCAAGAATAGTCTTCTCACGCAGGGAACTCACATTCTAATGGGGAAAATGTGCAAACAGTTATGTAATATAACATATATATGTGTGTATACATACACATATATGTTTACACAGAACATATGTTGTGTGCATCTATGTATGATGTATTGAGAGAGAATTTATTTACTTATTCATTCATTCATTCATTTATGGACCCTTTATTTATGAAGCTTATATTCCTACTGTCATCTTTTTCAAAAGACCCTGCACTCTAGGATGAAGCACTGATGAATAAATGCTTGCTTATTGACTTCACTAGTAAGCTGGTGACCAAAAATCTACTGGTAAAATAAAATTATCAACAATAAAAACAAAAACAAAATAAAACCCTGCCTTGAAGCCATAAAGAAGAGTGTCAGTGTGAACACAAAGAACTGTTTATACTTGTAAAATATGTGGAAATGCATGCTAAACCAAGTCTTCAAAGCCCTGTTATCCTACTTCTTGTTCCTGTGATTTCTAAGAGGGTGCCGGATAACTGGACTAGATCGCTTTTTGACCTTTGCTTGTTTTTTCTTTGCAAAAAAAAAAATAATAATCATTTAGAGGCTTTTGCAATTATGGCATAGGGTTTTTTTCCCCCATAAATCTCAATTATAGTCATCAAATACCAGTAATGTAATTAGCTTTTCATAGTTTTTCAGAAATGGCATAGTGATGGGTGTTTGTTTCTTATCTCCTTAGATTTGGTTCTCATTCTCAGCTGTGTCCTACTTGGCAAAGATTTGGCAGAATAGGCATTTGTCAATCAAGAGTTTTCTACCAATAATTTCTAGCTTATCTAATACCTTCAGTAGTCTCTTCTTCTGTTCTTCCAATATTTCCCCCTAAATACAGTGAAATCATTTAGGTAAACCAACAGTTCCAACTGATTCATGCCACTAACCATGAGTTAACTAAAAAGTAGGAAGGTGTCCAAAAAAAAACCTTTTGTGACATGTTTAAATTGGTAGACTCATACTAGACAGAAAACTTTACATTATTTAAGCTTTATTAGCTTAGAACTGCATTAAAACTTTTGAGACACCCTGTACAGGAAGTGACTAAACTGTCCATCCCTTTTTCCCCTAGTGATCCCAATACTGAACAAAAACTTCAAGAGTCAAAGAAAGTTGAAGAGAAATAAAGATTAAAAGTAGACCAAAATATTCATAGCAACTCTACAGTAGCAAAACAACTATAGCAAAACTTTTTTCTGTAAAGCAATCAAATGCCATCAATTGATGAATAGCAGAAAAAACCTATGGAATAGGTATGGAATAATGGGCAATCTTTGTACACTAAGATATGACAAACATGAAGAATTCAGACACATAGGGGAAAATTAGCATGAACTAACGCAGGGCAAAATAAACAGACCAAGCAAACAATATGGGACCAGGAGACTAGATATTGACATATTCTTCTCCTTCGTGGCATGGGGACAGGGAATGAATAGGAAAGAAGATTCTGTAGGAGAGGAGCTGAAGGATCATTGGGGAGTCATCATGCTATTTTTTTAAAAAAAAGCAGCAAATACAAACATACATACATATACACACAGGCTGTCCCAAAAGTCCAGAGTGCAGTTTTAAGGCAGAAAAGCTTAACATTTTATCAAAGCATTTGCTCAAGTTTTATCAAAGTATTTGGCCTTTGTGCTATTCTTGTAAAATGGAGGTGCAGGCTAGATGATGATAAAACTAGGTAAACTGAGAACTTGCCTTGTCAGAACCAAAGAATAGTCATTAATGCTCACTGCTGACCTGGATAAAGGCACAGAGAGCACGCTCAGTAAATTTTCAGGGGACACAAAGTTTGTGGGGAGGATAGATACTGTTATTTTTTTTTCTAGCTCTATGAAGTAGTTCTTTGTTAGTCTGATTGGCATGGCACTGAATAAGTTAACTAACTTATGTAATACTTTCATTTTATTACACAGGCATGGATCAAACGAGTATGTTTAATAACACTCCAATTATTCTCACAAATACTAGAGGGCATTCAGAGTTCATCAGTTCTCTCTTGGAAGGTGGAGAATGTTTTTCATTATGGGGGCTTTAGAAGTGTCTTGGGTCATTGTCTTGATCAGAGTAGCTAAGTCTTTCACAGCTCATCATCCCTACAATACTGCTGTTACTGTGTTCAATGTTCTTCTGCTTCTACTCACTTCACTTTGCTTCAGTTCATATAAGTCTTCTTAGATTTTTCTGAAATCGTCCCTCTCATTCTTTCACGTACCACAATAGTATTCCATCAAAATCATATGCCATAACCTGTTGAACTGTTTCCTAGTTGACAGGTATCCCTTCAGTTTTCAATTCTTTGCCACCACAAAAAGAGCTGCTATAAATATTTGTGTAAAAATCTTCTTTGTGTAAAATTTTTCTTTTATCTCTTTGGGATACATAACTAGTAATGGTATTGCTGAGTCAAAGGATATATATGGTTTGATGGCTCCTTAGGTATAGCTGTTAACTATTCTCCAGAATGGTTGTAGTAGTTCACAAGTCTACCAACAATGCATGAGAGTCCTCATTTTCAACATCCCTTCTAGTATGTCTCTTTTCCTTTTCTGTCATGTTAGCTAATCTGATTAGTATAAGGTGGTATCTCAGAGTTGTTTTAAATTGCATTTCTCTTTTTTCAAAAATTAAATTTTATGTTTATTTTTAGTTTACAACATTCATTTTCACAAGATTTTGAGTTACAAACTTTCTCCCCATCCTTCCCCTACCCACCACCCCAAAACAATGGTCCCACTGAATACTCCCTCCCCCAATCTGCTTTCTCCTATATCCTCTCCCATCCCCCCTATGACTCTCCAGTAGGGCAAGATGGATACCTGTTCCCCAATGCCTGTATATCTTAGTTCCTAGCTGCATGTAAAATAATAATAATATATATTTTTAAACATTTGATTTTAAAACTTTGAATTCCAGATTCTTTCCCTTCTCTCATTGCCCACTCTTATTGGGAAGATAAGCAATTCAATGTAGGTTGTACATATGTAGTTACACAAAACA
This sequence comes from Pseudocheirus occidentalis, assembly GCA_028646575.1. NCBI lineage: Eukaryota > Metazoa > Chordata > Mammalia > Diprotodontia > Pseudocheiridae > Pseudocheirus > Pseudocheirus occidentalis. Next base: position 138,068,319 of record CM053597.1, read on the forward strand.
TTTCCATAGTGGATATATGGTGAAAGACTGACTGTATTTCCCTCCCTCTTATCCCATGCCTTGCTTGTTCTATTTTCTACTTTGACCCTGTCCCTTTTTAAAAATGTGTGCTCCTAACTACCTTCGCCCCCAATATGCTCTCCCTTCTATCATCCCCCCTCTCATCCCCTTCCTCCCTACTTTTCTGTAGGGTAAGATATCCAATTTAGTGTATATGTTATTCCCTACCTTAAGCCAAATTCAATGAGAGTAAGGTTGGCCCATTTCCTTTTGCCTTCTTGTTCTTCCCCTCCATTGTAACAGTTTTCCCTTTCCTCTTTTATATAAGATAATTTACCCTATTTTGTCTCTCCCTACCTCCTCTCATTATATTCCTGTCTCACTTCTCAATTTTACTCCTTAAATATCATCCCTTCCTAGTCAACTGATACTGTGCCCTCTGTCTATGTATACCTGTACACATATACACAGTCACATATGTATTCATACGCACATATACCCTCCTATATAGACATATATATGTATATACATATACATATGTACACATATACATTTATATTCCCTTTAACTATCCTCATACTGAGAAAAGTTTCGTAAGTTACAATTATCATTTTTCCATGTAGGCATGCACATAGTTCAACTTTGATAAGTTCCTTATGATTTCATTTCTCTATTTACGTTCTCATGCTTCTCTTGCTTCTTGTAGTTGAATGTTAAATTTTCTATTCAACTCTGTTTTTTTCTTAAAGAATACTTGAAACGTTGAATGATTATATTTTCTCCTGAAACATTATACTCAGTTTTGCTGGGTAGATGATTTTTGATTTTAATACTAGCTCCTTTGGCTTCTGGAATATCATATTCCAAGCCCTTTGATCCCTTAATGTAGAAGCTGCTAGATCCTGTGTTATCCTGATGATGTTTCCACAATATTCAAATTGTTTCTTCTTGACTGCTTGTAATATTTTCTCCTTGATCTGAGAACTCCAGAACCTGGCTATAATATTCCTAGGAGCTTTCTTTTTTGAGATCTTTTTCAAGAGGTGATCAGTGGATTCTTTCAATTTTTATTTTGCCCCCTGGTTCTAAAATGTCAGGGCAATTTTGCTTGAGAATTTCTTGAAGGCTGATTTCTAGGTTTTTTCTGTTTTTTTTAATCATGGCTTTCAGGGAGTCCAATAATTTTTAAATTGTCCTGGATCCATTTTCCAGGTCAGTGGTTTTTCCAATGAAATATTTCACATTGCCTTCTATTTTTTTCATTTGTTTGGATCTGTTTAATAGTATCCTGATTTCTCATAAAGTCATTAGTTTCCATTTGCTCCAATCTAAGTCTGAAGGAATTATTCTCTTCAGTGAGCTTTTGAAATTTTTTTTCCATCTGGCAAATTTGGGTTTTTAAGGCATTCTTCTCCTCATTGGCTTTTTGGGCCTCTTTTGCCATTTGAATCGATCTATTTTTTAAGGTGTTATTTTCTTCAGTCAGATTGTTGCCTCTCTTTTCATGATTTTCTTGCATCATTCTCATTTCTCTTCCCAGTTTTTCCTACACTTCTCTTACTTGCTTTTCAAAATCCTTCTTGAGCTCCTCCATGGCCTGTAACCAGTTATTGATGGTATCACCCTTTATGTCATTCATTCTATTAACTTAATTATTTATTTGTTCATTTTGATGGAGTGAGATATTGATCTATGCCTAATTTCTGCCAAATTGCTTTCAAGTTTCCCAGCAATTTTTGTCTAATGTTGAGTTCTTACCTCAAAAGCTTGGATCTTTGAGTTTATCAAACACTAGACTACTATGGTAATTTACTACTGTGTATTCAATACCTAACCTATTTCATTTATCCACTATTCTATTTCTTAGCCAGTAAGATTGTGATTTTGTAACATAGTTTGAAATCTGGAACTTCAAAGCTGCTTTCCTTAATATTTTTTTCTCATTGGTTAACTTGATATTCTTGACCTTTTGTTCTACCACATAATTTTTTAAAATTACTTGTACCAGATATTATTTTTTTTCCAGCTCTCTAACATAATTTTTTGGTAGCTGGGTATGGTATTGAATAAATTAATTTGGGCAGAACTGTCATTTGTATTATATTGACTCAGCCTATCTACAAATAATGAAAACTTCAATTATTTAGATGTCTTTATTTGTGTGAAAAGTGCTTTATGATTGTGTTCATATAATCCCTGGGTTTTTCTTGGTAGGTAGATTCCCAAGTATTTTATATAGTCTGCAGTTATTTTGAAGAAAAATCTTTCTATCTCTTGTTGCTGGGTATTGCTAGTAGTATATAGAAATGTGGATGATTTATATGGGGTTACTTTATATCCTACAATTTTGCTGAAGTTAATTGTTTCAACTAGGTGTTTGGTTTTTTTTTTGGAGGGGGGAAGGTAGAGCACTTGGGGTTAAGTGACTTGCCCAAGGTCATACGGCTAGGTTTTGTTTTTTTTTTTTAATATGTCTGAGGCCACATTTGAACTTAGGTCCTCCTGACTTCAGGGCCAATGCTCTATTCACTGCACCACCTAGCTGCCTCTTCAACTAGTTTTTTAGTTGATTTTCTAAAGCTCTCTAAGAATATCATCATATCTTCTACAAAAAGTGACAGTTTCGTTTCCTCATTGCCTATTTTTATTCCTTCAATTTTTTTTCAAGTCTTACTGTTGTTATAGCTAGCATTTGTAGTACAATGTTGAATAATGGTGGTGATAATGGACATTTCTACTTCATTCCTGATCTTACTGGGAAGGCTTCAAGTTTATTCCTGTTACAGATAACGCTTGCTTTCAGATAGATACTACTTACTGTAAGAAAGGCTCCTATTATTCCTATGCTTTCTGGTGTTTTTAATAGAAGTGAGTGTTATATTTTGCCAAAGGCTTTTTTTGCATCTATTGCTATGATCACATGCTTTTTAAAAAATTGATATGGGCAATTATGCTGATAGTTTTACTAATACTGAATCGGTAATGTATTCCTGTTATAAATCCCACCTGGCTATATATTGCTATAACGTCCTTGCTGGTATTTTATTTAACATTTTTGCTTTGATATCCATTAAGAAAATTGGTCCAATCCTTCTGTAAAGGGACAGGGTAGAGAATAGAATGGGGGGGGTGGGATAGGAAGGAGGGACATATAATCAGTCTCTCACAATATGTCCATTGTGGAGATGTTCTGCGTTAACTACACATGTACAGCCTGTATTAAACTGCTTGTCTTTCCAGTGGGGTGGGTGACAAGGAAGGAAGGGAAAGAATCTAGAATTTAAAGTTCTATAATCAAATGTTAAAAAGATATATGAGTATATTATTATTATTATTATTATCATCATCATCATCATCATCATTATTATTATTAACTACATGCAACTGGGAATTAAGATATACAGGCACTGGGGTAGGGAGATCCATCCTACCCTACAGGAAAGTCAGAGGGGCAATGGGGGAGGACATAGGAGAGAGCAGATTGGGGAAAGGGCTATACAGTGGGATGGCTGTTTTGAGGTGGTGAGTGGGGGAAAGATGGACAGAAAATTTTTAACTCAAAATCTCATGGAAATGAGTGATATAAACAAGAAAATTAATTAATTTAAAAAATTGGTCCAAAGTTTTCTTTCTCTGTTTTTGCTCTCCTTGGTTTAGGTATCAAAACCATATTTATGTCATAAAAGGAATTTGGTAGGAATCCTTTATGTATTTTTTCAAATAGTTTATATAGTATTAAGATTAACTGTTCCTTAAATATTTGGTAGAATTCACTTGTAAATCCATCTGGTTCTGATTTTTTTTTTTATTACAGAGCTCACTGATGGTTTGTTCTATTTCTTTTTCTAAAGTAGGGTTCTTTTAAGTATTCTGTTTCCTCTTCTGTTAATCTAAGCAGTTTAGATTTTTGTAAATATGCATTAATTTCACTAAGATTGTCAATTTTACTGACATATAATTGGGTAAAATAACTTACTGCTTTAGTTTCATCTTCACTGGTGGTGCATTTACCTTTTAAATTTCTGATATCAATATTTTAGTTTTCTTTTTATTAAATCAAAGTAACCAATGGTTTATGCATTTTATTTTTTTCATCAAGCCAGCTCTAGTTTTATTTATTAGCTCAATTTTTTTTAGTTTCAATTTTATTAATCTCTCTTGATTTTCAGAATTTCAATGCTGGTGTTTAACTGGGGATTTTAAATTTGTTTTTAAGTTGCATACCTAACTCACTGATCTGTTATTGATCTGTTCTTTCTCTCTTTCACTGAAACTTTCCCCCAAGTACTACTCTGGCTGCATTCCACAAATTTTGGAATGTTGTCTCACTGTTGTAATTTTCTTTAATTAAATGACTGATTGTTTCTATAATTTGTTCTTTGATTCACTCATTCTTTAGGATTAAATTAGTTTCCAATGAGCTTTTAATGTATGCCTTTATTGAATGTATTGTTAATTGCATTATGGTCTGAAAAGGCTGCATTTAATATTTCTGCTTTTCTGACTTTGCTTGTGAGGTTTTTATGACCTTGGTCAATTTTTGTAAAGGTGCCATGTACAGCTGAGAAAAAGGTGGGCTCCCTTCTATTCCCATTCAGTTTTCTCCAAAGTTCCAGTGTATCTAACTTTTCTAAGATTCTATTCTTCTCCTTGACTTCTTATTTAACTTTATGGTTAGATTTATCTAGCTCTGAGAGGGGAAAATTGAGGCCTCCTTCCCCAACTAGTATAGTTTTACTATCTATTTCTTCCCATAATTCATTCAATTTTTTCCTTTAAGAATCTGGATGCTATGCTACTTGTTGCCTATATGTTTAATACGGATATTACTTTGTCATCTATGGTTCCTTTTAGCAAGATGTAGTTTCTGTACTTCTCTCTTTTAATTAGGTCTATTTTAGCTTTTGCTTTGTTTGAAGTCATGACTGCTACCCCTGCCTTTTTTATTTCAGCTGAAGCACAACAGATTTTGTGCCAGCCTCTCTGTGTGTCTCTCTCTTTCAAGTATGTGTTTTGTAAACAATATAAAGTTGGATTCTGGTTTCTAATCTATTTTGCTAACCACTTCCATTTTAGGAGTGAATTCATCCAATTCACATTTGTAGTTAATGATTACTAACTGTGCATTTCCCTCCATCCTATTTTCTCCTGTTTATCTTTTTTTCTCTTTTTGTCACACTCCTACTCTAAAATTTGTTCTATTTTTGACTACTTCCTTCTTTTATCTGCCTTCCCTTTTATTACCCCACATTCTTCCTCTTATCCCTTTCCCCTCCTACTTATCTATTGGTTAAGATAGATTTCTATTACCAACTGCGTGTGTTTCTTTATGAACCAATTTAGATGTGAGGTTCAAGCATTGCCTACCTCCTACCTTCTTTCCCCTTCCACTATAAAAGCTCTTCCTTAACTCCTTTATATGAGATAATTCTCCCATTCTTTCTCTTCTTTCCCTCTTTTCCTGGGGCATCCCTCCTTTTTGCCTATCTATTTTAGTTTTATATCATTCCAATATAATTGACTTTGCTTCTGCACTCTCCACGTAGAATCCTTCTAACTGCCCTAACAATGGTTCTTAGAAGACACATGTATTATCTTCCCATATAGAAAGGCAAACAATTTAACCTTAATGAGTCTTTTATGATTTCTCTTTCATGTTTACCCTTTTATGCTTCTCAAGTCTTGTATTTGAAAGTCAAATTTTCTATTTTACTCATCTTTTCATCAGGAATACTCTGTTTCATCAAATGTCTTATTTTTTCTGTGAAGGATTATACTTAGTTTTGCTGGGTAGGTTATTGTTGGTTGTAATCCCAGTTCTCTTGCCTTCATATTCCAAGCCCTCTTCTCCTTTAACATGGTAGCCACTAAATTTTGTATGATCCTGACTGGTTGCATGGTATTTGAATGGTTGATTTCTAGTTGTTTGAAGTATTTTCTCTTTGATCTGTGAGCTCTGGAATTTGGCTGTTATATTCCTGGGAGTTTTCATTTTGGGATTTCCTTCAAGGGTGAATGTTGGATTCTTTTAATGTCTATTTTACCCCCCTGGTTCAAAGATATTGAGACAGTTTTCCTTGTTAATTTCTTTTTTCCATAAATTTAAAAAAATTTTAAACTTAAAACAGAATGAAAAAAAGAAAAAAATTGCCACGCACACAGCAGACCATAAGAGAGGATACAATATAAAAATATACATTTCCATTTCAAGAAAATCTATATTATAAATACTACACATTGTTTTCAAAGCTGACCAGCTTTTTCTTGTTTCCTTGTTGGTTTTCTTCTCTTCTCTGCACTTTTTATTTACTTCCCCCCACCCCTTCTCTCTCCACCCTCAAGAAGGCTACAATTACACACAGAGATATAGATATATAGATATGGATACATACATATACACATAGATATCTACAAACATACACATATAAACACACACATATACACATATATTCATATACATATATGTAAGACCATGCCATGCTTATTTCCTATCATCTGTTTCTCTGAAGGGTAGATAGCTTTTTCCTTCATAAGTTCAAGTCTTTCCATATTTTAAAAAAATCAACCAGCTCATCATTTTCTACAACACACTAATATTCAAACATCTTATATGAGAGACTGTCTATGAAAGTTTTTTTACTCAATTTTTTGCATTACTTCTGTTCTTGGTTTCATAGGCTTTATTTATGCAAGAAAATTTTAATTTAAAATAATAAAAATTATCCTTTTTACACTTCAACAATGCTGTTGCCTTATAATATAGTTTAAGTTCTGATACTGCTGACATCCTTTACATCTTTTTCCTCTGGTTTCTTTGAAGTTCTTGACCTTTTGTTCTTCCAAATGAATTTTATTTTTCCTAACTCAGAAAAATAATTTTTTAGTAATTTAATTGGGATGACATTGAATATATGGATTAGTTATGTAAAATAGTGACTTTAAAAATTATATTGGCTTTACCTGCCCATGAATTAAAAATGTTCCTTCAGTGATTTAGATCTGAGTTTATCTGTATAAAAAGTGGTTTTCGTATATATTCATATAATTCCTGTGTCTGTTTTGGCAGGTATACGCTCAGATATTTTATATTATCTAGGTATTTTAAATGGTCTAAAACAATACTGAATAATATTGCTGACATATAGTGCAATTTTACTATTTTTCACTTCTGATTAAATGTATTTTAACTTTAACTTTGTCTGAGACCGTAATTATTAACCCTGCTTTTTATAGAATAAATTCAAGTTTTGCCCTTTATTTTATCTTTGTGTATATCTCTCATCTTTATAATGTTCCCTGAAAGCAACATATTGTTGAATTTAAATTTTTTATCTGTTATCCATTTCCATTTTATGGGTAAATTTGTTCCATTCACATTCCAAGCTTCAATTACTTGTGTATTTTCCTCCTTCCTATTTTTCCTCACTATCTTTCTCACCCTGTTTACCCTATTCCTCCTCACTCTTCTGCTTTACTTCTTCCTACTACTTTGCCCTCCTATTCCTTAATCTGCCTACCCACTTCTCAGAATCCCTCCCTTATCCTGTCCACCCTATTCTATCCCCTGAATTTAGAAGACTTTATATATATATATATGTACACATATATGTATATAATACATATATATGTATACGTATATCTATATGTGTATATGCTGTTCCCTCTATAACCCATTCCCAATGAGAGTAAGGTTCCAGTAATACCCACCTTCTTCTCACTAGCTTCTTTTGTATCATGTTTTCCTTTTATGTCTCATTTGTATGAGAAAGTTACTCCTTTTGAATCTTTCTTTTATACAGTTTAATTTTTTTAGAATCATTCAATCATATTTAGCTCAGCCCATGCTTTTCTTTCAAACTACCCAAATAATGGTGATAGTCATAGGAGTACTGCTAATATTGTCACATATATGAAAATCAGCAATTTGACCTTACTGAGTCCTTTACAATTGATCTTTAATGTTTACCATGCATTTCTTCTGAATGTTATATGTCAAATTTTCCCTTATACTCTGGTGTTTTTGTCACAAAAACTGGAAAGTCTTTGAGTTTGTTAAATATCTTTTTTTTTCCCCCATTCAGGATTATACTTAAATTTTCTGGGTAAATTACCCTTGGTCATGACCCCAGCTCTTTCACTCTATGGAATATAGTATTCCAAAACCTACAGTCCTTCAATGTAGCAGCAGCTAAGTCTTGTGTAATCCTTACTGTAGCTCCATGATATTTAAATTGGTTTTTTTTCTTGTTGCTTCCAATATTTTCTCCCTAACCTGGGAGCTTTGAAACTTCGGTATGATATTTCTGTAAGTTTTCCTCCTCAAATCTCTTTCAGGTGGTGATTGGTGGATTTTTTTCTATTTCTACTTTGCCTTCTTGTTCTAGAACTTCAAGGCAATTTTCCTTGATAATTTCTTGTAATATTGTATCAAGATTCTTATAATATTGTATCAAAATTCTTTTTTTAATTGTAATTTTCAGGTAGTCCTACTATTCTTGTATTATTTTTTCTCGATCTATTCTCCAGATTAGTTGTTTTTCTAATGAGATGTTTCACTTTCTTTTATTTCTCCTTGATGGAGTCATTAACTTTCACTTGCCCAATTATAATTTTTAAGGAATTATTTTCTTTGTGAGCTTTTGTATCTTTTTTCATTTGGCCAAACTTAGGCAAATAGAAGTTAAGTGACTTGCCCAGGATCACATAGCTAGTGTCTGAAGCCATATTTTAACTCATGTTTTCCTAACTCCAGGTCCAGTGCTCTATACACTGCACCACCTAGCTCCCCCAAATTCATAGATTGAATTTCCTCAGGAGGGAGCTCGCTTACACAGATGAAATCATAAGTCAGAGGAAAAAGAAAAATTGTGAAGTATGGATAGGTTGCTGGGGATATAAAGACAGAAATGGAAGTGGCCTTGTCCTCAATAAGTTTACATTCAATTGAGGGGAAATATATATAGTACAAAGATAGGTAGATAAAAAATAAAAGTAAAAGTATTTTGGATTAGGAAGAACAGCAAAATCTGAGGTGCAGGAAAAGCCTCAGGGAAGAGATGACATGAACTGTCCTGGAATAGAGCTCAAGAGCTTAGATAGGTTGTGATTTAATAATTACCAAAATCAATGAAATCACAAATCTATATAGGCACTGAAGTATAACTGAAAAGCATGCTTGGAATTTTAGAATTTGGCTTTGTTATACCATCAAGGAGTGAAGACCTCTACATTCATATGCCCACTAATCTGAAATGGCAACAAAGAGCCTATATATCTTCTACCCCTCACACAAGCAGCGTCTAATTATTTGTATAACAGTTTTACCTGGGGATTCTTATGTTCCTTAAAACAGAGGCTAGAAATAAAAGTATAGTGTGACACACAAGAATGAACATCAGACTTGAAATCCCAGAACTGATCTGAATTCTAGCTCTGCCATTGACTTCTTCTGTGACCCAAGTCAGGTCACCTTTCTAGACCTGCTTCTTGAACTATGAAATGAGGGAGATGTACTATATTACCCTCCTATGACACTTGTAGCTCTAAAATGTATGATCCTATGATGAGCCACTATATGAAATTACCTTTGAAATATAACTTTTATTCAAAATTTTCACTGTAATAAGGTAAGCTAAAGCTAAATAATTTATAATAATTTATCTTCAAATAAAAGTAAATGTTAGAGGTCCAGCCATTCTGCAAAGAAATTTGGAACTATGCCCAAAAACTTATTAAACTCTTTGGCTCAGTAATATCTCTATTAGGTCTAACCCCAAAGAGATCAAAGAGGAACAAGATTCATTTGTACAATAATATTTATAGAAGTTCTTTTCATGGTAGGAAAGAACTGAAAACTGAGGGAGTGTTCATTAATTGGGGAAGGGTTGAACAAATTATAATTTGAAAGGATTGGTGCTATAAGAAATGATTGAAGGGGATGGTTTCAGAAAAACTTGGGAAGACTTATGAACTGATACAAACTGAAGTGAGCAGCACCAGGGGAACAATTTATATAATAACAATGATTATGAAGATAATTAACTCTGGAAGACTTAGGAACTTTGATCAATACAATGACCAACCACAATTCTAAAGGATTCATAATAAACATGTTATCTATCAAGCTTCAGAAAGAAAGGACTCAGAGTGCAGACTGAAATGTATATGTACATATATCTATACATATACGTATGTTTTGGGGACATGGCGAATTTGGGAATTTGTTTTGCTTGACTATGAATATTTGTAACAAGTTTTATTTTTCTTGTCTTCTCAATAGGTAAGGTCAAGGGAAGAAGAAAATATGGAATTATAAATAAAATCAAAAAGAATTTTTTAAAAATGCAAATGTTACATACCACATAGTTACTGACTGTTTCTGTCACAACACTACGAACAGGTGCTTTGGAGCCTCCTGGTGCCATAAGAGCAGGAGAAGGTGGAGGAATCATAGCAGGTGATACAGAAGCTTGTGGAGGAGGTGGTACAGGCACTGGAGGAGGAGTCATGTGAACAGGCGCAGGTGCTGGGGATGGTGCAGGTGGTGGTGATTTGGGTCTAGTAACAGAAGGAGATGGTTTAGCCTCTGGCGCTGGAACCACCTTGCTGATGACACTGTTAACACAAAAGAAGAAAACTGACATATGTAAGAATAAAACCGAATATTTAATTCAACAAACATTTATTAAGTATCTACAGTGTTCAAGGGACTGTATGTTAGATGTTAGTAATACAAAGATCAAAACAGTTTTTGCCATCAAAAAGTTTATGTTCCACTGAAGGGACACAATACATACAAAAAAGTAAGTCAATACAAAGAATTTCAAGAGGTAGAAAGCAAAGACACCTGGAGGAATCAATGAAGGGCCTCAAATAGGAGGTAGTACCGAAACTGGGCCTTGAAAGATGATAAGGATTGTAAGAGGTGAAAATGAGGAAAATATATGTTCTGGCATGATGTAAATAATACAGCCAATTCATTTTACTCATCTTTTAACAAGTCTTCTCTTATTTTTGATTTAGTGAGGGGAAGAAAAACCTTAAATTCCAAGGCCTACGTTAATTGCTATTACCATCTAACCAAGATTATCTTTTTATTATTCTAGAAGATAGCACATTATAATAGAACCAATATCTACTAGAGTTCTTTCCCAAAGCCCTCAGTCCCATATATATCATGTTACTTCTCCTTCTAAAAGGTTAGGAAATTGTCCCCAGGATTGATTGGCCCAGAGGACTTCAAGTCAAGTTGCTATGACTTGGCTTCCTGAGCACTTAAGGAACATGGAATCCATGGAGACCCAGAACTTTAGAATTGTAGAATGTTCCAAGAACATGTAAGTTAACAAATCCTGCCCTGAGTCACCACTCCTTGGCCTGCTTACCAGACATATTTTCCTTGTAGAACTAAAAGTGGTCTCCTTTACCCAAGCAACAGCTTGATCCTTATTAAGTATCCTTTTTAGCGATAGCTAAATAAACTTCCTTTAAAAAAAATTCTGAACTTAAGAAATAAAATAAGCACTTCTATAACAAAGTACAACAGAAAAAACGATTGCACATTAAACTGCAAATCTATTGTGCACAACCTGCTTTTCCTTTTAAATATATGAAAGTTATCATGTAACTTTCTTGATCTCCCTCCCTGCCCCCATTCATCACCCTAGAGATGGCTACTATTAGACACAAATTGGTGTGTGTGTGTGTAAAACCATACTATACATACTTCTTTTTATCAGTTCTTTCACTGGATACAGAGCATCTTCCTTCATAGGTCTTTATAGTTAATTTGGGTATTTATAATGGTCAAAATGATTTATTCACTCAAAGCTGTTCTTAAAACAATATTATTGTTACTGTATACAACACTTTCTTGGTTCTGCACATTTCACTCTTCATTATCTCATGCAAATCTTTCCATGTTTTTCTAAAAGCATTGAGCTCATCATTTCTCATAGCATAGAAGAATTCTATCACAATAATATACCACAATTTGTTTAGCCATTCCCCAACTGATGTGTATCACTGTAATTTCCAGTTCTTTGCAATGACAAAAAGAGCTACTATAAATATTTTAGAACATATAGATTCTATTCCTCTTTCCCTCATCATCTTGGAAACCAGACTTAGTAGTGGAATTGCTGGGACAAAGGATATAGTCAGTTTTATAACTCTTTGGGCATAATTCCGAATTATTCTCCAAAATGGTTGGATTAGTACATAGTTCCCCAATAGCAAATTAATGTCCTAATTTTTCCACATCTCTGCAACATTTGTAGCTTTCTACTATCATTTTAGCCAATCTGAAAAGTATAAAATGATATCTCAAGGTTTTTAATTTGCATTTCTCTAATCGATAATGATTTAGAGCATATTTCATATGACTATAATTGTTTTTATTTCTTCACTGGAAAACTGTTCAGATTCTTTGACCATTTATTAATTGGGGAATGACTTATATTCTTACAGAATTGACAAAGATCCTTGATATATTTCCTCTTCTGTTAATCTAGGTAGTTCATATTTTTGTGAATATTCTTCCATTCCACTTAAATTGTTAAATTTCTTGGCATATAATTAGGCAAAATAACTCCTTTTAATTACTTTGATTTCATCTTTGCTAGTGGTATATTTACCCTTTTCATTTTTAATATCAGTGATTTGGTTTTCTTCTCATTTAAAAAAATTATATTAACCAGTGGCTTACTTATTTTATTATTTTTCCCCATAAACCAACTGTTAGTTTTATTTATTAATCCAATGGTTTTCTAACACTCAATGTGATTAATCTACCTTTAATTTTTAGGATTTCCAATTTAGTGTTTGGAGATTTTTAATTCTTTTTTTTTCTGGTTTTTAAAAATTGCATACCCAATTCATTGGTCTGTTCCTTCTCTATTTTATTAATGTAAGCATTTAGAGATATAAATTTTTCTCTGAATACTGCTTTTGCTGTATCCCAAAGGTTTAGATATGTTGTCTCTTTTTGTTATTCTCTTTAATGAAATTTTTTTCTATGATTTGTTCTTTAACTCACTCATTTGTTAATATTGTTTAGTTTCCAATCAGCATTCACTCTGTTTCCATGGTACCTTATTAAATATAATTTTCATTGTACTGAAATCTGAAAAAGATGTATTTAATATTTCTGCTTTTAGTTATTAAAAAATTTTATGCCCTAATATGTGGACAATTTTTGTAAAGGTCTGATGTACTGCTGAGTAACAGGTTTCTTCCTTTCTATTCTATTCAGTTTTATTTATTATACCTCAGATATTTATTATACCTCACTTATCTAAAATTCTATTGACTTCCTCATTTTCTGGTTAGATTTTATTCTAGTTCTGAGAGGGGAAGATTAAAGTTCCCCAATATTACAGTTAATTTTATATCAATTCTACAAATTTATAATCAATATAACATCAATTTCCATTTGTAATCCACATAACATTTCAAAAATTTATTTATTTTCTTGTTTACATCACTCATTTCCATGAGATTATGAGTTACAAATTTTCTCCCCATCTTTCCCCTACCCACCATCTCAAAACAGCCATCCTACTGTATAGCCCTTCCTCAATCTGCTGTCTCCTATGTCCTCCCCCATCGCCCCTCTGACTTTCTGATAGGGCAGGATGGGTCTCCCTACCCCAGTGCATATATATCTTAATCCCCAGTTGCATGTAGTTAATAATAATAATAATAATAATAATAATAATAATAATATATATGTATACACACACATATTTTTAACATTTGATTATAGAACTTTAAATTCTAGATTCTCTCCCTTCCTCCCTTGTCATCCACCCCCAATGGAAAGAGAAGCAATTCAATACAGGCTGTACATGTGTAGTTATGCAGAACATTTCCACAATGGATATATTGTGACAGACTGATTATATGTCCCTCCTTCCTATCCTACCTCCCCGCCTTGTTCTATTCTCTACCCTGTCCCTTTACAGAAGTGCACACTTTCAGCACCCCTACTCCCCTGACCCCCCTCCCCATCATCCCACCTCTCATCCTCATCCCCCCCTACTCTCTTGTGTGGCAAGATACCCAGTTTAGTGTTTATGTCATTCCTTTCCTAAGGTAAATTCAATGAGTAAGGCTGACCCTTTTCCTTTTGCCTTCCTGTTCTTCCCTCCATTGTAACAATTATCCTTAGCCTCTTCTATATGAGATGATTAACCCCATTCTGTCTCTCCCTGACTCCTCTCATTCTAATCCTCACTCACCTCAGAATTTCACCTTTTAGAATATCGTCCCTTCCTATTCAATTGATCCTGTGCCCTCTATGTATACATATAAACACATACTCAGATATGTATGCATATACATATATAAACCCTCCTATATAGACATATGTGTATGTATACATATATACTTTTGTATTCCCTTTACCTTACCTCATACTGAGAAAAGTTTCATAAATTACAATTATCATTTTTCCATGTTGGCAAGTAAATGGTTCAACTTTGATAAGGTCCTTATGATTTCTTTTCCATGTTTACCTTCTCATGCTTCTTGTATTTGAGTGTCAAATTTCTTTTCAGTTCTGTTTTTTTCAGCAAGAATGTTTGAAAGTCCTCCACCTCA
>CM053597.1:138083419-138100522 GCA_028646575.1 Pseudocheirus occidentalis
GGAGGGGTCTTACAGTGTGATCAAGGTTCTGGGCTGGGGGGTAGGGACAAAAAGGGGAGAAAATTTGTAACTCAAAACCTTGCGGAAATGAATGATGTAACCAAGAAAATAAATTAAAATTTAAAAAAAAAAAAAAACCTATTTCATGCCATTAAGAATGGGAATGTCTGCTGTGCTCCATGCACCAGGGATATAAAAACAAAAGCAGCTCCTGCTATTTCAAGCAGCACATACTCTGTGGGAAGATTACATGTGCACATATAAATGTATACAAAATAAATACAAGATAATCAGAGGTGTGCTGCTAAATGTTTAACAACCAACTCTCTAGGAAGAAAAAGTACATGACAGTTTGAGTTTAATCTGTTTTAGTAACATTGTCTCTTTTACTTTCTCAAATCTAAACAGTCAATAAAACATTAAATCAAGCTCTGATTTGTAGCATTTGCTGATTACCCAGGTACAAATGCTCACCCTGAAATTTAACAGTTAACTTTGGCAAGCTGGTTTCAGATGTTTCCAGTACACCCATGAAGATGGTTTGAGGAGGTAGGTCCTTCAGCTAGAAGGACCTACTTCATGTAGGAGGTGGTATTTGAAATGGGCTTTGAAGAAAGCTACTGATAAGAAGTGTAGATGAATAAAGAATGCACTTTGATGTCACATGTGAGGATCTGCCATAAGGCCAGTTTGGCTGGACTAGAGAGAAGGCAAAGGGCGATGTGTAGTAAGCCTGGAAGAAAGAGTGAAGCTTTGTTTGTTGGCTTCATTTGGATGTTTTTCTTTGTTACAGCTGAGGGTTTGGGGTGGCAAAGTTAAGGGTAAGTGACTAGTGGAAAAAGCATTTTATTGTTCAGTTGTATCTAACTCTTCATGACCCTGTTTGAGGTTTTCTTGGCAGAGATGCTGAAGTGGCTTGCCATTTCCTTCTCTACCTCATGTTCCAGGCAAGGAAACTGAGGCAAACAAGGTTAAGCGACTTGCCCTCAGGGTCACATGGCAAGTAAGTGTCTGAGGCCAGAGTTGAACTCAGGAAAATGTATCTTCCACTTCCAGGCCCAGCTTCTATCCACTGTGACATCTAGCTGCCCCAAAGAAAATTTGTTGTTCAGTTATATCTGACTCTTCACTACCCCATTTGGTGTTTTCTTGATAAAGATACTGTAATGGTTTTCTGTTTCCTTCTCCAGTTCATTTTACAAAGGAAGAAACTGCATCTCTCCTCTTTTCAACTTCCTTTTGAGGTTTTCTACCCTTGTTAGGTTGTAAATCTCTGTGAGGGTGCTGACTACCTTTCTTTTTTTTTTCTTTCCTTTTTTAAAAAAAATTGTGTCCCCAGGACATTGTGCAGTACCTAGAACTTAGTTGGTGTTTAATAAATGTGTTTTGTGCATTGCTGTTGAGTATTGAATTGCACTGTATTGGAAAGAATGTAATATCTAATGAAGTTTTTGTATCCTTAGGGCAAGGATTCTTAATCTGGGACCTGAAGACTTTTAAGAGGTCCTTGAATGGATTTCCGGGGAAGTTTATTATCTGTGAATTTGGAAAAAAAAAAAAAAAGCATACTTTTTTTGTGTATGTGTGTGTAAGGGAGAAGAGGGCAGTTGGGGTTAAGTGACTTGCCCAAGGTCACATGGCTAGTGGTTGGGGGGGGGAGTTGGTTTTTTTTTTTTTTTTTTGGTGTTAAGTGTCTGAGGCTGGATTTGAACTCAGGTCCTCCTGACTCCAGGGCCGGTGCTCTATTCACTGTTCCACCTAGCTGCTCCTTGTTGGTGTAATAGCTTTTTTTTTTTTTGCAGGGCAATTGGAGTTGTGACTTACCCAAGTCACATGGCTAATAAGTGTGTCAAGTGTCTGAGGCTGGCTTTAAACTATTTATTTTCACTAATATCTAAGTGAAATTTAGTATTTCTTTCAAGTATGAATATATGCAATAAGCATTCCCTTAGTAAAGGTCCATAGGCTTTACCAGACTGCCAAAGGGGGGGTGTCTGTGACCCAAAAAAGGTTAAGAATCCCCAGTTTTGAAAGAAAATAGATGACTCAGCTGTCATGTTATTCAGAACCCACAAAAAGAACCAAAAACATTTTTCCAAAATAAAAATTAGGAATGGATGCAGAGAAAAAGGGAGAGGGAGAGAGAGGGGGAGGGAGAGAAAGGGAGAGAGGGAAAGGGAGAGAAGGAAAGATTTTCTTCAAAAGTACTGTTTTACTGTTTGATCACCAATTCTGATAGACTTAGCTCTTCTCAGCAATATGGTGATCTAAGACTCAAGATGGAATATGCTATCCACATCCAAAGAAAAAACCATAGAGTCTGAATGCAGATTGAAGCATACTTTTTTTTTCTTTCTTGAGGATTTTTCCTTTTGTTCTGAGTCTTCTTTTACAACATGATTAATGTAGGAATTTGTTTAATTTGATTGTACATGCATAGTCTATATCAGATTGCATTCTGTCTTGGGAAAGGGGGAAGGAGAGAGGAAGAAGAAATTTGGAACTCAAAATCACATAAAAGTGATAAAACTAAAAAAAATAATTTAGAAAACAAGAGTACTGTTTTAACATTTTATAATCTGCCTTTAATAAGTGTTCGGCAAAGAAAAGCCAATCCATAGTGCTCAAAGAATATTAGTTCTGACTTCTCAGCATCTGTATGGTGGGTGTGTGGGTTGTAGGTGCATGTACACTTCCTTTTGTTCCTTGTTTATCAACTCTTACTTTTCTTTTGGACTTTCTTTTTAGATTCTGGCATGGTCTTAAGAGACTGTCTCAACCTCTGCATTGATATTAGCTTTCTTTATCTTTAAATCATACCAGTTTAGAATCTACCATATTTTGTTTTGGAAGATGAAAATCCATAACTTTCTATTCCTGTGTTTCTAACTTCATTGATGCAGAATTGTTATGTATTTTCTTCCATATGGAAGGTTCTTTTTTTTGTAATCAATTAGTAGTATAAAAAGATAGTATAAAAAAGAGTAAGGTCAGTTTTAAAAAGATTATTCAACAACTGAACTTCTATATATGGCAAAAAAAAACCCATACCCTTTTAAATGGTTAGAGTTTTAGATTTAATATTTATGCAAGTAGTATGCCAGACAAACTCCTGTGATCTTACTCTGCCAGTCTAAGAGAGAGTTTTTCTAGTAAAGATATTAAAGCAAATGTAAAATTTACCCTGAGAGTACCCAAAGTGCTATTTTTATTCACATATTCAGTTCACAGAGGTGGAAGTTCTTTATTTGAATCTATCAGAAGGAAGATGAGAATTAAATCAATAGTACCTGATAATTCCTGTGATTAAAACAAATTAACACATTTTGGTATTCCAGTATTTTATGATATCCATATGAGAGTGTGTAGCACCAACATGATATTCACAGCACCTATGGTAGCTATGAATTTGCCAGCATAATTCTAAATCACAGAATATAACAAAATTCCCCACATGGATGACAGAATCAAAACATTTATTCAAACACCAGAAAGTCAGATCCCAACACCAGAAAGCCAAATCCATCATAGCAACAAAGAAATCTATACACAGTATCAGTGTAGGTGGCACTGCCATCCCCAAGCCTTCCCCCTGCTAGGACCTTCTCACAAATGAACACTTACAACTCACTGCCTGCTTCCCATCTCTCCCTCAAATCTAACTGCTCTCACCAACTTCCTCTGGGCTCTCCTCCAGCTCCTCTTCTTCCTGTTCCAACCCTTCCTGTTCTATCCATTCAGCAAGCTCCTCCCACCACAGGCTTCATATGACTTAGGCTTCCATGTGACTTAAGAGATCGTCCCATTCCATTAACAATACAGAGTGTTTAACTGTGTGTAACATTTTTTATAACTCTTATGTAAGGTCAAAAATTTTAAACATAGTCTGATTCATCATTTAAGCTTATTGAATATTGACCTCTTTTCATAATACTGAGTTTGATGCTATCCAGTAAATTTTCAGATGATACTTAACCCCATAAATAAAGTTTCCTCTTATAGTTAGCTTTCTCCTATTCCCTAATGAGGAGTACTTTAAATGTAAATGATTGTTTTTCTTTCTCTGTAGAATATCTCCACATTTTTGAAGGTATTGAAAAAGAATATTCATTCATTTCAAAGAGTTATGTTCGTTTTTATGTTCTTTTCCAAAACCTTCCTTTATCATTTCCATAAATAGTAATAGCAAATGCGTTTCAGAAAGCCACAAGAAGCTCTCAGAAGTTCTTATTCCATTAAACCTTAACTTAATTATAAGGGCCAAAAAACATTGCCACTGCCTGGAGGTAATCATAAAGTCTGGCCACATGAAATTTTTCTTTATATAATTTTATTTAGTAATTTTATATTAAAAATGGCACATCAAAATGAAAATTAATAACCTTGTTCCTTGTAGGTGCCTAATAAATGTCAAATAAAGATATTGTTGAAATAGAAAAACTCCACTATTATTGTCAGTCTCCCATGTTTTGTCTTTACTCAGTCAAGATATTAAAAAAAACACTCAGATAATGAATTATCTCAGAGCTGTAATCCTTTTAAGGATTTTCATAATTTGAATATTTGACTTTGCTGAAATCAGAAATTCAATTTTAGTTCCTATTTACCTGGCTAGTAAAATTTTGATAAAAGACATAACTAGTTCAGATTTTCATCTTTTCAAGGTAAGTTTGACCCTACTTTATCCAGTTGATTTCTTTTTTTAAGTAGACCATGTCTATATTAGATATTAAACATTTATCTACTATTTATTTCAATCTATCATGGCTCAAGTATAGAATTAATTAATTATTAGCTAAAATGACCTAAGAAAAATATTTTTTGAAAAATGTCCTTTTACCATTTGGATAGTAGTGATAACAAAAAAAGTTGTTCAGAGGGGAAATTGTCAGCCTAGAGTATTTAAAAGAGTGCTCACTCACATTTAAAAAAAAAAAGAACATGCATTTCTGTCACAAAATTGAAAGGACTAACTTGAAAATTAAGAGGCAGTGTGGTACAGCGAAGAGTGCTGGACTTGGAGTTATAAAAGATCTAAATTTGATTCCCACCTCCAGTATTTATGTGACTTTTGGCAAGCCTCTTAAATTCTCTGTGCTTTGTTTTTCTCACCTTTAAGGAGACATTAATAATCTATCTCACTGATTTTAAGGACCAATTAAGACTATGTGTGTAAAAGGTAGAACTGGGGTGGGGGAGAGAAATCTCTTAATTAAAGCTTAGGTATGGCTTATGTGCTGCATCTCCCCCCAAAAAGATCAAGAGGGTCCCATGTGGTATTTGTTGTTCTTGCTTTTCAAAGTAGACTGAAATGACATCACTATGTTAGAGTCAAATTACAGTGTGTCTGATTGTGGCTGATCGAACCAATATCAGCCCAAAATGCTCCACCACAGGTAAAGCACAAATAGTCCATGTGAACATTTGGGGTGAATTATCTTAATTTACATATCTCAAATTTCTTTTGATCTACTTCATTTCTGCCTTGCTCATAGACCACAGTACCTTCTCTGATGAAGGCACACTATGCTGAGCAGTCCTGTGCCTGTGTCTCCCATGTCACATAATCAGTTCCAAAGTTGTTTTTTTCTTTTCAGAATTTATTTTTTTTGTTTTCATCATTCATTTCTGCAAGATGCTGAGTTCCAAATTTTCTCCCTATCTTTCCCCTACCATCCCAAGATGGCAAGCATACTGATTACCCCTTTCCCCAGTCTTCGGCCTCTTATCTCCCCTCCTCCTCCCCCTACATTCTCTTCCCCATCCTTATCCTCTTACCCCTTACTTTCTTGTAGGGCAAGATGGACTTCTATCCTACATTGCTTGTATATCTTATTTCCTGGTTGCATGTAAAAACAATTTGTTAACATTTGTTTTTAAAACTTAGAGTTTTAGATTCTCTCCCTTCTTTCCTCCTCACCCACTCCCACTGAGAAGAAAAGCAATTCAATATGGATTGTACATGTGTATTTATGCAAAACATTTCCGCAGTAGTCATATTGTGAAAGACTAACTGTATTTCCCTCTATCCTATCCCATCCCCCCCCATTTATTCTGTTTTCTCCTTTTACCCTGTCCCTTTTCAAAAATGCTTGCTTCTGACTATCCCCTCCCCAAGTCTACCCTCCCTTCTATCATCCCCCCTACTTTCTTGTAGGGTAAGGATACCCAATTGAGTGTATATTATTCCCTCCTTAAACCAAATCCAATGAGAGTAAAATTGACTAATTCCCTTTTACCTCTCTGCTCTTCATTTCTGATATAACAGCTTTTCTCTTGCCTCTTTTATGTGAGATAGTTTAACCTATTCTATCTCTCCCTTTCTCCTTTTCCCAATATATTCCTCTCTCATCTCTTAATTTTATTTTTTAGATATCATCCTTCATATTCAACTCACCCTGTGCCCTCTGTCTATGTATACAATAGACATATACACATGTACATATATGTACACACTATACATACATATATATACACACACACATACACACACTTTATATATATATATTTTTTTTCTTTCCCCCTTCAACTCTCCTAATACTGAGAAAACTCTCATGAGTTACAAATATTGTCTTTTCATGTAGGAATGTAACAGCTCAACTTTAATAAGTTCCTTATGATTTCTCTCTCCTGTTAACCTTCTTATACTTTTCTTGATTCTTGTATTTAAAAGTCAAATTGTGTGTTCAGCTCTGGTCTTTTCATTAAGAATGTTTGAAAGTCCTCTATTTCATTAAATGTCCTTATATTCCCCTGAAGTATTTATTATACTCAGTTTTGCTGGGTAGGTGATTCTTGGTTTTAATTCTAGTTCCTTTGACCTTTGCAATATCATATTCCATCCAGATCCTTCAATCTTTTAATGTAGAAGTTGCTAGATCTTGTGTTATCTTGATTGTGTTTCCACCTCTGCTGCCCCAGGGGCAGGGGCCTCACCATGGTCTTCTCTCATGCAGGTCCAACAAGTTTTCCCCACTGACCTTTTACTTTCTCTTTGGTGGTTGTGGGTTGAGAAGTCTGGAAACCACCACAGCTGCCAGTGATTCAGCCCCCTGAGGTCTGCTCTAGCCTGGTCTGTGCTGCCAGGTGGCAAAGCCCGCACAGGACTGTGTGCCACTCCTAATCCACTGTGATAGACCCTTCCTTTTTGACTTGTCAGGCTGCCTTCAGCTGGAGTTGTATTTCACTCTGTCATTGTGTGGGTTCTGTAGCTCTAAAATTTGTTTAGAGTCATTTTTTTTACAGGTATCGGAGGTAATTGGGCAACAAGATCAAGTTCCTCCTTTTACCCAATTCCAAAGTTGTTAAAAGAGACCTTGAGAGTATCTTTGTATCATTTTTTCTGCTCACCATGTGAACACTTGCCCTGTGTGGGTTCTCCACAAAATAGTCCTTTTTGGCAAGCATATATTTTGTTTTCGAATAGCATGGCCAGCTCATCAGTGTTGCACTTTCTTCAGTGGAGCTTGAGGGTCTCTTCTAGAATAGTACTCTCTATACAAAGTAGTACATATCAGAGATAAGGCTGCTATTTCTTTCCTGTTTCTTCAAAGAAATGAAACAATAACCCATAACTCTGATTGTGCTGTCTTGAGAAAGAGGAAGGGCTCCTGGGAGACTTGTAAGACTGCTAAACAGATTTCTCTTTCAACTTAGTCTGTATGGTCTAAGTGTAGAAAAACCCAATTGTCTTCTGATCAGGCATCACTTGGTTCATCCTTTTGATATTGCCCTTCTCCTCAGAGAAGGGTATACTTGATGGAAATATCTCACACTGGACAAACTGTAACAACTTCAAAGACTTTGGACCTCTTGAACTCATTAAGTAGCTGCTGAAACTGGAAACATTTGTCTCTGAGGTATGCTCTTCAGTGACCTTTCCTCAAAGAAAGAAACACAAAGTAGAAGAAGCGTCCAGGGACTTAAAATCCAATTTTAGGTTCACACTTAAGTTTTTGTCACCATAGCTACTTCTAGGTAGAGGGAGTTAGAGAAGTCCCTAACCCTACCCCAACCTGGAAGTCTGAGGGAGAGGTAACAGAGTCCCAAGCAACATGCTCAAAATAGTAGGGAAAAATTTTTACTCCTTACTTCCTTACCCAGCCTACTAAGAGGGCAGCTCTTTGTAGCTCATTCACCAGTCATTTTTGATACAAAATCACACCGCCCCCGCCCTACAATATCAGGACCAGTAGTCTAACCAGTATCCACCAATCATATTAGTCATGGTATCCCATAACAAGGCATCAGAGTGTCTTGTTTGGTCTCAGGATAGAACCAAAAGCAACAGGTGAAAGTTGTAAAGAAGAAATTTTGACTTGATACCTGAAAAACTTTCCAAGAACCACCTAAAAATGTAAGCAGCTGCCTTCAGATGTGGTAGGTTTCTCCTTCTTGGAAGGCTTTTTAGCAGAGAGTGGATGAGTATTGTTATATATATTGTAGTAAAGTTTCATTTTGAGTAAGAATTGGAATGTATGGCTTCCAGGGTTTCTCTCTATTCTTAAATCCTGTTATTCAGACATATATAGGTTGAACATTTTGTTATTGTAGGAAAATTAAATTTCTAATATATGTTTTCCTTGGCAGAAAAGTAGTGATCCACTTAAGTCTTCTTTTTTTTAAATTAACTTTTGTCTATTTTTACTTTATATTATTTGTTTCCACAAGATTTTGAGTTACAAATTATCTCCCCATGTTTCCCGTACCCCCCCCCCAATAGCAATCTCATGTTTACCCCTCCCCCAATCTGCTCTCTCCTGTATCGTCCGCCATTACCCCTCTCACTTTCTGGTAGGGCAAGATGGATCTCCTTACCCCAGTGCCTGTATATCTTAATTCCCAGTTACATGTAAATAATAATTATATATATATACATATAGACATACATAAATGTATGTGTGTATATATATTTTAACATTTGATTTTAGAACTTTAAATTCTAGATTCTTTTCCTCCCTCCCTCATCACCCACCCCCACTGGAAAGACAAGCAATTCAGTGCAAGCTGTATATGTGTAGTTATATAAAACATCTCCACAATGGACCTATTGTGAAAGACTGACTATATTTCCCTCCTTCCTATCCCGCCCCCCACGTGTTCTATTCTCTACTTTGTCCCAGTCTCTTTACAGAAGTATGTGCTTCTAACAACCCTTCCCCCTACCCTGCCCTCCTCTCCATCATCCTCCCTCTCATACCCATCCCCCCTACTCTACTGTAGGGCAAGGATTTGCCAATTTAGAGTATATGTCATTCCTTCCCTAAACCAAATTCAGTGAGAGTATGGTTGACCCATTCCCTTTTGCCTTCCCATTCTTCCCCTCCATTGTAACAGTTATCCCTTGCCTCTTCTATGTGAGATGATTAACTTCATTCTGTCTCTCCCTGTCTCCTCCCCTTCTGTTCCTCTTCCCACATCCAATTTCACCTTTTAAAGTATCATCCCTTCCTATTCAATTGATCCTGTGCCCTCTGTCTATGTACATATATAAATGGATACACACACACTCACATATGTATTCATACATATATAAACCCTTCTATATAGACATATGTGTATGTATACATATATAAATGCATTTATATTCCCTTCACCTATCCTCATACTGAGAAAAGTTTCATAAGTTACAATTATCATTTTTCCATGTTGACATAGTTGAACAATAGTTCAACTCTGATAAGTTCCTTATGATTTCTTTTCCATGTTTACCTTCTCATACTTCTTATACTTGAATGCCAAATTTTCTATTCAGTTCTGGTTTTTTCATCAAGAATGCTTGAAAGTCCTCCACCTCATTGAATGACCCTATTTTCCTCTGAAACATTATACTCAATTTTGCTTGGTAGGTGATTGTTGGTTTTAATCTTAGCTCCCTTGATCTCTGGAATATCATATTCCCGGCCCTTCAATCCTGTAATGTAGAAGCTGCTAGATACTGGGTTATCTTGATTGTGTTTACATAGTATTCAAATTGTTTCTTCTTGGCAGCTTGTAATATTTTTCTCCTTGATCTGGGAAGTCTAGAACCTGGTTATAACATGCCTAGGAGTTTTCTTTTTGGGATCTTTTTCAAGGAGTTATCAGTGAATTCTTTCAAGTTCTGTTTTGCCCTCTGGTTCTCAAATATCAGGGCAATTTTCCTTGAGAATTTCTTTAAGGGTGATTTCTAGATTCTTTTTCTGATCATGGCTTTCAGGTAATCCAATCATTTTAAAATTGTCTCTCTTGGATCTTTTTTCCAGGTCAGTGGTTTTTTTCAATGAGATATTTCACATTGCCTTCTAGTTTTTTTCATTTGTTTGGATCTATTTGATATTATCTTGATTTCTCATAAAGTCATTTGATTTCATTTGCTCCACTCTAATTCTGAAGGAATTCTTCTCTTCAGCAAGCTTTTGAGATTCTTTTTCTATCTGGCAGATTCGACTTTTTAAGGCATTCTTCTCCTCATTGGTTTTTTTGGACCTCTTTTGCCATTTGAGTTAATCTATTTAACGATCCCAATCCAGGCAGCTTAAGGCAAGAGCAACTAGCCTCTGACTGATCGCTTGGCACCCCTGCAATCTCCAGGCTGAGAGCTCTGAAGCAGCCACATTGAGGCAGCTTCAGGGCCGCTGCTTCTGCTGCTTTCTTGCCCTAGGGGCCAATAGCTGGACCTGCTTTTCTCCCCCAATTTAACTAAGTTCCATTGACCTTTCACTTTGTTCTTGTTTCTTATGGGTTGATAATTCTGAAAACTGCCACAGCTCCCAGTGATCCACTCTGCTGAAAGCTCCAGATGTGGCTTGTCCTGGCCACCCTGGGGCCAAGCTGCGGTTTCAGGCTGGGCTGATTTGGGCTCCCAGCATGCTGCAATGAGCCCTTCCTGTCCCACCTGCCAGGCTGCCTTCAGTGGGAGCTTTGTTTCTCTGTACTTTTGTGGGTTCTGGAGCTCTAGAATTTGTTTAGAGTCATTTTATAGTTATTTGAGGTGGTTATGGAGGGAGCTGTGGAGTTTTCCTGCTTCTGCGCTGCCATCTTGGCTCCACCCCTTTGTATCTCCACTTAAGTCTTAATTGTAAGATTGAGTTGAGTAATATATTCCTTGCCAAATTAGTATATTTTAAAGCTCCATTTTTCTGAAGTTAATTATATATGTATGTGTGCATGTGTGTGTGTATATATATATATATATATATATATATATATATATATATATATATATATATATATACACACACACACACACGTATGTGTGTCTGTGTGTGTGTCTGTGTCTTTGTATTCATTCAAGGGCAGCTAGGGATTCACTGTATGTGTATTGCCTGGCCTGAAGTCAGAAGACTCATCTTCCAGAATTACATATGACCTCAAACATTTACTAATAGTGTGACCCTGGGGGCAAATCACTTAACCTTGTTTGCCTCATTTTGCTCATCTATAAAATGAGTTGGAGAAGGAAATGGCAAACTATTCCAGTATCCTTGCAAAGAAGACCCTAAATTTCACAAAGAGTCAGACAGGAGTGAAATGACTGAACAACATTCATTTATATAAGCTTTTGGCAGTTTTTACATTTGTCATGATTATGTTATCATTTTTAATGGCTTTTCACCCTTAGTGGTTTATAAGTAAATCATTGTAAAGAAGCTTTGAACTCAGTGTACGGTAGCCACTTAGTAGCCAGTTGTTCAGACTTTGATAATTTAAATTACTGACTCCATATTGTTTGCACACAGTGACCAAATAATAAGGATCATTAAACTCTCCATATGGGCGTTCCTAAATTTTGTTTTCTTCTAACCTTGGCTCTCTATGTGTTCCTAGGGAAGGGAAATTGACTATTTATTGATTTGTGAAGCTGTTAGTTTGCATTATAGGACAAACAGCTCAGGACCCATTCTATTTATTTCACTGTTTCGTGGTATGGAATATAAGTAAAGCAATTTTGCTGGAAGACCCACCTTCTGCACATTTCTATGAATAACACCAGTGTTTGTAGCAGTCTAGGACACTTCGACAAAATCCTCAAAAAAATATAATATAAGCAGTGTGGAGTAATTATGGGACACAGCAATGTTGACTTGTAGCAGAAGCACATGGCAGTTGCCATGGTGACATATGTCTGCCAAAACAAGCTGGAGACTAGACTTCAAGTCCTTGGCTACTTTTGATTTTCTTTTCTGAACACAAGTCAGCAACTAGTTATCTTAAGAAATGGACTTTTATACCCTTGTGGGTTACCTAATGTGTAATTCAGAATTCCATAACTCCTAGTTCCAGAGGTGGACACTGGCTTCCCAGAGAAAGGTTTTTTTAACAAAGAACTTTTTGGAGAAGAGGACCACCAAGAGGAGAGTCTGGTAATTGAAAAAATAAAGCCATGGCATTGGAGAGCTGGACCTTGCAAGTTGCTCAGACAAAGCAGGTCTGAGGTGAATATGAAATATTTAGTAAGCTATCCCATGTAGTTGTCCTTAGTTTTTGGAAGATTTTGAATATGATGGGTTTTCAAGTGTTAGATGTTTTCTCTATTTGTCTGCATATTCTTTTGAATCCTTTACATCTTATATAGTTGCTATGGTGTAATAAACAAAAATGTTTTCTTTCACCTGATAATCATTTTGTACTCTTGTGGGACAGCACTCTGTTTTATGCTTTTGCAATGAACCCAGATATGAGACATAAGCTTTACTTTAGTGATTTCCTTGAAGTTACTACAGGGTGGACACAGAGTCAGAAAGAGAAAGCTGATCTTGGGATCAGGCTCCCCAGGATGATCCTGGGTCCATATGAGCCTACGGTCTCTTTTGGGGACTTGCTCAGCTGCAGGTAGCATAATTAATAGACTAAAAATATCCATTTAAAAATGCAACAATTCCTATTTCCAGTAGGACTAATGAATAATAAAAATACTAATTGCTGATCAAGGCAACAGTTACATGAGAAAAGGTAGGTAGGTAGGAAACTTGCCACAAATACTGTAAATCTGGTTAAGGAGTCACCAGCACAGCAAATTTTTATCCAGCCAGGTGTAGCAGTTAACCTTCAGAGCTGCCAAGGGGTAGATTTGGGAAACAAAGAGTTAGGTTTCTGGGATATTGCTTATGATATGGGGATGATGTCAGGAGGAGAATATACCTAACAGAGCCTAATACAAAACATTTTTACATGTAGTGTCTTGAATTACATCAAGAAAGCCTTAACTTGAAAATAGATTGGGGAAGGGGGATGGAAGTGGGGGAGTATCTGCCAACTAGAGACCATAAAGAGTACAAATAGAAATAACAGTAGGGGAGAGAACCAGAAATTCACAGGAAATTCTATCCAAGAAGAAAGATACAAGATCTCAGGTGTCAATGCAGATTCACAAAATATGACTTACAGGGCCGTCTAGAACTTTTAATAAAAAGTAAGGTATAATTAACGTATTAGTGGCTGATTATTAATGGGAAGCTTACCAGTAGAGGTTCTTGAGCTATATTACCATCTTGTATGACTTTAAATTGGGGAGATAGTTCAGTGGGCATATAATATAAATTTCTGTACTTGGGTTTAAATAATCAGTTTCAGAAGAATGGAATGAAGAAACTGTAGCTAAACAATAGTTCCTGTGAAGGATACTTGGAGGAGATTGAGAAGTAGTTTGTAGACTCAAAAGAGAGGAGAGGGGATAGTGTCCAAACTCAAAATGAGTCAATAATGTGATGTGGGAGCCAAAAAAACTAAGTGTTTTTCACTACAAAAGTCACGATTTCTATCTCATACCTATCAGATTAGCAAAGCTGATAAAAATGGGAAATGACAAATGTTGGAGGCACTACATGAAAACAGGCATATTGGTTGGTGAAGCTGAGAATTGGGTACAGCCATTCTGGGAAGCAATTTGGAGCCAGGCCCAAAACTTTACATGCTGTTTGACCTAGTGATACCACTACAAGTCCCAAAGAGGTCGAAGAAATGCATGTGTTAATTCATTAAGCATTTGTTGAGGCATCTGTTATGTGCCAGGCCCTAAGAGAAATTGTGTTTCAAAGATGAGAAATGAAAGACCCTTATCTTAAGGAGTGTACAATAAAGTATTAAAGGAGTATACAGTGGAAGCTATTACCTGTATGTAAATAAGTATAATAGAGTGCAAAATGTCTTAAAGGCAAAGGGAATGGTAAATCAGATTTTATATTAAATTTGACTCTTAGTAACAAGGGGACTACTTGAGATGAAAATGATAGAAACACTGTGTGGAAATTACAGTCCTAAAGGCTATGAAAAAGGGGAGGATCCTGCCAGACATAGTCTGATGCTCATCCTGCATTTAGGAAGTACATGGTTTCAAGGGGTTCAGAGGAAGGAGATAAGATTCCATGAACTCACATTCTTTTTTTTTTTTTTTTTTTTTTTTTTTTTTTGCTTTTTGGAGGGGGGAAGACAGGACAATTGGGGTTAAGTGACTTGCTCAAGGTCACATGGCTAGTAAGTGTTAAGTGTCTGAGGTTGGATTTGAACTCAGGTCCTCTTGACTCCAGGGCCGGTGCTCTATTCATTGGACCACCTAGCCACCTCTTGAACTCAGATTCTATATAAGTCAAAACAGTTTTAGAGTTCAGTGGCACAGTGAATAGTGTCGGACTTGAAGTCTTCAAATCCCACCTCAGAGTGTTACTAGCTGTATCTCTTAACCTCTCTATGTCTCAGCTTCCTTATCTATAAAATGAAAATAATAATGGCATCTGCCTCACAGGGTAGTTGTGAGGATCAAATGTGTTAACATATTTAAAGGGATTTGCACACTTTAAAGCTATGTAAAGTGCTAGATATTAAAGAGGAAAAATGAGAGTTGTCTTAATGCATTGATATTGATAGACATGGAACTCATTGACCAACTTAGACTTTTAAAAAACAGAATGATAACAATGAAAACAGCTCAAGTTTTGGCATCAAAGGACCTGGCTCAAAAGACAACAGGATCTGGGGCTTACTTACCTGTGTGAACTTGGGCAATCATGTAAAATCTCCTGACCTCAACTTTTCTTTTGTGTAAAGGGGTTTGGACTAGATTGTCTCTCATGTCTTTTCCAGATTATTATTCTATCCACAGATGTTAGAACAAAGGCAGACAAAAAAAGATTAATATACATTTTTTAAAAATATCACCCTATAAAGATAAATTCTGTAGTAGTAGGGGTCAGAATAGGCTGAGATTGGTGAGAGCAGGTCAAGACACCAAAAATGGTCCTATAAGCTATATTCAGGAAGAGAGGAAGATCAAAGAAGGAATGGGATACCTGACAACAGAGAGAAGAAAGAACTGTTCAATCTTTATCTTGTTTTTGTTCTGTCTGTACAAGAGCCACATAAAAATGACTAACAGAGTTGGTACCTAAGATAAATAAGAGACTTAATTTTCCTTGATGAACTCAAGTCACCTGGCTTACATAAACTACATTTATGGGTACTAAAAGATTTGATGTATATTATTGCTGGATTGTTGTCAGCAATATTTGGAAAATTATTTAAGAAGGAAAACTACGGCAGGACTGAAAAAGTATAACAGTCCTGATTTTCAAAAAGGACAGAACAGAGTCTGCAAATGTAGAATCCAGTTAAATTGACTTCAATTCCATGGAAAATTCTAGAATGAATCATTAAAGAGATAGTTATTAACATCCAGGAAAGGAAAGAGTGATTACTTAGAGCCAGCACAGCTTTATCAAGAAGAGGTCATGTCAGACTAACCTCATTTCCTTTTTTTTGGACAGCATTACTAAACCAGAAGATTGAGAATACTGTAGATATAGTTCACCTGGGTTTAGCAAGGCATTTGATAAAGAATCTCATGTTATTCTTATGGAAAAACTAAGATAGGTGTGGATTATATGACAATATAGTTGAATGGATTTATAAACAGTTGAATGACTAGACTCAAAGAATAAGTATTAATGGACCCCTGTTGGCTTCTCAGGAGATCTCTAGTAGAATGGCCTAGGGATCTGTGCTTGGCCTTAGACTGTTTCACGTTTTTAAAAAATCATTTATCACATTTGAAGATGACGCAAAACTGGGAGGGATAGCCACTATTCAGGACAACAGGATCAGGATGCAAAAAAGATCTTAACACTGAGATGAATTTAATAAAGTGAAATCTAAGAGGGATAAATGGACATACATGGATTAAAAAAAATCTATAGGAATAGATGAGGGGATATCATCCTCTTGGTTAGATAAGTTAATCAGTTGTAAGCCACATATAACTCATTAGTGTAATATGGCAATCTGAAGTAGCTGTTTTAGTCTTGGGTGCCATTGAGAGGCATAATGCTTAAGATCTCTCTGGGTTGTGAGAGGTAATAGCCTCTCTGCACTCTACCCTGGTCAGACCACATTTGGAGTATTATGTTTCTTTCTGGATATCACAGTTTAAGGAGAAAAATGATGGGGGGGCGGAGCCAAGATGGCAGCGTAGAAGCAGCAAGGCTTTGCAGCTCCTACACAGCCACCCTAAACACCCATAACATGTGACCCCAGACAAAGTCTAGGACTCTCAGACTTACAAAAATACAGAAAACACGTCTCTCACTGAAGGCAGCTCCGTAGCAGGGGCTCATTGCAGCAGGCTGGGAGCGGAGGCTGGCCCAGCCTGAAGGTAACCGCAGCCAGGCCCAGGGCAGTAAGAAGGAGCTGAGCTGAGCCAAGCTGAGCCTGCAGGAGAGAAAATCTACAGCCTCCAGCACCTCCACATCTGCCAAGGCATGAAAAACAGTGATTGGAGAGGGACAGCAGCAGGAGGGGTTCATCCAGCAGGCCAGCAGGCCGGAGACGAGACCAACCCAGCCCCAAACCACAGCCGCGGCCAGGCCAGGCCCCAGGGCGGCCAGGAGGAGCTGAGCCTCCCAAACCACAGCATGAGTCTACTTCAGAGAAGATCTAAAGCACCTGCCTGAGGGGATCTTCAAATCCAGCAAACCAGATCAGAGACGGTTAGTGAAAGTGAAACTTTGAAACTTAATTTGGGGGAGGAAAAGCAGTTCGGGCAGTTCGGCCAATCTGCCCCCAGGGCAAGGAACAGTGGGGGAAGGTAACTGCTGGAACTGGCGGCCCCCACCGGGCTGCTTCAGAGACCCT
>CM053597.1:138101022-138149119 GCA_028646575.1 Pseudocheirus occidentalis
CTTTCATTTACTCTCATTGAATCTGGCTTAGGGAAGAAATGGCATAAACTCTAAAATGCGCATCATGTCATACAAGAGAGTAGGGGGCGTGGGGATGAGAGGGGGGATGATGGAGGGGAGGGCTGGGTCTGGGGAAGGGATGCTGGATGCTCACACTTCAATAAAGGGACAGGGACAGGGACAGGGTAGAACACAGAACAAGAGGGGGAGGGATAGGAAGGAGGGACATATGATCATTGTCATACTATGTCCACTATGAAGATGTCCTGTATAATCACACCTACATAGCCTGTATTGAATTGGTTGTCCTTCCAGCGGGGGTGGGTGACAAGGGAGGAACTGAAAGAATCTAGAATTTAAAGCTCTGCAATACCTGCAACTAAGAATCAAGATATACAGGGGCTGGGATAGGGAGACCCTCCCTGCCCTACCAGAAAGTTAGAGAGCAGACCAGGGGAGGGGCTCCACAGTGGGATCGCTGTTTTGGGGGTGGGGTAGGGGAAAGATGGGGAGAAAATTTGTAACTCAAAAGTCTCATGAAAATGAACGATGTAAACAAGAAAACAAATAAAATTTATTACATTAAAAATTATCGTGATTTTCTTCTTCATTTCAAATTCTAGCTGATTATGTCCTTTTAACAAAGAG
The DNA here is from genome assembly GCA_028646575.1 of Pseudocheirus occidentalis. Taxonomy (NCBI): domain Eukaryota; kingdom Metazoa; phylum Chordata; class Mammalia; order Diprotodontia; family Pseudocheiridae; genus Pseudocheirus; species Pseudocheirus occidentalis. The sequence continues at coordinate 138,101,671 of CM053597.1, forward strand.
ACTTTTCCTCTATAATTGATAAATGGTCAAAAAATATCAACAGGTAATTTTCAAAGAAAGAAAGCCAAGCTACCAATAGTAGTAAATTTTTTAAAAAGGCTTCAAGTCATCAACAGTTAGTGAAATGCAAACTAAATCAGCTCTGAATACCATTTCATATTCCCCAGACTTGCAAAATTGACAAAGAAGGAAAATGACAAACATTAGAAGGGCTACAGCAAAACAAGTACAATAATATTCTCTCGGTGGAACTGTAAACTGGCCTAGTCATTCCGCAAAGCAATTTGGAACTACACATAAAAAGTTACTAAACAATATCTATTCTTTGATCTAGCAATATCACTAAAAGCTCTACACCCCAAAAAGATTAACAAAAGAGGAAAAGGACTCATATGTACAAAATATTTATAGCAGCTCTTTTTGTGGAGACAAAAAACTGGAAACTTAATAGGGTTTCCATTCTTTTGGGGAATGGATGAACAAATTATGGTATATGAAGGTAACAGAATATTACTGGGCTATAAGAAATGATGAAAGGGATGGTTTCAGAGAAATGTGGGAAGCCTTGTATGAACTGATAATAAGCGAAATGAACAGGACAAGGAGAACTATTTATACAGTAACAACACTGTAAAAACAAATAACTTCGGAAGTCTAAAAAATTCTGACTAATTCTGATCAACCACAATTCCAGCAGACTGATGCTGAAATATGTTACCTAACACTTGACAGAGAGTTGATGAATTCAGGGTGTAGAACAGGACATCTATTTTCTGTATGTGGATAATGCAGGAATTTGTTTGGATTGCCTATGCATATTTGTTTAAAAAAAAGGGGGTGATGTTTTTTTCTTCCTTTTAATGAGGGAAAGAAAAGATTCTTCTTGAAAAAAATTGAAAAAAATGTTTAAATGGCAGATGAAATAGCAGAAGACTGCAGAATGCCTTTTGGATGAAATGAACCACTGAGAACATGAGAAGCCCAATTTTCTGCTTCCTACCCTAAGTAAATTCTCAGGCCCTATCAAGGGACAAAACTAGTTTTTAAGGCTATAAATTGGATGGTACTTTGAATGCCTTAGGAATCTACTCTTTACCAATCTTTGGCTGTTTATAATTTAACTTATTCTGACTTAAGATTTTATCTAAGGGACTTATGTTTACATATATTAGGCTCTGATATGTGGAATTCTACTGAAAGATATTTGATGTGATGCCAAGATAATGAAACTGATTTTCCCTTGTTGCTTTTGGTAATAACTAACATTTATATAATGGTTAAGTTTACAAAACATGTTGTGGTTTTTTTTGAGGGCAATTGGGATTAAGTGACTTGCCCAAAGTCCCACGGCTAGTAAGTGTGTCAAGTGTCTGAGGCCAAATTTGAACTCAGGTCCTCCTGACTCCAGGGCTGGTGCTCTATTCACTGTGCCACCTAGCCGCCCCACAAAATAGGTTTCTGACATTAACCATGTTAAAATCTTATTCTTTCACAATTATATCATATATGAATTTTTAATGCTAAAAACACACACAAAAAAATGAAATACAAATCTCCAATTCCTTAATTTGAAATAAGGGTCTTGATCCAGTGACTTAGCGTAAATCATTCAGTATATTTAATTCATATTTTCAACTCTGCTTTGTTTCTTAGCCATGGAGAGCTTCGGTTATTATTTTTCATATAATATGTCTAGTCTAGCCTTTGTTGGACTTTTGATCTCTTTACTACAAAAGCAAAAACATTTACTATTTGAGTTAGAAAAGAATATTCTTTCTCTGTCGTGATGTTATAAAATAAATACTTGAGAAGGTATGACGTTATATTCACAAATTCATTAATCATATGGTATTTCATTCTCTAGTTCAGAGATTCATCATCTTTTTTGTGTCATGAACTTCCTCTGACCATCTGAAGAATTCCTTCTCAGAATAATGTTTTTAATTACATAAAATACAAAAGATTACCAAAGAAAACAAAAGTTAGTAAAAATGAAGATGTAAAATTTCTCCCATCAGAGTTTATGGATTCCTTAAAAATCTATCACACTAGATTTTATTTTATGCTCTATTTTAAAAGTGCCCTACATGCAGTCTTGAAATAACAACAAAGAACTGTATAAGATCAAAACCAGCAAACGTAGCTTTATATGAAGAAGCATTTAAAAGAATCTAGTTTTTAAATGAAATATACTAAACAAAATATACCAAAAAGGATTTTATGATTTCAAATCCAAAGGTTTCATGTAACTTTAGATAAAACTTATAAAAGGGTTAAATTTAAGAAAATTAAGAAAATTATTTTTCCTTCTTTGATTCAAAGTTCTTTGTACTTACATTTTGTCTTGGCCAGCACCTACTCGTAGAGTCAGTCGAGGAATAACTGGTGATGGGGCTGGAACAACTGGTTCTACCTTTATCTGTTCAAGACAGCACATTAGAAAATTAACCATAGTTTTCAATAAAATATTCTATTCTTCCCTCTCCATCCCACCTCTTAAGAACTAGATAAACAAGTTCAAGTCACAACTATAGCTAAATTAGGAGGGAAGAGAAGGGAATAAACATTAATATGGTACCTACTATGTGCCAGGCACTATGCTAAATGATTTACAAATCACTTTGTGATTTCATTATTTTACATTACAAATGTGGCCGTTTATATTATGTTACAATAAAGTATAGTATAATATTTATTGTATAGTACAGTATCCTAAGAGCTGCTGAGAAATTCAGAGCAAAAGTAATCATACCAACTATATTCTTAAGTGTATCCCAACAAGGGATATATAGCAAAGGGCATACAGTCCCTTTGAAAAATTTTCTAAGATTCAATCCCACAATGCAAATAATCAAGTGAAATGATTTCTGTCTTTGATTTTTGTCAATTTAGGTCAATTTCTTGAATTTGAAAAGAATAATCAAACGCTAAACAGTATATTGTACCACATAAGAGCAGCTAGGTGGTACGGGGGTAGAACATGAAGTCTGAAACCAAAGACTGGAGTTCAAATTTTATCTCAGATACTTATTAGTTGTGTGACCCTGAGCAAACCACTTAATTTCTGTATGCCTCAGTTTCCTGAACTATAAATAGGAGATGAAAATAGCCCTTACCTCCTCAGGTCATTGAGAGTTTCAAATGAGATAATATTTATAAATCACTTAGCACAGTGCCTGGCACATAATAAGCGCTTAATAAATGCTTGTTTCTTGCCTTCTTTCCTTTCTTATCTAAATCCACTGAATGATTCGTTCACTTTTGGTGATTTTTTATATAGAACTTACTCTTCCAGTCTAAACCTGGGCTGCATCTTGTTTTGGGGTGCTTGAAACAAATTTCAATAAGTCTTGACATCTTGACATGAAGTTCTAGCTTGGATAGGTAATAGCTATGCTGATTAACAACAATTAGGTGTTTGTTAAAGGTTACTCAGGCTTTTGACTTTTTTTTTTTTTTTGCATTTCAGTTTTTAGAGTAGCTTCTGTCAGACAATGCTCATAGTCCATTAGAGAGAAATGTGTAAACATGCACATATACTGTCTGAGACATAATGAGTAAAACCATATATGAGCTTGTTTGACATCACCTTGGGGCTTACTCCTGAGAACTCCTGATGTCCTGAATGAGACTCTGGGTAACCATTGTCTGCCGTCCTCCACCCCGGCTACGAATGTGAACCCAGAAGAAGAAAATGAAGATGAAGCAGAAAATGAGCATTGAGCATGGAGCACTAAGAAGACTCACTGAAGAAGCCTCCCAGTTGTAGAAGTGAATTGAGTTGAAGGGCAGAGACCTGCCCATGGGTAGGAGGCTTAGGTTAAGCCCCTTTTATGAGCTATTATTAAGGAGTCTCAGGCATTAAAAGTGAATTGAGATGGCAGTACTGGTAATGTATACAAATATTGTTGCTCTGTTAAGCTTTGTTTTCTCAGAGACAGAACCTGGGGTCAGGAGACCCTGGAGTCTGCCATCAGGTAGGGGCAAGGAGAGCTTGGAGTAGAGCTGTCTCTTCCCTAGTGAATTGAGACAAGAAGCAGAACAGAGAGCTGCCTGTGTCAGGATCCAGGCAAGAACCAGAAGCAGTTGGCCCACAGACCTACAAAAGGAGGAACCACGGGGCTCAGAAGTCAGCCCCAGGTCAAGCTGAAAACTTTGCTGCAAGGCAGAAACAGTGAGAGTGCCAGGTGGGAGCCTGCAACAGCAGTGTGAGGAGTAGGATACATCCCCAAAAGGACTTTACTTGGACATTTTGTTTGGATTAAGGGAACCGTAACCTACTGTGACCTAGGGTTGGAGTGTGTGGTATTTTCTGCTACCCCTTAAGGATGTGTTGTGCTGGGAAGATACTGGTCTGAGATCTCCTGATTGTATAAATAAGTATTTTGGGATATACTGAATACAATGATATATACTGTGTGCCATGTTACATACTGAGTGTTATGTTATATACTGAATGATATGTTTTGTTTAAGGCTACGTGGACACCCTGGTAATAAGTTGTTATGATGTTATAATGTTTAGTTCTGAAAGAGTATTGTTCATTATACCTTGCCATTAGACCTTAAAATTATTCACAGCAGCAGCCCTCAGGTGTGCTGCCTTGATTGGCATTACACCAGGCCAAACAGACCACATCTGCAATACTATATACAGCTTAGGGCACAACACTTTAGGGACAATAAGAAGGTAAAGTACATCCAAAGGTATGACCAGGAGGATCTGAGATCATGCTATTCAAGGACCTAACGAAGGAGTCGGATAGTTTAGCTTTGAGAAGTCTTAGGGACTAAGAGGGTGCTATGTTATCTGTCTTCAAGTACTTGCAGAGATCTGAAAAACAGAAGTACTACAGTTGTCTTCTTGGCTCCAGTCAGTAGCCCTACGAACACTGGGAACAGGATGTCTAGAAAGAGATCTCAGCTTAATAGAGGGGAAAAACTCACAATTAGTGTTGTCTAAAAGTGGAATGGGCTGCCTTTCAAAGAAGTGTATAGCTCATGATTAGAGGTATTCAAGCAAAGACTAAATGATTATTTGTCAGACTTGTTCCATAAGAGATTATTATTCAGGTATGGACTGGCCTAGATAGTTTCTGAAGTTCCTTTCTAAACCAGATATTCTGGGAAATCTGTAAAATAAGGTAAATGTGCAGCAGGCTGCAATGAAATGTCCAGCATATATGGTATACTTCATCGGCAAAATTCTTTTTTCTCTAAAGTGAGAGGTTAAACAATAATCACTTAGCTTCTGGCAGGTACAGTGTGTAAGTTCATATATAGTTCCACTTTGAAGTGTACCTTGACACAATAGTGTACTCAAGGAACCCCAAAGTAAAGAACAGCTTGTCAGACTGGTCAGTAAAGGAGTTCATTGTTTTTCTGTTTCTCTCCAATCTTCCAAATACTGAATGCTAACAGTTAGTCATTATTGTTTATACATACTTGATCTCACTTCATAAAATAATTTTCTTCAGGCATAGATATAACCACATTACTCTCATGCTCAAAAAGCTTCAGTGGTTCCCTATTCCTCTAGGTTAAAATACAAAATCCTCAGCCTGTAATTTGACAACTTTCAAAATCTGGCTCCAACCTATCCTTCCAGTCTAATTTCTATTTAGGAAGACCTGAGTTCCAACCTGGCCTCAGACACTGTAAGATGTAAGATTCTGGGCAGGTCATTTAACCTCTGTTTGCCTCAGTTTTCTCAACTGTAAAATGGGGATAATAATACTCCCTACCTTGCAGGGTTGTTGTGAGCATCAAAAGCAATTCTCTTTGTAAAGCACTTAACAGAATGCCTGGCACACAGAAGACATTTAATAAATGTTTGTTCCTTGTTCCTCCTGCCTCTTTATTTCCTTCTCATTAATTTCCTTCACAAATTCTATGTGATAGCCAAACTGAACTATTAGATATTTTTCAGACTTGATACTCTATCTCCTACATAGATGCATTTGTATAAGTTGTTCTCAATATCTAGAATATGCTCCCTCCTCCTCTCCATCTCCTCAAATAGAAACAAGTGACTTCACTAAAGTAGCAGAATATATTATTAACCCACAAAATCAATAGCCATCCTATTCATTATAAAAACAAAAAACCAAAAACCCCAAGCAAAAATGATACAGAAAATAAAATTCCATTCAAAATTACTGCTGAATTCATAAAATATCTGGGAATCCACTTATCAAGACATGTATCACAATTGTAAAACCACACCTATAAAGCAATATTTATAGCAATAAAAGAAGATTTTTAAAATTGGAGATGAATTAATTACTCACGGTTGGGTTGTTAACGTAATAAAAATCACAATACTACCTAATTAATTCACAGACTCAGTGCCATACCAATCATACAACCAAAGGAAAAACAAAACTAGAAACTAGAAAAAACTAGGAAAAAATTCCCATGAAGGAACAAATTATCAAAAATATCAAGGAAAATCATGAATAATGTAAGAAGGAAGAGTTGGTTAGTAGTAATGGATCTCAAAATATACAACAAAGCAGTAGTTATTAAAATAATTTAGTAGCATGCTTTAAAACAGACAAGTTAATCAATGGAACACAGTAAGTACACACGATCCAGAAGGATGTGAACAAAGTAGAAGAGTGTTTGGTAAAGGCAAGGATACAAATTACTGAGATGAGAACTCAGTATTTAAAAAAACTGCTAGAGAAAATGAAAAGGAGTCTCAAAAAAATTACACTTAGATAAACACCTCATACCATATGCCACAACAAGCTCCAAATGTACACAGGACTGAAATATACAAGGCTGTATTATAAAGAAATTAGAAATAAGAATGAAATACAAGTTCACTAACTATGGAGAGGGAAAGAGTTCTTGACCAAATAAGGGATAAAAAGGATCACAGGGGATAAAATAGGCAACTCTGAACACATACAAAATTGCAAGGGTTCTGAACATAAGCAATGTAGTTAGAATAAGAGAAAAAATAAATTGGTAAAAAATATTTACAGTGACATTCCTTGATAAAAGTCTGAAATAACATATTAAAAAAAAAAGGAGATATTATTTTTCCAGCCATGGACAGGGGAAGAGTTTTTGACCAAAAAAGGAAATAAAAAATGTCAAAGGAGATAAAATTGGCTGTTTTGATTACATAAAATTAAAAAAACTATGCACAAAGACAATGCAGTTAGAAAAAAAGAGGAAAAAGTCAATTATGAAAAAAATTGCAGTGAGTTTCACTGATAAAAATCTGAAACTGAAACTACATAATTGATTCATTAATAATTAAGTGACTAAAGAATATGAATATGAAGTTCTGAAAAGAAGAAAGCCAACTAGTCAACAGACAAATGCTCCAAATCCTGTCAGATTTTCAAAGATGAAAAATAAGGAAAATGATAATTATCAGAAGAGTTGTGGGAAGACAGGTACAATAATGTATGGCTGGTGGAGCTGTGAACTGATTCAGCCATTCTAGAAAGCAATTTGGAAATATGCGCCCAAAGTCACTACATTGTGCTTCTCCTTTGGCCTAACAATATGACTAGCAGGCATATACTCCAAAAGAAACAAAAGAAATAAAGGACCCTTATGTACAAAAAATACATATAGTGGCACTTACTGTAGCAAAGAACAAGGAAAAAAAAAAGGAAGCATCCCTCAATAGGGAAATGGTTAAACAAATTTTGCTATATGAGTGTAATGGAATATAATTTTCCATTAATTAGAAATTATTAAATCAGTTTCAGAAAGGTCTTATCTGGGAGAAAGAACCAAGACTTGCTTTCTCCAAAACCCTTCCAAAAATCTTTAAATTATGCCTCAAAACAAATTCTGGAGTGGCAGAATCCACAAAAGGACAGGGTGAAACAATTCTCTAGCCCAAGACAACAATTCTCTAGCCCCTAGGTCAGCAGGAGAGGTCTGTTACACTGGGATGAGAATGGAGCACAGTCTAGCACAGGCTGCCCCAGTGTAAGCTGTGCTCCAGCAAACCAAGTAGTAGGCCTTGGAGGCCTACTCTCATTGAACTGGCACAAAGACAGAATAACATAAACACTCAACTGGGAACAGAAATCTATCTTACCATAAAGGAAAGTGGGAAGGGAAGGTGATGAGAGAAGACTGAGAAAGGAGGGTGTATCAGGGTAGGTAAAAGTCAGCAGAAGCAAAACACTTTTAAGACTGGCCAGGGTGAAAGGAGAGAGAGTAGGTCAAACAGGAGGAAAACAGAATTGAAGAAAATATATAGTAATAATGAGTACAAAAAAATTTTACAAAATAAGTTTCTCTGATAAAGACCTCATTTCTCAAATATAAAGAGAACTGAGTCAGATTTACAGAAATAAGAGACATTCCTCAACACTGTCTCTAGTCATATGAAAAAATGCCCTAAATCACTATGGATTAGAGAAATGTAAATTAAAACACTTCTGTCCTATCATCCCATACCTATCAGATTGGCTAATAGGTCACCAAAAAAAATGACAAACATTAGAGGGGATGTGGGAAAATTGAGACACTAATGCTCTGTTGGTGAAGTGGTATATTGATTCAGCCATCCTGTAGATGGTTGGAACTATGTCCAAAGGGCTATAAAACCATGCATATCCCCTGACCAAGCAACATAATAGGTCCTCATTCCAGATATTAAAAAAGGGTTATATATAAATATATGTACAAAAATATTTATAGCAGCCCTTTTATGGCAAAGAATAAAATTGAGAGGATGCTCATCATTTGGGGAATGGCTGAACAAGCTGTTGTATATGATTGTGACAAAATACTATTGTTCTATACAAAATAAGAGCAGGATACTCTCAGAAAAATCTGGAAAGATTTACATGAATTTGAAGCAAAGTGGAATGTGCAGAAAAAGAACACTGTATACAGTAACAGCAATATTGCATGATGATCAACTGTGAGTGACTTAGCTATTCTCAGTAATACAATGTTCTAAGATAGTTCTGAAGGATTCATCATGAAAAAGTGCTATTCCATCTTCAGAGAAAGAATTGATGGAGTCTGAATGCAGATCAATGTGCACTTTTTCTTCATTTTTCTTGAGGTATTTTTTGTCTGTGTTTTCTTTTACAATATGACTAACATGGAAATATGCTTTGCATGACTGCACACACGTGACCTATATCAAACTGCTTGCCTTCTGAAGCATTGAGGAGAGACAGGGGAGAAAATATGGAACTAAATTTTTTTAAATGCATGTTACAAATTGTTTTTACATGTAACTGGGAGAATTTATATATATATATACACACACACACACACATACATATATGTATATATACATATGCATACACATATATCTTATATGAATTGACTCAGAGTGAAATGAGCATAACCATGGAAAACATCCTTCAAAGACTTAAGGACTCTAATCAGAGAAATCTCCAGTAATGGTTTCAGAAGACAAATGATGTATGTCCCTTGCCTTTTGTGTAAGAAGATTCTAGATGCAGAAGGAGGTATAAATTTCTAGCCACAATTCATTATAACACAAACATATGCTTGACTATAATTTTGTAAGAAGGGATGGCTTTTATCTTTGCATCCTAGTGATGGCGTTTTTTTCTCCTCAAAAGAGAAGAAAGGAAAGAAAAGGTTATCAGTGAAATATCTAAAAAACACTCAGAAATAACGGGTTTATAGAAGGTATTAATATGCAAGGCTATAATGGCACTACTGCACTACATTTTTTAAAATATTAAAAAGAAAGGCCCTAGGGGTGGCTAGATGGTACAGTGAATAGAGCATCAGCCCTGGAGTCAGGAGGACCCAAGTTCAAATCCGGCCTCAGACACTTAACACTTAACTAGCCATGTGACCTTGGGCATGTCACTTAACCCCAACTGGCCCCCCAAAAGCAAAAAAAAAAATTTTTTTAAAGCCCTGTATCAGATATCTGCAGTTTCAAGAAAACCCTTTTTTTCTAGTCTTCCCTATATATGGAAATGTTTAAGGTTTTTATTATTTTTCTAGTTCCCAATAATTTTTTTAATGTACAAAATGATAATTAAGTTTGGAGTTACAGTAAAGCCCCACATCACGCTGCTGTACTGTTAATCAGTGCTTGAACTTCAAATAATAAAATGTCTTCTATGTATAATGCATTGTGCTGGGTGCAGGGGATACAAAGATACAGTCCTTGCCCTCACACAGCTTACATCCTACTTTGAGGAACACAATAATACACATATATCTTTAATACAATGCAGAGAATGAAGGGGCCTAGGAAAACGTCAGAAAGAATTTTTAAGAAAATATGAAGAGGAATACAGTACTCAAAACCAGAGAGACTAGGAAAAGCTTCATAAAGGAATACCTGAGGTGAGTCAAAGCAATCAAACGATGCTAAATTGCAGCAATAAAGAGGGGATGCATTCCAGACATAAAAAATGTACACAGGTAAGAGATGTAAGGTAGGTTCGAGGAACAGCTAACACTCCAGTTCTATCAGGGTGTCCTAAGGCCTTATGTTATATATATGTTGGTTGTCCCAAAAGTCTTGATGCAATAACTAAGCTTTAATACCTTATATATCTACATTATTCATTTATAGGTGCTACATGCTTTCATGTGAAGCATTATACCTTTTAGTTCACATTTTAAAGCCCAGAAATTAGTTTTTTAAGAACCAGTGGCTAAAGGCACTGGGCTGAGTTTTTTTTTAAGTGTGTGTGTATATATACACATACACACACACACACACACATATGCTCTGTTAGTGGGCCACTTTACTAAGATTTTATGTCTGCAGTGGGTTACTGCTGTGTGTGTGTGTATGTGTGTAAGTACATATTCATAAAAATGAATCCCCTTCCCCTCATTCAGTATAGTGTTTATATAAATCAGCCTCTTTGTCTATGGGAAGTATAAGAAGTAATTATATACATGCACACATAAATAATGTAAACCCTACTATTTGCTAGACTTCGTGTCCTATTTGATTTGAAATTTTTTTCCAAAACTTTTTTGGCAGATGGGGCCTGGCATAGAGGATAGATAGTCCTTTCCCCCAAATGGTACTTCCATTCGTTCCTACTCAAACTAGAAATATGAGACATCATTGTCAATTAATGTATAATTATGTATTTTACATTCCTAAAATCTCCTTTAAATGTTCAGCTCAGTGCTCTCCCCTCCCTTCTAAAAACTCTTTTGATTGAAGTTATTTTCTTAGCAAGGCAAATAAAAATCCTATCCTTCAGAAAGGAAAATTTTTACAAAATTATTTCTGTACTTTCACAAATAAAATAAAGACATCAGAGCTTGACATCTTTATGAAATACCTCACAATTTCTGTTTTTTCAATATTTTGGCTTTATTTTAATATTTCTTGCTGTCTCATGGAGTCAATTTTCCAAGTTTTTCTTCCGTAACTCTCATTTCTTTTTCAGTTCTTTCTTCTAGCACTCTCATTTCATTTTAAAAAATCATTTTAACTCTTTAAAAAATCATCATTTCTTCCAGGGATTCTACTTGAACTTGTGTGTAAGCTTTTTTTTTTTATTCAAGATACTGATTATTGATGTTTTGGAGTAATTTTTTTCTCTGGGGGTTTATGTCTTAGACATTCAGGTCACCATAATAGCTCTTTATGGTAGGATTCTTTTTTGTTTCCTCATTCTTCCAGACTTACTTCTGATTTCAGACTTTATATTAGGCACAGGTTCTGTATTCTTTTGGAGGAAATGTCTAGGCTGTGCTTGGTTCTGTTTGCATCATGCCATTGCTTTCTCTGGGTATTGAGTGTTGTGCTATTCTAGAACCTCAGGGACATCTCAGGCTGGGGATCTGAATTGCTTTCAGTGCATTCAAAGTAGTCTGTCTGATCTTGGGTAAAATGTGATCATTTCCTTCATAATCTGAGCTCTGCAAACTCCTAACCTCAGTTTTAGTCTGACTGTTGGTTTTCCCCTAATTGTAGCCTCAACAGACTGTTGCTGGACGTGACACAATCAACCAGGTGGAAAGTTCTGCAGATTCAGAATGACAGAACTAAAGCCTTCACCTTGATTTGAGCTCTCAGCCATAGTTATTCCATTAAAGGCTTTTGATGGGGTAGAGATTGGAACTGAGACTCTAACTCTATTCTTGGAATTAGAGTTACATAGCTGCTAATCTCTTTTGTCCCTGATCCTTGCCTTGCACACAGCCTCAGACCTAGGTCCACTGGTGACCCTCATTTGGGATAACATAGTCTTGCTAACTGCCCTTCTTACAATGATAATCAAACTAACATTACAATTGTTACTGCAAAGGATGTGACAAACTACTGCCCTATGGATCCACTCAGAATTCCTAGGATTTAAAGTTGAAGGTTACTTAGATACTTTCCTTAGCAATCACTACCTTCTGTGTCACATATATTCTGTCAGCCTTGTTCATGTTTTGTCCCTATCCTACTCTACCTTCCCCATGTATTTAAATTTGTACGTCCACATTGTTTCCTTAGAAAAGAGTTTAAGTTCTTTGAAGGCAAGGACCATTTCACTTCCAACACTAAACGCAAAGTAGATATATAATACATATTTGCTGAATGAGTGAATTCCCTGATCCCCCTAGTATATTATATTCTTTCTCTTCTCAAATGCTTTAGGATTAATTTATCTAACATCCCCTTTCCTCCAACAATTCCTTGGCCTGCATTATACTCCTCTATTTATCCTCTCCAGTCTAATACAAGTTCCTCAAGGCTGGGGGCAGTGTTTTAATTTGGGCTTGTATTCCCAGAACCTAGTACAATACTGTGCACATAGTAGGAGCTTATTCAAACAGCAATGAAGGGACTAGATAACTAACTGGGTGTGGATGTTGTGGTAGGAGCATGTCTAGGAGTATGCTAGCATCACCGTAAGAGACAGAGTCATCAAAAAGAAGAGTAGGTATACGGAAAAAGATAGTCAGTTTTATGCATGTTCAGGGTGAGGCACAAGTGGAATGTCTAAATGAAATGTACAACAGGCAGATAGAAATCCCAGAAAGGTCAGAGTTTTAGTTGCAAATTCGAGGGTTGTTCAAATAAAGGTGAAGAAGATGAGATGTCTAAAGAAAAAGCAGAGAAGAATGCCAAGAAAAGAGTGTTGGAAGCGTACCCACATTAGACAGATGAAAAGAAGAAAAACTAGCAAAGGGATAGAAATTAATTACTTTGAAATTGCCAATAACAGATAATTGTTAGAATGTGAAATGCCAATTTATAAATAAATATTGGCATACTCATGTTTTTGCTATACTTATCCTAGTAGCAATTAAAATGTCATCTCTTAGACATGTAACTTCTCTTGCACGTGTACCTTATTATTTCTGAGATAAATGAACAAAATCTAAAATGCTAAATCAAGCAATCAATCACAAATAACAGTCATGAACTGACTGTATCATTTGCAGACACAAGGAGAATTATTTACCAGGAAATTGTGCTTGTAGGGGTTAAAATAAAAGAGCAGAACTCTGGAGTAATACTGAGAATTGGGGCCAGCAGAAGAGCATTTACAGTGGATTACTAAGCTTCCCAAATCACCAAAGAGGTAAAGTCCAGCAATATAAGACTCCTTTGTAGCTAACTAAAAATACATTGTCAGTGGATTTGTCCAGTTTTATGTATAAGCAATACTTCTTTCACCTGAACTAATACTAGTAGTCATATAAGCCCCTTATTGCCATGTGCTGCATTTTTTTTGCTAATCTTCAAGGATTTAGCTTCTTTTCCACATACCTCAGGGCACCAACTGATAAAGCTCTAACTCTCCATTTTTCCAGGACACCAGCAGTGCGGCCTTGCAAAAAATGAAAATCGCTCAGGAGATTTAAGGGGGAAATTTATTTTTAAAATCCTGACTTGCAGCAAAGAGGTGGATTTTAAAAAAGCTTATCTATTAGGAATCAGTTTAAATTTTAATTCTATCTGGGAACTCTTTCATGCATTCTAGCTTTAAAGTTTATCTTTTGACAGGGACTTTTTACCAAGGTAATGGGCAGCTTTGTCAATATAATCTGTCCAAGTTTTTTTTTTTATTAATGCTAAACTCCTTTCCTTACAAATGAACACACACACACACACACACACAGATAGAAAGGAGGGTGGCAACCAATTCTTGATAGATTTAATTGCTTTGTATGCAAATATGCCTAAAAATATAATTGAATTAACAGAAAAAACATATTAAATAATTTGTTATTTTGAATTATGTAATGTGAGCAAGTAATTATCCTGTTACTGTTCATCAGGTATCATAATAACTACACATTATTTTCCATTAGAAACATTCTCTGATCACATAAAATATTTTAAATAAGAAAAAAGTCAATTATATTATTACACTGTAATAGCACAACTCATGTATGAGACTAGCTTCTATTATATCTGGCAAGTAATTCTCAAACACTGGAATACAAATTCTAAGAAAACAATTTTTAAAAAATTATTGAAGGCAAAATAAAAGCTTGAACTGACTACTTGTTTTAAGAGACTTGAGAAGACCCCCTTAAAAAAAAATTACACATAGAAGAGAAAAAAAATGAACAACAAATCTACTTCAGAAAGAAAAGCATGCCAATAAGCACAACATAGAGAGTGAAATGGTAACAGGAGTACTTTCTTACTCTTTTTTTTTTTTTTGGTTATTCTGAATCCCGCCATTTCAATAGCTGATTCAAAAGAAGGCTAGATACAAGGCAATACAATTTAAGCTCAATCTAAGAATGATTTTATGACTGTGGGCAAATCAACTCCGTACTGAAAAACTTTCCCTGCTCTGGCTTCTGGAGACCTTACAGCAAATGGCAAATCCATGCCTCTGAGATGCTCACATAAGTGATGGTAAACCAAGGGGACTGTTTGTTTATTGGGGCTGTTTTATTCAATGATCAGTATCAATGCATCTCTGCTACTGAAAAAGGAATGACAATCAGACTGCCCTATGGCTCCCCTCACAATATCTGTGATTATGACCCCAATTCCCCATTAGAATGTAAGCTCCTTGGGGTCAAGGACTGTCTCACTTTTATATTCCTAGCACCCTGACATATCACAGACTCTTAATAAATGCTTGTTCATTCATTCATTCATTCATTCATATAAAACTAAAACAGCAAGTATGATCAAAATATGGGGATTTTTTCTTGGAATTTACACATTAAAAAAAATAGAGAGAACAGAAGGAAGGTCAGAAGGAAACACAAACAAGGACAGCTTTAAAAGCTACAAGCTGAATTTATTATATGCTTAAAAGGAAAAGTAAGCTGTACACATCAGATTCACATTTCACGTACGAGTCTCTTTTCTTATACTTCGGGTTTTTTGTTTTGTTTTTTGTTTTGTTTTGTTTGTTTTGTTTTTTTAGTTTTCCTGCTTTCTAGAGGGCAATTGGGGTTAAGTGACTTGCCCAAAGTCACATGGCTAGTAAGTGTGTCAAGTGTCTGAGGCCGGATATGAACTCGGGTCCTCCTGACTCCAGGGCTGGTGCTCTATTCACTGCGCCACCTCAGCCACCTCTCTCTTATACTTTGTATATGAAAATGTTCATTTTATTTGGTGTTTGTTAAGTTCAACATTTTTTAAAAACCAGTATGCCCATTGCTTTCACTGTTCCCTGCTCTTTTTTTGGTCCATCTCTGTATGACTCAGCTTTAGCCATTCTACCAAGTTTAGTTTAGTTTCCTCCCTTCTTCATCTACAACTCTATGTTCTTATACCCACCTTTCCCTTCCTTCAAGGCCCAATATGAACATCTATAATTTTAAATAAATTAGATTAGCACTAAAAACTATCAATATTGAGGAAAGAAAGAATCCTCATAAAAATGGGGAAATGGTAGTCTTCAATATACTAACTGTACACATACCGAATTTAGCATTATTATCATTATGGCATTGGAACATTGAGTGAAAAAGGTCAAATTCCACGTATGTGGACCAGTTAGCTTTTGCTGTATTCTGTGACCAGAGTCTGAGCCCCTTACTTTAGCTAAATGTATTATAAAAACATATTTTTGCCCAGCAATGAACTACAAGGCATATTTCAAAGAGATCAAAGGAAAATGGATATGGATCCTTATATACAAAAATTAAAAAAAATTTTTGGAGGGGGGAGAAGGCAAGGCAATTGGGATTAAGTAACTTGCCCAAGGTCACACGGCTAGTAAGTGTCAAATGTCTGAGGTTAGATTTTAACTCAGGGTCTCTTGACTCCAGGGCTGATGCTCTATTCACTGTGCCACCTAGCTGCCTCTTTGTGGTGGCAAAGAAGTGGAAACTGAAGGGATGCCCATCAATTGGGGAATAGCTAAACAAATTATAGTATATGATTAAGACAGAATACTATTTTGCTTTCAGAAATGATGGGGGGGGCAGCAGCTAGGTAGCACAGTGAATAGAGCACTGGCTCTGGAATTAGGAGGACCTGAGTTCAAATTTGGCCTCAGACACTTGACACTTAATAGCAGTGTGACCCTGGGCAAGTCACTTAACCCCAATTGCCCTTCCTTCCCCCCTCCAAAAAGCAAAAAAAAAAAAAAATGAAGGTGATAGTTTCAGAAAAATCTCCAAAGACTTATGTGAAATGATACAGTGTGCAGTATGTAGAATCAGAAGAACAATGTACCTAGTAACAACAACACTGTAATGATAATTAAATGCCAAAAACTCAGCCACTCGGATTAATACAATGGTTTGTGGACTCATGACGAAAAATGCTATCTACCTTTAAAAAGAGAACTGATGGACTCTGAATGTAGACAAGTGTATTTTTCTCTTTTTATTCTTTCTTCTCCCACAACATGGCTAATGTGCAAATATTTTATGTGATTTCTTATGTATAATGGGCATCCTATTTTTGTGCTTTCTCAATGGGTGAGGGAGGGATGAAGGAAAGAAGAAAATTTGGAAAGAAAAAATGCTCTTGGTCATAAGAATTTGTCAAGAATATGTTGATGGAACAACATACATCTGTCATTATTATCTAAAGATAACTCAAAAATGTACTCTATTAATGAAGGGATAGTGTCATTGTCTTTGCTAATAAAGAGCAGCTTTATTGTCATTGATAAATATGATTAGAGTTGACAGAAATGATCTTAGTGGGTAAACAGTTTGATAAACTAGCTTTTTAAATGTTTCTGAAAAATGCCTTCTTGATGACTCAAGCTAATGTTTGAGCCATTGAATGTTTATGTGCTCCTATGAGTAGTGACACCTTTACTCCCATGATTATGTACATTAAATACAGTTTAGATAGAACCATTGTCTCATTTATCCAAAGTACCTTAGTACTGAAACTTATGAGAGTCTCTGGAAGCCACCTTCTCAGGTTTGTGGCTCTAGAATAGTGGTCTCTCCAAACATTTTTGACCACATATCACTCGGTAAAAATTTGAATATGCACCCCTAATATATGTATACTTACTTATTAATAATTATATAAATATACTACTTTGTTAATAATAATGCACATTACAAAACTTACACAAAAACAGAAATTAAAGGACAAAATATAGATAAAATAATATTTGATCCTAGAGTCATTTGGGAGTTACTACTAGAGTTGAATAGTGTAGCAACATGGTCAGTTTTGCATTTTGGTAACATCAGATTGGCAATTGTATGGAAAACAGGTTGGAGTAAGAACAGAGGATTGAGGCAGGGAGACCACTTAGGAGGCTATTTCAATAGTTCAAGCAAGAGGTGATGAGAATGGTAGTCCTAGAAGGGGAGAGAATGAAACAGGTAGGAGATACATTGATGAGGTGGAAACACTGAGACTTGGAAAAGAACTCTATGTGTCCAGTGAGGGAGAATGAAAAGTCAAGGATGACAGGGAGGTGGAAAAACTGAGTAATTGAAAAGAGTGATTTCTTCAATAGAAATATGAAAGTTCCGATGAAGGGCAAATTTGGGGAAAGAAAGATAATGTAATGAGAGCTGCAATGTAGGAAACAATTCATTTATGCCAGTTCAACTTATACAACTCACTTTCCTACACAAAACAAAGAGGGAAAGGAGGGGCTCTTACTAACTAAAAACGATCAATATTGAGGAAAGGAAGAATCCTCATAATCCTGAGTAACAGGATTCACCCCTGCAGTGATAAGGTGATCTAGGGAGGAGGGATGTTGTCTGAGCAATTTTTTCAGATGTCTATTCATTTAGATTATATATCCCTCTTGGTTACACAAACTCTGAGTAACCTACAACCAAATGGCCAAAGGTTGTAGGGGGGAAAATGTAGTTGTAACATGATCTGTAAAGGGTTATGTGGCAGAAGTATTAGAGATAAGATCACATGAGCTATTGTGGGGAAAGGGGTTGCCTATGACCCATATTTCCACTCTCCAAATAGTTGATCATAAACTCCTTGGGGTCATTCTATGGTCCTCACTTTGGAAAATAGTGCTCTAGACTAGACACTACCTAAGGTGAAATGAAATGCAACTCTTTCCCAACTTCCTGTATACCTTGACTTTCCCCTTAAATGACATTTACCTCATGACTTCAAGTACTAGTAATTTTGTTGGTGTGCATATTCCTTCCACTAATATAAATCTTAACCCCTTTATAACTTATGATCACAGGTTTCTAGAATGAACAATTTATAACTGAAAAGGACCTGAGAGGTTATTAAGTCTAACCCCCTTCACCCTGTCCCCCATTTTGCATAAGAGATGAAGTTACAAGAAGTTAAGTTACTTGACAGGATCACCTAAAAGTCAGTGTTAGAGGCAGGACCTAAATTTGTGTTTTCCTAACTCTTAAATCCAGTATTCTATCCATTGTGCCATGTGGCCCTGAGATAATGTCCTATTTCCTGTACCTCCCATCTTAGACAAATATATACACTCCATCACTGAGTCTATACACAAAAACTTTTCAAACTTTGACATTTTTCAGAAGCACCAAAGCTCCACTTCCTCGCTCCACTATGATGAGGCATTTAAATAGACCTGGAGGTAAATGGCACTGATAGGAAGATAAACAAGGCTGGAGAAAAAAAAGAACCGAAACCGTAACACTGCTCCAAATTAATGCCCTCTCTATCATTTCTTCAAGGGTGCTAATAAATTTTCCATGTATCCTACTTAGGTTTTGTCCTTTTATGTAAGGGCAGGGATGTAAGAGATGGAAAGGTGGCAAATAAGATTAATAGGTAAATTTAAAAACACAGTTGGTTCATGTTACCACATCAGGGACTTACTAGGGAAAATGTCCATATTTGTGCAGAATCTGAAATTGTTCCATACAAACTAATAAGAAGTAGAAAACTTTAAGTCTGGGCTACTGTTTCTGCAAATTTTATCAATTTTTCCAATTCTTGTGGTGGGTCAGTATAAAGGAAAAGTGGGGAGGGGAATAAAACATTATGATATATTCATCAAAATTGACGAATCTTTGGCAGTTACTCTGAAATCTGTCCTAAAATGACCTGTGTCTCACACTTATTTATGCTTTCCAGACCTGGTCTATATTTGAAAGTATTATGTGAAACTGTACTTAAATAATAAAGGCCTATGGGATAAGCATGATGAGAATGATATAATAATTCAAATTTATATTATACTTTATGGTTTACAAGGCATTTTTCTTACTGTATGTTGAGGAAAAGCATGGAGAGGTAAGAGTGAATCCCATTAAGGGACTAATGCCAAAATCCTATTTTAAATTCCTATTTATACTCCTTAACAAAAAGCAAAGAAGGCAGCAAAAGTATGAGTACTCTGATTGATACCCCATGAGTTTAGTGGCCAGAGAAGAAGCCATGTGACTAGCAAGAGACCAAGAAATTTCACCGAAGATGACTGATAACCAAGATATATGTAAAGTATAACCAAACTGAATAGAAGTAAGACGTAAAACTCTAAAATGTTAACTGGGCAATTAACTTAAAATGAAACCAATTGTATTAGACACAAAGTCAAGAGACTTTTTTCCATCAGAGTTCTTCACCTTCAACAAGTTTGGTGCAAATGTTTACTATGAAAAAATCTGCTTATTAATCCCCAGATGTTAACACCAGAACCTGAGATTCTATCTGATTTCAGAGACATCTGATAGAATAATGTGGACAGGCAGGAGAAGAGATACAAAACATATATAAATAGGTAAGATATAAATTAAGGATTAATGGAGTACTAACAACTAGAGATCTCAGAAAAAGCTTCAAGGATGAGGGGTCACCTGAACTGAGTCTTGAAGAAAGGATTTTGACATATGACAATGACAGAATATACTCCAGGTGTGAGCCTTCATAAATGAATGGAGGCAGGAGATGGACTACTGAGTTTTGGAAACAATTAACAGATTAATTTGGCTAGAATGTAGAGTTTGAGAAGGGAAATAGTATGGAATAGGATTGGAAACAGCCAGAACCCGGGTAGCAGAGGGTCTTAAATGTCAGACTAAGGTTGTTTATTTTAATTTAGAAACAAATGATTATTGTAGATATGAGTTGGCTATTACTTCTATAATATTGTTCTATTTGGGTTATGAATTTTAACATGTTTTTCAGTGTCTAGAGGGTCCAACCACAAGCTAAGAGAATCACAAAATAATATGTGTAGAGTGAAAGGGACCTCAGAGGCTAATTCATCACCTTCACTTTGAAGAAGAAACTGAGGCATAGGAAGGTTAAGTGACTTGTCCAAGGACACATAGATAGTAATAACAGGATACTGTTTTCAAATGTTATGTAGGTCAACCTAAAAAAAATTGTGAACTGATTTTTTTCTATTTTAAAACCAACCCTCCTAGTAAGAATGACTAGTTTACACTCAAAGTAAACATGTGTGTATGTATGTGTTTCTTTTTCTTATATAATAACTTTTTTATATTTTATATATTTTTACTTTTTACATAAATACACACAAATACCTATATCAATATGCATATAAACCTAGTGGGGTGTGTGTGTGTGCATGTGTAACTGTTATGACTTTGTTTATCTGTAGTTTTCAAAAAGCTTTTATTCAGATAATGCATAAAGTGATAAAAATGGCTTACCTTTTCATGCTTGTGTTTTTCCTTTTCCTTTTCTTTCTTCTCCTTTTCCTTCTTCTCTTTTTCCTTCTCTTTCTTCTCCTTTTCCTTTTCTTTTTCCTTCTCCTTCTTTTTCTTCTTCTCCTTCTTGTCTTTCTTCTTATCTTTCTCTTTAGGCTTTTCTTTTTCCTCAAACAACTTTTCAGGAAGAATTGGGGACAAGGAAGGCAGCATTGATGGTAGCCTCATTGCTGCTGCAGGACTGAACATTGGCAAAGCCATTTCTTTAGGAGGTAATACAAGTGGAGCTGATGGAGCTTTTATCTTTTCCTCTTTTCCTTTATCTTTCATTTTCTCCTTCTCCTTCTTGTCTTTCTCTTTTTTGCCTTTCTCTTTTTCTTTCTTTTTATCTTTGTGTTTCTCTTTCTCCCTCTTCATGATGCCATCCTTCAACCTTACTTTTGCGTCAACATCATCAAAGTCTTTTATTTTGAATTTGTAGGGATCTGAATCTTCATCTTTAATAAGGTCCTTCCAAGGAAATTTTGTTTCCCGGTTGACTTCTTTCTCTTTCTCCTTGATTTTTTCTTTCTCTTTGCTTTTCTCCCTGCTCTTTTCTTTCTCCTTCTCTTTCTCCTTGTCTCTCTCTTTCTGCTTCTCTTTCTTTCTCATTTTTGTCCTAAGCTCCTTTTTCAATTTTTTTTTCACTTCTACTGATGAAGTCAGTTTGGTTTTCTCTTCATACACTTTGAGAAGAGGTTCTGGGGTAGGGGGAGAAGCAGAAGGAGAAGAGAAATATGGAAAATTGGTGGGGATATTGGAAGGAGTTCCCATGTTTGCTTTCCGAATAACCTCATCAATGGAATCATCCATTGTCCATGAAATATCTGAGCTTGAAGTTCCCCCTGAAGGAGGGATAGGGGTAGATCCCGCCTTATTGAAACTGTTGGAAGATACTGAGGCTTTGGGAGTAGTAGTCTCTGAAACAGAAATCCTCTTAGGGCTAGTAAAAATTTCTCCTTCTGATTCAGAACCTGAGGAAAATTCAAAGGGATCAGGTTCACGTTCAGCACAAGCTCGTGCAATTACAGCATCAATTGAGTCATCAATAGTTTTATCAGTTACTACAACCTTCTTAGATTGATTCTCACTGTTCAGTTTCCCAGAATCAGGTGGTGTTTGAGTTTGTTTTACTTGGATATTCTCTTTACCAATTTTGTCACTTAAAGCAGCCAAAGGAGTTCTGTTTGGTGTTTCAGCTTTGACTGGTGCTTGAGAAGTATGAATCAGAGCTTTGGGACTCTTAGGACTCTTGGGACTCTTAGCACGTCCAGGTGATTTTTTCTCTTTGGATACAGTTTTTGGTGAACGGATAGGACTTCCAACCATTGCTGGTGATTGAGAGGTTTTAGGTGATTTTGTCTTTTGTCCAGGAGAGCTAGTTTTGGCCTTGGTTTTGGGTGTTAATGTTTTTGTTTCTAAAGTTTTGGGAGTTGGCATCTGTGATTTTGCAACTGGAGCCAACATCGGTGGTTCTGGTGAGGGAGGGGCTAAGTCTGCACTGTCCTGTACATGAACTGGAGAAAGCATCGGTGGAACTTTTTGAGTATTTATTGAACTAAGTGGTTCTCGTGGTTCCAATACTACATCAAGGGTGTCCCCTTTGGTACTTGCCAGCCGAGGTCGCTTCATGGCAGGCATTTCTTCAGCTTCAGGACTATCTAATGGTCTCTTGCTCAAGAAATTCTCATCATTAATGGTCTCATCTTCCTCCATTTCTCCTTCTTCTTCCAAAGGAACCTGCATGGCTTCTGCTGATGTGCCCCCATCGGTAGGCACCTGCTCCTCTTCTTCCTCTGTTATAAAGCAGAAAAACAAAAATTGCTTTTGGACTTTGCCTAATGCATAATAACAGTGCCTCAAGTTGGATTACTAATAGACATATTACTTATACAATAGGTAAGGTAATATAGTAGAACTCAAAAGCCTCTTCAAACTGCAAAACTCAAATAGTGTTAACATTGAGAGAGAAAAATAGTGAATATGTAAATAAAAGGAATAGTATAAAAATAATCAAATTCTATCATTGACTAATAGTATTATTACTGGATTCTTAAAGGCTATTAAGAAGCTAGCTGTAAAATTCTCTATAGATATAAACAAGTGTCAAAATAAAAGCCCCACATGTTTTAGGATAACTAAAAAATGCACACAGATAAGCTAGTAATGAAAAGCTTGAACTGATACAGTAAATTTAAACAGAAGTGATCTTCACAATGGTTTACCAAAATGTTTTCCTTTGTACATCTATATGTGTAATAATCATTAGGTGATACTTATTGCAGGAAAAGGATATAACATATGTTCTGTTTCTACCTTTTCCATAAATGCAGCCTCCAGAACTTTTAATCTGGTACTTTTCAAGATCACAGAAATTTATTATGAAGCAATTAGCACAAGGTAAGATCATAAATTTATCACA
Source organism: Pseudocheirus occidentalis (assembly GCA_028646575.1). Taxonomy (NCBI): domain Eukaryota; kingdom Metazoa; phylum Chordata; class Mammalia; order Diprotodontia; family Pseudocheiridae; genus Pseudocheirus; species Pseudocheirus occidentalis. Next base: position 138,125,122 of record CM053597.1, read on the forward strand.
TTCAGATGAGATTCTCCAAAAAGCTGGGTGTGTAGATAGATTTCAGGAGGTCTATTTTTAAAAATGCAAGTTTTATTTCCACTAACTTCTAATTGAAATTTAACATTTCCTTCAATTATGAATGTAGACAACAAATATTAACTCTGAGAAGGGTCCTTAGGTTTTAAGAAACTGACAAAGGAGTCTATAACACAGAAAAAATTAAGAACCTCTATTCAAAGGAATCAGTGAATCTAATTATCCTAAGACTTACATAGTATTCATTGAATTATTGAAAAATATAAATTCAATTGTTTAAAAATAGATTAGGATTAAGTAATATAAATGAATAATTGGGGGAGGCAGAGTTGAAAAAATACACAAACTGAATGTAAACTTGTAAGACAAAAAAACTATAAATTTAATACTTTTCTTCCTCATAATATTTTACTCAAGGTATTGAGAAGTTCAGTAACAACTCAGCTAGAGAAGTATAGCTATAAGAGTTGTGTTCCTATAATTTAAGTTTGATAGAGAGGCATCCTGGCACAATGAATGTGATGTTAGATGTGGGAGCCAGGAAATGTGAGTGAATCTCCTAGCTCAGTTGCTTAATAACACTTTGATTGTGGGCAAGTAACATGTAAGAGCCTCAGTTTCCTCAAGTGGAAATGACAATAAAACTGACACTTCTACACTCACAAGGTGGACTGTTATAAGAAAAGTGCTTGACTAAATTTAAAGAATCATATGAATGTGAGCTACACACTCAAGTGAACATCAACTTGCTTTTCCACCCTGGAGGTTGATCTGGTCCCTGCTTCATCATTATATGAATATCACAATGCTGTTACATGGATAATTACTAAGTAATAATTATTGAGCCATCATTCTCTTTTCCTAAGTATCTTTCTAATTTGCTAAATTTCTTTTAAAGTTTTATTGCTCTAATCTTTCTCCTAACCTCCAGATTGCCATCTCCAATTGCCTACTGGACATCTCATAGACATAATAAATCGAACATATCCAAAATTGAACTTATTATCTCCACTACCACCTCCCTCTTCCAAAGTCCTCCTCACTTCTAAATTTCTTTATCATTTTCAAGGGCAGCACAACTGTTCCGGTAACCCAGGATAAAAATCTAGGTCTCATCTTTGACTTCCTTAATCTCTTTCTTCCCCATATCTATTCTGTTGCCAAGGCCTAACAATTTTACCTTCATAACATCTCTCTTATATGCTCCGTTCTCTCCTCTTACACTGCCACCATCCTTGTATAGCCCCTCATCTACTCAGGTTCACTCATCTTCACGCCAGGTATCCAATCAGTTGCCAAATCGTATTTCTATCTTCACAATATCTCTTACATCCAATCCCTTTTATACTTAGATGGCCAACACTCCTTTTTCAGGCCCTCATCACCTCTTGTCTATACAAACTGCAATAATCTCATTGTTTCTAAAGCCTCAAGGTCTTCTGTTCTCCAATTCAAACAGATGCTCAAATGATTTTTCCTAAAGTTCAAATCTGACCATGACACTACTCTACTCAATAAACTTCAATGGTTCTCAGCTGCCTCTCAGATCAAATACAAGCTCTTCTGTTTGACTTTTAAAAAGCATTTTACAACCTGATCAAAGAGCTACCTTTTGATGATCATTATTTATTATTCCTTCTCCCACATTCTATGGTCTATCTAAACTGGCCTGCTTTCAACTCCTCACACGTAACACTACATCTCTGTCACTGCACTGGCTCTCCCTCGTGCCTGGAATGCATTCTCATCTCACCTTCACCTCTTACAATAAATACCTTGCTTCTTCTCAAAACTCTGCTCAAATGCCACCTTCTACATAAAGCCTTTCCTGTTGCCAACAAATACTAATGCCCTTTTCTCCTCCTTGCTACCCCAAAATCATAATGTTTTTGCTTTGCATGTATTTTTTTTTTACATATACACTCTCCCCTGAAATGAATTTAAGCTCCCTGAGGACAAATTCTATGTCACTTCTGTCTCTGTGTGCCCTGGCACAATTCTTGGCATATATTAGGTACTTAATCTTGTTGGCTGAATAATAATTGAGGGACAAAACAACAGCCTTTTATGACGACTGGAAAGAATTTGAAGATTATGTTTCCTTTTAGTAGAGACTCTCAACTTTCCAGATTCTAAGAACTGTAGTTTATTTTGCAATACTAAGGCAGGAGGTTATAAAATAGAAAAGTTAAGTTTATCTAATCTACATCTGGTGGAAAAAGAAATTGTGTTGATGCACATGCAAAGATTTGGAGAATTAGTTTTAATCTATCTTTCCTATGAAAAATCTCAAATCTGTGCTCTGAGAGTAGGAAGACAAATATGAACTGAATATTTGATAGCTATTGGTTATTACTTTAATAACTTCTTTTTCCCTAGCAATAGACCCATTTAAAATTTGGCTTTTTTTGAAACAATAACATAAAACTTACACACTTATGGTTGAGCAATATTTTAATACTGAAAAACATTTGATTTTTGCCACATTACGCAAGAAAGAGAATGAAAACAGGGTATGCAAAGCTCATTTTTGAGTCCCTGGTACTTTTTACACAAATACCATGATAAGTCTGTATGATTAATAGTCAAAAGGGATGAAGCTACAAATTTTAAGTTCTTAAGATTACACCTCAATTGAAGTGCTTTTAAAAGTATTTACTGTGTGCTATAAGAAATTGGAAGGAGACAGACTTTATAATTACCTGGAGAGGCTTATGTGAATTGATGCTAAGTGGGAAGAGGAGAACCAGGAAAAATTTGCACACAGTCACAGATACATCATATGTATGATGATCAACCTTGATAAACTGGACTCGTCTCAGCAACGCACACTTAAAAGACAGCTCTACAAGTCTCAGAATGAAGATACCTACACTCGGAGAAAGATCTAGAAAGCCCAGAGTTTAAATGGAGACTGAAGCAACACATGCTGTTGTTCTTTTCTATGTTTGGTTTTGTTTCTTTTCTTTTCTTTTTTTCCCCCATTATTTGCTCCAGTGGTTACAATGCTTCTATACAACCAGACTATTGTACAATGTGAAAGTGTTTGCAGATCCCATACATGATTGTATGCCACCATGGGGGAGGGGAGGAGAAGGGAGGGGAGAAAATCTGAAACTCAAGTGATTCTGGAACTGAATCTTGTAAACTAAAAGTAAACAAACAAGTCAATAAATTAAAAAAAATAAAAGTATTTACTGCTGAAGTAACCATATTTCTTTGTCTTCTAAAATGCCAATATTTTGAGACAGTAAGACAGAATTAATTTTGGTATTCCCTTTCACTGAAAATATCAAATGGCTTCATTACTACCTTCTGACTGTCTGGAACTCTCTTCTCTCCTTTCCTCCCCCAACATCACACCTGAAGTTCACATTTCAGAATTCAGACCTATCTACAACCTCCCATGAAAATATATGTATTTGATGTGGTTCACTTTCTCAACATTCTAGCTTCTCTTTTGGGTGACATAAAGTCACAGTTTTATGTCATCCAATATATTATGTAAATGTGTGATCTTTATCTTCCAAAGTAACCCATATTTTAACAAGGACTTATGAACTCATAACCTTAATCAACAAAACAGATTTTAAGTTTCATTGACCTACAGGCCAATGAAAGAAAGATTTTGGAATAGGAATAGCTTTTTTCTGCTCTTCAGACTTACAAGTATATACAACAATTTAGGTCACGTCACCTAAGTAATAATACAAAACCAAACAAGTAACAAATAGAGGAAAAAGTGAACCATTTGTTGTTAGATTTTTAAGCAACTAGTTAAACCTCTGGGAGGTCAAATTCCATTATCTAGAATTAACCACAATCAATAAATTAAAAATACATATATAGAAGACGCAGAGGGAGTAGATTTCACTTGAACTCCGTTTTCATCCAAATTGGTCAAACAACAACAACACACACACACACACACACACACACACACGGTTTGGTGTAGAAACATAGTCCAATTTAATAGGGATACAGACTGGAAAAGGAAGAGGGAGCATAAGAGAAAGGGTAGATTCAGGGAAGAATTAGTCAAAAACCCAACCAAATCCTAAGCTTGAATAGTGAAGGAGGTTAAAAGGAAAAAAAATAAAGGGGTTAAGAACTTAAAATAAAGAGGGAACAAGCTATATACAGAAAAGAAAAAGTAAAAGTGAATAGAAGGAAAGACAGAATTAACTATTATAACTGTGAATGTGAATGGGATGAATAATTAGTTAACAATTATTTATTAAGAGATTCCTTTGTGCCAGGCACTATGCTGGGTGCTGGGGATACAGGTACAAAAAATGAAAAAAAAATCCCTACTTGGAATGAATTTACAATCTGGTGAAAGAGATAAAAATCTAAAAAATGCATAAAGCATAAAGTTAATAAATATAACTATGTACAAAATAATTAAATACAAGATAGTTTGGGAGGGAGGGCATTACAATTGGGACGGTCCAAAAAAGGTTTCATATAGAAGATAGTGCCTGGGCTGCATCTTAAAGAAAGAGAAGAACTCTGAGAGGTGGAGGTAAGGAAGGTCTACATATATTGTAAGCATGGAGAATGGCCAGTGCTAAGGCACAGACATAGGAAATGGAATGCCATGCATGTAAAAAAGGGAAAAGTACAGTTTTTCTGAATCAAAAAATATGGGGAGAAGATCAATGTCCAGTGAAGCTAAAAAGAAAGGTTAGGGCTAGGCCCTTTTAAAAGCTAAGCAGATAAGGTAACAGGAAACCACTGGAGCTCACTGAGTAAGGCAAACATATGATCAGGACTGTGCTTAAGGAAAATTACTTTGGCAGGAGTGTGTAGCATACACTAGAGTAGTGAGAGACTTGAGGCAAGAAGACTGACTGGGAAACTGTTGCAATAACACAACAAAGATGATAGGGACTGAAATAAAGTGGAAGTTATGCAAGTGGAGAAAAGGCACAAGATATGAGAGATGGTGTGTATGTAGGCAGAGACAGAAAGATTTAGCAACTGACTGGATATATAGGGTGAGAGAAAGTAAGGAATCCATGATAATGCTAAGATAATAAAACCTAAAATCTGGACTGATGGTGGTACCTTCAACAGAAATAAGGAAGTCTGAGAGAGGGGAGAGTTTAGAAGCAAAGACAATGGGTTCAATTTTAGACATGCTGAGTTTCAGCTATCTCTAGGATACTCAATGTGCAATGTCCCAGAAGCAACTAGTAATATAGGGCCAAAGCTTAGGGGAGAGACTGGGGCTTAGATATGTAGATCTGGGAGTCATATGCACAGGAATGATAGTTAAGCAGATAGTAGATGATGATGTTACCAAGAAAGAGAGTAGAATGAGAAGAGAAAAGGCTCAGGCCAGAATCCTGGGAGTCACCCACACCTACTGGACATTTGTGGCTTTTGGGCCAGGAAAGGAACACAAAAAGGGGCAGTCAGATATAATTTTTTTTTCTTTTATGGGGTGTTTCCAGTACCTTATCTATGAAATTTGGGTTAAGTATTTGGTCTTAAATATTAAGTGTAGGTTCTGTGTCACCTGTTGGCCTTCTTTCGTCATCTCTGGCTTCCACAAGACTCCCCCAAAACTTCCATCTAATTTCTTATGTTGATCCACAACACATTGAAACCATGATGGAACCTCTTGCAATATGAAGAAATAACTACATACAAAAGCTAAGACTTGAAGACATCTTAGGATATGATATTCTAAAAGGCAAAAACTATTGGCCCACAATCAAGAATAACTTACCCTATAAAGCTGAATATTAATTACTTTGGGTGGCAATAATAAAATAAAACATTACCCTGGGCGGGGGAATAAAAGACTTTCGAACATTTCTGATGAAAAGACCAGAACTGCACTGAAAATTCTGAAATATAAACACAAGAGTATGGAGAAATCTAGAAAGGTAAATTTGGTTGAGCAGCTGAACAGAGTTATATGATGATGTAGGTGCTAACATTCTAATAAAGGAAGAAGAAATAAGAATCTCTTCAAAAGAACAGAGTTCCTGGGGAGTAGTGGGGGACTGGTTCTGTTCCAATGGTTTTAAGATAGGGAAGAAAAGGGGTAAAAGGAGAAATAAACTAGTGCAGATAGGAGGAGTAAGAGGGTGGAATTTCATACTTCTCATAATTGGGATGTATGAGAATAGCATACAAACATGAAGGAGGGGATAGAGAGGGTGGTTATCAGGTGAACTTCATTCCTATCTGAAATGGGCAAACATATACACATGCAGCTTGGTAAAGAAATACATCAAACTCAACAAGAAGACAAGTGGGAATGGAGAAGGGGGTTAAGAGGGAAGATAATATCAGAGAAGGAATAGTCACAAGAAAACAAACCTACTGTCCTTAAAGGAAGATTCTAGAAGGAGGCTAGAAGGAGGGAGGGTAAAAGAATTAGAATTGAATGGAATGCCTTAGATTGTCTCTTATGCAACTGGGGAATGGCTAAACACGTGTTATAAAATCTTAATGGAATATCACAATGCTATAAGAAAAGACAAAAGAGATGATTTCAGAATATCCGGGATAGTATGAAATGATAAAGAGTAAAAGTAAACAGAACCAGAACAATTTATATAAGGACAACAACACTGTAAAGCAAAACAAAGTGGAAAGTCTTAAAAACCCTAAATTCAAGTGTTTACCATGTCTCTAGAGGATCTATGATGAAGCATGCTACCCATCTCCAGACAGAGAGGTAGTTCACAAGGTGCAGACAAATGCATTTTTTGACATGGTCACTGTATGAATTGCTTTTGCTTGACTACGTTTATTTGTTACACAAAAGTTCTTTACCTTTTTTTATTCCCATTTCATGGCAAGGGGGTGGGAGGTGAATGTAGAAGAAAAGGGAGGGTAAGCAATAATTATGCCCCCAAAAGGCGGCATATGTACAAGTACTTCTAAAATACACAGAGAATAGAAAGTTCAGAAGAAAGCATAGACAAGCAAGACAGACTGACAGTAATGTGCAGAATTTATTTTACACATTTTTAAAAAATAGAGAGTCATGGTTTCACAAGGAATCCTTTTTGTGTCGTATATATGGAAATGCATCCTTTGTTGATGTGTATATTCGGAATTTTTTAAAAGTCTCAAACAACCATTTTTATAATATGTGAGTCTCTTTAACCACACTGGCTGCCCTTGTACTTTCAAAGAAAAAAAAAACCCTTGACTAACTTATAGAAAGATAGCCCCAAAGAAAAGCCAATTTGGGGAAGACACTATCTTTTATTTTCTAAAAAATACTCATTATAAACAACATAGAACACTTATGTTATCACAATTAAACTTGCTTCGCAACTATTTACATTTAGAACAATAACATTCAATCAACAAAATTCTATAGCAACTTCTCAGTCACTACCTCCACATTTTCATCAAGAATCTTATACAATATTTTAAAATTTGTTGACACGGAACTTAATGTTTTTGTTGTTGTTGCTTTTTGTGGGTGGCAAAGTAGTAATCTTGGATCTGAATCTATCTACAACTTTTCCGTGTCTGGTTCATTCAAATGGAGGAAGGCTATAGTCCCTACAGGAACAACGTACATACTCACAAATAAATGTTTAATTTCATTGCTTACACTATATTGCTAATAAAAGTCAAAATCGTGGATTTATTTTCCCCAAAATCAGTTTGCTTCATGGAACTGAAATTGTGTAAAAAGATTATACACCTAACTCTGGCTTCCTGTGTGGATAGTTCATCACAGATCCACTGCCACAATTAGAAATGTAATACAAATGAAAGGATCTTTTGAGGGTAGATCAGTCACATCAGCATATAATGATTATATTAAATTTGTACCAAATAAACAATCTACTTTTCATTAGAGTAGTACCTCTGGAGTCCAAGAATCTGGGTTTAAATCATATTTCTGACATTTACTACCTTTGTGATATTAGATTTTACCTCTTTGGGTCTCAGTTTCTTCATCTGTAAAATGAAGAGATTGGACTAGGTCACCTCTGAGCTCCCTTTCAGCTCTACATTTATCATCTAATTTGTAAAAAAGGTTCATAAAATGGAGATATCTTCTGTATGCTCCATTGACTATTTCCCCTTCAATTTCTAAATTGATATTAAAATTCTTTGCATCATATATATATACATACATACATATGTAAATGTACATACACATATATCTATACACACATACATATATACATACTCTACAACTCCACAAACAACAAAACAGTGAAAATTTTAAAAAAGATAGGGTAAAACATAAAAAGTGTCAACTCCAAGAAGTAGCTTGAGGGTTAAGTTCTAAGCTAGTATAAATATTGACTTAGAACAAAATACTTTCTTAACCAAAACTCTAAGTGTACTTAAAGCAACACTATAATCTAAAAAGCTTCTGGACATAAAAAAGGGAAATTGTTTTCATATGGCATGAAAGCTTTTTATCTCCTTAACTACACAGATGCATGCAACTTTCAAAAGCAATGGCATTTCCCCAAAATAAACAGAAAAAGTACTTGCAAATCTGATCCTAACTTGTGTCCCTAAAGCCTAAACATACATGAAAAATATGCTATTTACCCATATTTATCAGAATCAAATGTGGTGATAAGTTTCTTTTTTAGTGTTATTTCTTTCTTATGATTTTAAAATTGCATATTAGATCTTTCAAAACTGAAATTTCAACTCACAAGTCCTTCACTCATGTAAATAGTGCTTACTACTGGCTTACTATTGTGCTTACTACTGGTGATAAAAAATGTTTTGTGCTATTAGTAGACATCTTCATTAGTTTTTGCTGTATGCAACATATTCTTTTGTATATGAAAAGGCTTTATTTCAAATGTCAAAACCAAATATATTTGTAGTATCTTAACTCAGTTCTTTCAAGTGACTTCATCTAGCTAATACTTCGACTAAGTGTCATCAGACTATGTCATGAGATCATCTAGTTAATACCAGAATGCTATTATAATTAATGACAATTTGGTGCTATGGAAAGAACACCAGATAGGTTCTAGAAGACTTGAATTCAAAGTCCATTAGGCCACTAACTTACTTTATAATTTTGAGCATTTTAATTTACCTCAGTATTTGTTTCTTCATTTGTAAAAAGGAGCTATGAAATCATAGGTCAAGAGCAAAAGGATGGTGAAATTAGATGCTCCTAAGTCCCTTTCAAGGCTATAGGATGATGAATTGTTTATATTTGAATTGGAGAGAAGAAACAGGTGCCCTCTCAGAAACCTAATATCTTCAAGGGTCAGAGAGAAAGTTAAATAAGCCATTTAGACAGCTTGGGGTGGTTTTATTTATCTATTTTATTATGAGAAGAAGGAAATTAGAGGAAAATAAAACAATGGGAAGAAAAAAGAAGAGGAAGAAGGTGAAGTTACTATAATAAGACATATTGAGATGAACAATATCCAAAAATAAGAGTAATCAAAAAATAGGTGTATCCCATGAACCTCAGTTTCATATGAACCAGACTAAGTAGAGCTGAATACAGTCAAGTACTAAAGCTCTTTCCTAGTTCAAAGAGTCTATGATTCTACATTCAAAGAAAAGAGAGCAAAGTCATTAAACAGTCATGTGGTATGACCTGAAGGGCAGAGAGCAAGACACAACTGTCGAAATTTCTATTAAAATTATGTTTCCTGTTTCCAGAGGGTCCCAGTCAGGATCTTGAGAGGGGAAATGTCAAGAAATTAGCATACAAAGGAGGTATAGTGGTACAGTGAAAATTGGGGCTTCCTGGAAAAGACACTTTAGTGGTTTGCTTCTCCAGCTCACTTTACAGATGAGTAAACTGAGGCAAAGAGGGTTAAATGACTTGCCCAACACAGCTAGTAAGTGTCTGAGGCCAGCTTTGAACTCAGGAAGATCAGTTTTCCTGACTCCTGCTCAGTGCTCTATGTACTGAGCCATCTGGAGTAAGAGTACCTGGGTTCACACTTGGCTCTGCCTGCTGACAAGCATATGCAAATTTGGGCAAATCACAACTTCTGGAGCTTGAGCTTCTAAAATCTGTAAAAATGGATGAGGCAGCTTCAGAAGTCCTTCCAGCTCGAATTTCATGTTACTATGATCCTATATACTGGGCTCCTGTGAATACTTATGTATGTCACTTAAACTGAACAGAGGAGTTTCCAAGAAATGGAAGTCAAGGCAGGTAAATTTTAATAAGAGATCTGGAAGTTTGGGGAGGAGGGGGAAGTGGGGAAATACTACTTCAATACTTTGTCTAGGGCTACTTTTCAAATAGGGAAAAAGTTTAAATATCAATTATGATGTTTTTTCAAGCTTTTTACAAAATATTTTTTTAATCTGTCACATCAATACTGTATCAGATTACTAGACAACATTCAACAGGTATTTATTAAGTGGCTACTATGTGCCAGGAACTCTACTAGGTACTAGGGATACAAAAACAAATAAGATACTTAGATACAAAGACAAATTAGACACTTAGCACTCTATGTGCAGGATACAGTTTTTCAAATAAACCCATTTGACTTTTAAAAATGAAATTATTGGCAAAGACAAGATAATTAGGCAATGACAAGTCATACAATACAACCAATCAATAACACACTATATTAAAATAGCGACAGAAGTATGAAGATGATGATGTGTTATAAATAGCTACATATATATTGACCTGTAAAAAACTCACTGTTTCCCTAACATTCTGCAGAATGAAAAACTAAAATGCTATATAAGCAAGCCAACCTGAAATGACACCTAGTATTATAAATGGCCTAATCTATATGTTAATACTGTTGTATCACATAACTGCAGCAAGACTAAGATAACAATATGACTTTGGGGTTTCTATGGCTACATCCTGGGCTAGCGTGCCTGAAAGGGTTTAGCTGCTGACACCACACACACATTCTGAGTGCTTCTCTTTGGTTATTTATGATATGATTTATGATAACGACAACATCTCCTATTTTCTCTCCTCGTCAGATACAATAAATTGCTATCGTTAATCACTCTTCTTGGTTCAGCTATGATTACAATAATATAATAGGACCTACCTATGGGTAATATCATGTATTAATTTTTTTTAAAAGAAACACACAAAAGTAGACTTCTTTGGGCAATTTCAGTGAATTATTTTTTAAAATCTTCCTTTAATTACTTTTGAATAAATTCTATTAACTGAGTCTACACCTAAGATTTTATGCAGTTATAATTTCTCTACATAGATTAAGTTCATGATCAAATGCTACAAATGACTATTTCATACTTTCTTAAATTTACCATAACTAGTACATTTTTCCTTTGAATTTAAAAAATGGCAAAATTTTCTATATTGTCTTGATGCAATTAGGTCTCATTGCTAAATCTTTTCACATGTATGCAAAGACTCAAATTCCTATTGCAAGTGGCATCAAATCCTTTTGTATACAACTGTTTTAAAACAAAAATCACAGGGATTATTTCCAGGGCTTGATTATTTAATGTATATGAAATGAATACTTTATAGAAAAAAGTGACATTAAGAACTTTACTTTCAAACCTCATTTTCATAAATCAAACTGGATATTTTTTATTTAAGAATCAAAGGACTTGTCACTGACATTAGGTCAACATTGGTTTATCTAAATAACTTCTGAATTGCTTAAATTTTCATGTTTTGATTTTTGACATTTTCTTAGCTATCAACAAATTTTATAGTGATAAAATTTAGTCACTTCAGCTACACTAAAAAAGCCAACCAACTTAAAGCACAGATCTCAGATTGCTGGTGAGGCTATGAACTGTACTTTTACTTGGTGATGCAGTGCAAAATGTTTTTCTTTTAATTAAAATTAGTAACTAAAGGACTAATTACTAAACTATAAGAATGAAAAGGGGCTTTCTGAACTGTATGAAATTATTAAAACTAAAATATGGCTAACATAAGGGAAAATCTGAGCTGCTACTACCATTAATCACTTTTATGCTTCTCTATATTCCTGAATTCCACTTTTTCTTCCTCTTTCATTTTGCATATCTATAAAGAGAAGAATTCACCAAGTAATGGGTCTTGTATATTCAATGCTTTTTTCCTAGCATACTTTTCCATTCTGTTGCTGGATCTGGAAAAACAGGAATAAAGTTTTAAATTTTAAGCTTTTCCTTAAAATTATACTATTAGAAGCATCTCTAATTTCTTACTATTGCTCATTTGTGCTTTAGTTTCCCTAAATTATCTGTGCCTATTTAAAAGGCAAGGCAGTGAAGGTGGCACAATGGATAGAGGATAAAGTACAGGGCCTGGAGTCAAGAAGATTCATCTTCCTGAGTTCAAATCTAGCCTCAGATACTTACTAGCCATGTGACTCTGGGCAAGCCACTTAACCCTGTTTGCCTCAGTTTCCTCATTTGTAAAATGAGCTGGAGAAGGAAATGGCAAAACATTCCAATATCCAAATGGGGTCATGAGGAGTCAGACAAGACAAAAACCAACTGAATCAGTACAGCAATTTTATAAGGCATCCTACAAAAACGGAGAAAAAAGAAAACAAGTCTATGTGATCACTTAAACTTAAGTAAAAGTAATTTGAAAAAAGATCCATTTTAGAACAAAAATAGTCTAAAGTATTAACACATATTGCACAAGTATGTATATACAATATGCCTTCCCATGCAGAGTTTCTATAGCAATTAAGCTTTGCATATAGAAGTAAATAGACAACTGAGCAGGCTATAAGGGGGGAAAATAGAATTTCAAGCCTCTGTCATTAAGTGTAAATACTGTTATGCTATGCTCCAAACTCTTGAACTTACAATCCTCAGGAGATGGTCTATAAAATATGCTTTTTTCCCATGACATCATTGACCATTAAAATATTCTCAAATTTTAACATTCTATGCTGCCACCAACACAGGTAAGGCACAAAATGACCATTCACATGAGTTTCATAAGTTGTAGTCAGGAAAATATCTGAAATTATAGAAAATTCTGATTTGTCATGACATAGTCAAACAATGAGGGATTCTGGTTAATCACACCTAAGACTGAATTTTCTCATACACAAAAATGGCATTTTTTTAAACAAAGGATTAGAATACAATAAAACATATAACATTAAACCTATATAACTTTTCATGGATAAAGTCACAGCACAAGTCACTTCAATATGTTACTATGCCTCAGAGCTGTTACTACAAAAATCAGTTACACTGTAGGTATGTGCATGTGTAAGCTAAAAGAGAATTCTAGATAAAAGAACATGTGATAAAGATGTTTGCTGCTGAGATGATGCTAGAAATGAAAATTTTTATATGGGAAATTAAGACTGAACTAAAAGGTGAACATGGTATTGTGGGGGGAAATAGGCCTGATGTAGAAGGCACAGTAACAACATGTGCTGACTTACATAGCACTTTTTTTCTGAACAGACTTATGATTTCATTGTGGGAGGGGTTGGAACTCCTTCTACCGGCTCTGCAACTGAGAACCTTATAGAGCTTTTGGAGGCAATGAGAGATTGTGACTAGTCCAGGGTCATACAGCTAACATAATTATATCAGAGGTGGAGCTTGAATCCAGAGCTTCTGGTCCACAAGATCAACTCTCTAACCAGTAAGTCTCTATAGCACTTGAATATTTGTAAAGCACTTTTGATAAAGGATTTGATTTGAGCCCTACAACAATTATTTCAGGTCAGTACTACAGGTATTATTAACCCCATTTTGCAAATCAGGAAAATGATACACAAAGACTACTTAACTGACTTGTCCAAAAACATTAGCAAGTGTGTGTTAGAAGAAGGAAGTGAACTCGTCTTTCTTGACTTCAAGGCAAGTACTTTTTCCAATGTACATCATGCCTCTTTCAACAAGTTTACAATAATTCAGAGGAGAAAACAACAGAGAAAAGGGTCAGAAAATATTTTTGCTCTCAGATGTCTCTGTAGCCAATATATAGAGTGGAAGTTATAAACTAAGTCGAACTGGAATGTTAATCCAAGTAGATAAATATAAAGCTATAAGAATCATTGGGCCTTGGGGTAGCAATTATGAGTGGAAAACTGCGATGGGACAATGTGTTGATTTGTTTTGTTTAACTATCTGCCTTTGTCACTAGGGAGGGCTTGAGATGGGAGAAAGAAATTAACGGGTAGTGATAAATATGCAAAAAAAAGGAAATAAAATGTTATAAGATATACTAAAGAAAACAAAAAGTATACAAATGGAATACAACTAGCAATTTTGTTACTACCTTACTAAATGTTTAATACGTGTGTATGTGCACACACACATAATATATTATGTGTCTTTTAAAAAAACATAGGGAACGTAGATTCAATTTCTTTTTACAGTCCTATTTCTTGTTCTCTGAGTACTAAAATTTTGAGTTTGTTAATAAGTTAACTATAAAAAGAAAATGTCAAAAATTAAAATGTAGTGCAAGAATTTGCTAATCAAAAGAAACAAAACTAATAGAATGAATAAGAACAATATTTGATTTGGGGCAGGACCCTGGGCATTCTTTACCTCACTCTCACCTCAACATTTTCCAGATGTACCAAGTTCTCTTCACGTGCTACAACAAAGCCCTAGGGTCTTCCTCAATGATCCCCTGTCTCTGGGACAGCCATTTTGGGAAAGACTCCAACCATTCTGGGTTTCATTTTAGCCTCATCTCTCTCTAGACTCTATCTCCTTTTCCTTTTCCTTCCCTGTACCACAGCCAGTGCAGATACTCTTCCTCACTCTCTGTCACCCTTCGATGTGCTGTCTTTCCCATTAGAATGTAAGCTCTTCAAGGATAGGGACTGTTTTGCTTGTTTGTATTTATTTCTCCAACAGTTAGCACAGTGCCTGGCACATGATAAGCACTTAACAAATGCTGTCTATCTCTATATCAAGAAAATATATACTTGTGAGAAAATCCATGAACTCAAGGTGAACATATGCAGAGAATTCAGTTAAGAACAAAAAGTGAGAGAAATCAAAGACACTAAGGACACATACAATAAACTACTCAGTGAGAAGGTTGTAGATGTTGTTTTCCTAATACAGATCATGAAGCTAACACTCTCTTTCTCTCTCTCTCAAAACATTCATTCGGTAAAACTGATGTCTGTAGACATCAACACATCCAAAAATGACCCCATTAAGCCCTCCTCCCACAAAACTCTTCTTGTTTCCTCCCTTCCCTATTACTATAAAAGGCAGCTGCAACCTCCCAGTCCCCCAGGCTCCCAAACAAGGCATCCATCCTGACTCTCGCTTTCTCTCGTCCCTCATGCCCTAGCTCTCGCCAAGGCCTGTTCATTTCACCTCTGCAGCATCTCTCAGCCGGACTTATTTTTCTCCTCTGACACTGTCCCCGCTGCGGTGCCGCATCACTTCATACCTGGACCACTGAAATCACCTGCTGGTAAGCTGGCCTGCCTCAAATTCAGCCCAAGTAATTTTCCTAAACATAGGTACGCTATCACACTACCTTCCCTCTCTCACCCCCCACCCTGTCCACACACATCCACACACACCCACACACACCCACACCCCCCCCACACACCTCCAGTGATTCCTTATCATCTTCAGCATCAAAGCAGAATTAAGGGACTGCTAGGTGGCGCAATGGGCAGAGTGCTGGGTCTGGAGTCAGGAAGACAAGTTCAAATCTGGCCTGAAACACTTACTAACCACGACTGTGCAAATCACTTAACTTTGCCTGTTTCCTCATATGTAAAATGTAGAAAGTAACAGCCGCTACATCCTGGGAATGTAGTGAATATCAAATGAAGTAATTGTAAAGCACTCAGCACAGTGCTGATACATAGTACTAAGTGTTAGTAACTATTATTATTACATAAAAATGTCTTTAATAACAATGCTATTATCAGTTATTATCATTAAGTAAAAATTTTCTTAGGGGCAGCTAGGTGGTGCCATGAAGACGGCTTAGAATCAGGAAGACTCCTCTTCCTGAGTTCAAATCTGGCCTCAGACATTTACTAGCTATGTGACCTTGGGCAAGTCACTTAACCCTTGTTGCCTCAGTTTCCTCATCCGTAAAATATGCTGGGTTTTCACTGGCTGTATCTCATTCATGGAACATTCTCCCTTTTTATCTCTGCCTCCTGGCTTCCTTCAAACTATCGTTTACAGGAAGGCTTTCACAATCCCTCTTAATTCTAGTGTATTTCCTCTGTTGATTATTCACTATTTATCGTGTATATAGATTTGTTTGGTTTGTACAAAGTTCTTTGCATGTTTTCTCCTCCATAAAATTATGAATTCTTTGTGGGGGTTCTGCCTTTTGCCTTTCTTTGTTATCCCCATCACTTATCCACTTATCACAGTGCCTGGCACATAGCGGTCACTTAATAAATGTTTATTGACTGTGTGGCTATTATGTGCAAACCACTGTGCTAGCCACCGAGATCCACACAGATGAATATGCCACAGTCCCTGCTCTTTAGGATGAATCTTGGAAACAGATAACCATATCATTTTACTTAAGTATTTTTAAATAGTCAAACAGATCCATGATCTCATTAATGTAGTTGTTTAATCATTTCAGTTCTGATTCTGCATAATCTCAATTGGGTTTTTCTTGGCGAAGATACTGGAGGGGTTTGCCATTTCCTTCTCCAGCTCAGTTTACAGGTAAGAAAACCGAGGCAAACAGGGTTAAGTGACTTGCCTGGGGCCATAAAGCTAGCAAGTGTCTGAGGCTGGATTTGAACTCACCCTTTCCTGACTCCAAGCCCCGCATTCTATCCACTGCACCGCCTCACTGGCACTCACTGTTGTAGGCATTCCCTCAACTGATTCAGATGATAGCCTATCCATACTTGCTCATTTTGTATAACTTGTCTGTGTTCTCCCCAAAGAGGTGTTGTGGTACAGTGGAAAGATCTGGAATCAGATCCTGGTTCTGCAACTCACAAGTGGTATCACCTTAGACAAGTTGTTAATAAACCTCTTTGCTTCTGTTTCTTTATCTGTAAAATGAGGAAGTTGGCTAGATAATCTCAGGTCCCATCTAGCTCCTGATCTGTGATTATTAAGTTCACTACACTGGATCTATAAAAATAGAAGGGGAAGGGGAGCTGGGTAGGTCTGAGAAAGGCCAAGGAAAGAATAGGAATAGATTAGTTGAGGTCTGAAGCTAGAATAAATAAGACACTTCTAAGATACTCAACAATTAAGAAAAGCCTCAACACTGAAAGGATAAACAATAAGAACAGAACAGCACTTAGCTCTGGCAGACCTGGCCCTCCTCCTCTCCTTATGGAACCAGCAGGGTACATCTAAATGGCCTCACTAACTTATGGGTGGATCTTTTAAAGCCTTAAACAACCAGGAAAAAACCAGGGTCAATCTGGCCAGAGGAACCTACACTGATAGATACTCTACTTAAGCCTTGGCTGCCTACGACAATCAAGTCCCAACATCAGCTTTGTTATCATTTTAAGAGGAAAAAAAATAGCCTAACCTATATTAGGCAGGGTGAGGGAACCCTGGTAGATGGTGATCCTACAGGAGCCTTCTTCACCTTCTCTATGACTGATGTTTTCTTTGCAATCACTAACACCCAAACATACCTCCTAGAACACTGTCGGTGCTTTAATGAATGTTTGTTAATTCATTCATTATAAGGCTAAGAGAAGCAATGAAGCTTCTAAACTGTTCACTGTTTACCACTCACTCTTATATGAACAGCTTATCTTTTTTGATCATGCATTTCTTTCATGCCACCCTTTATATGTCACTTTAGAATATGTATTAACCAAATAAGGGAATGACAAATACAGTTAGACATGTAACTAACAACTTTTAAGAAAAAAGATATAAAATGTTTAGAAAAAAGAAACTAAAGTGACCAATGAAGCTGTATAGGGATCTTACTGATAAGTTAAAACCTAGGAATTTTCCAGAGGTATTGGATAAGATTCTCTCCTTGTTCCTAGATGGTAATAGATTTTTACCAGTGACTTAAAGACAGAGAAGGGAATGATCAAATTTTTGGATGCTGCAAAACTATGCAGAATAGCTTATATGATAGATAATGGAATTTGAATTCAAAAGTATCCTAAAAGGCTAACATTGCAAAAAGGAAATCTTATAGGAAGAAATATAAACTTCTATGACTAGCTTTTGAAAAAAAAAGTCAAATGTACAGTATGAAATGGATGGAAGAGATATGACTAAACTAAAAATTCAAAAGAAAAAGACCTGGGAGTTTTTGTTAACCATAAGCTCTGTAGGAGAGGGAGTATCACATAATGGTTTTAGAGAGATGATCTTGGGGTCCTGAAGACCTGAGTTCAAGTTTTGACTGATACACATGGACTTTGTAACTCTGGACAAACTGTTTAAGCCCTCAGGGCCCCAGGCAACATTCCAAGACTGTTACTGGCAGTTAAGCTGCAAATCAGCATTAATAGAGGAGGTTACCTCACCAAGTGTTCCCAACACCAATGAAATCACTGATGCAGAACACACACACATTCATTCTCTCTCTCTCTCTCTCCCTCTCTCCCTCTCTCCCTCCCCCCCCCCTCCTCTCTCTCTCTCTCCTCTGTCTCCTAGGTAAGCATTATTAATATGGTATGAGCTTTTTAAAAGCCTAATGTAATCATAGGCTGCATTATCGGAACTTCAGTCGTCAAGAACAAAGGATGTAAGAGTTCCACTGATCAAACTATACTCTGGAATGTGTTCAATTCTAGGGTCCACATTTTTAGTGGGTTATTTATGGACTGGCATATATCTAGAGAAAAGTAAGGAGTCTGGAAACCATGTTGCTTAAAGAAGGATTGAAAGAACTGAGGGAAAAAAAGGCCAGAAAGGAGAAAACAAGGGGAAAATATGACAGCCATAAACATCTTAAAGGGTTTCTGTCATATAGAGGATGTATGGACTGGCTGTTCTAGCAGGCAGATCTAGAACCAATGAATAGAAATTATAGATAGATTCTGACTTAACACAAGGAAGAATTTTTTTTTTTTACAATTAGACAATCAAAAAAACATAACTGGTTTATTTGGGAGTAGTTAGCTTTAGCTCCCTGTCAAAAATTTAGATAGAAAAGGACTTAAAAGCATTAAGCATGTCAGGAACATTGAGGAAGTGATTTTTTTTTTTCCCTGAACTGGAACAAGAATTGTACAGTAGAAAGAATACTGAACTTGCAGTCAGAATAGAGCCATGTTCTAGTTCTAGTTTGCTCATCTATAAAACAAGGAAATTAGAATAAAAGATCTTTAAAGTCACTTCCAGCCCTAAAACTGAACTGAGTTTCATTCACTTCTGTTCTATGCCAGAAAAGATGGCTTCTAAAAGCCTTTTCTAATTCTTTCACTCATTAAAAAAAAATTATGTAAAATAATTTCCATGATGGTAACTACAAGTTTTGACAGGCTTCAAACTAATTTCTGAATAAGCTGAACCAATTTTACAGACATTAAAATTGAAATGCATGGTCATATAGTAGCAGAATAAGAAAAACAAGTTTTACAATTTTTATAGACATCCACAAATTGTTAAGGGAAAAAAAAAACACCTAAGAAATGGGGAAAAAAACCAACCATCATTCCATCAATGCAAAAATATTTACATAACAAAAGGAAGCTTAAAGTAACAATAAAATAATCACCACTGAAATAGTCAAGATTTTTTTTAAAGTTCTTCAATATAGGGTTGATAGATCCTACAGCAGAAAAGTAAATCAACTGTTACATAAAATACTACCCAAATAAAATACAGTAAACATGCATGACCAACACCACTACCCAACGGCTGCATGGTAAGGTAAATACTAAACTACAAAAACTTCCAAACCATTCCTCTAATGCTGTATAAAAAGCCTGAGGCCATGCACACTAACGAATTTAGATCCAGAGAATTTGTTTATCTTTGAGGAAATATTCCTATTCTGTTCTGCACAAGTCTCACTACCATGAAAATGAATATAAAATGAAGAATTGACAAATAGTGTTAAGATGTTTGATGTTACATTATCATACTGCACTTTCTCTTAGGCACATACTAATATTTATTTTTACCCCAATCTCTTCATTCCAATGCAAAATTTTCCCAGTGTTATGAATGACCTTGACAAAATTCTAGAAAAAGTACCTCAGGACCTGCGGCTGTAAAGCTATTTTAGAATTAGCTCTGAATAATTGTCCCACAATATGAGTTTCTTGATTAATTGCTTAAGATAAGGCCTCATTTTCCTTGCTGGCCTCCAGTGGCTCCCCCTACTTCCCATAATCACTTTTGTCTCATTCTTCAGTACACTGGAAGACTAAGAGAAAAATCTGAGATAGGCAATTCCATTACTTGAGGATTAGCTAAGAGATAACCCTTTGTATTCCATTACTGACCATTATTTGAGTAATTATTCAATCAAGTTTTATACATTTGAAAGATGCACTAATTGTTTTCTAACCCTCAGTCTAGCTGTAGAACAACCTGAAAAAAGTATGTCCTTTAACACTGTAAAACTACATTTAGGTTAGAAAAGAAGAACAAGGAGTAACTTTTTATTTAGTTCTACATTACTTTTTTAATTTAAGGCAAAAAGTCAAAACCCAACTAAGCATGATTTAGACTGCTGAAGGTCTGACTGTCTAACTAGAAAGGTGGCGCTCTCTATTTTGACTAGATACATGCCTTATGGGGGTCATATTTCTGCATAATATACACAGAAAACTGGTGAGCAACAGCACAAAATTACTATTCAACCACCTGAATTTTGGCAGAAGTCCAGGATGTATATCCAGGAAGCAAGAAGTAGCCTGAAAGAGGAAAATGGGCAACTATGCCTAAACAAGCTAATTTTCACAATTTTTAAAAAACAAAAAAATAAAGCTTTGAATATTAAAAATCCCAAATATTTAAATGAAGAATTATGTAATATCTTATTTCCCCCTTATAGGATCATAAATCAAGAGCTAAGAGGGCTTAGAGACCATCTAGTCCAATTCTTTCATTGTAAAGATGGGGAAACTGAGGCCTAGAGAGGTTAAATGATTTGTTTCAGCCTATACATATACAGTGGTAGGGACAGAATCTAAACTTAGATCCTATAACTCCAATTTTAGCACTCTGGTAAAGATAGTACCAAACTCATCAGCTACTGCTTTGAAGTATATCACAGAAGACTGAAAACTGACATGACTAAAATCTTCAACATTCAAAAACTTTTCCAATTCTATTCTATTCAAAAGACATTTTTCAAGTAACTACCATGATCAGAGTACTGCATTAGGCCTGGTGATACAAATACAGAAACAAAACAGCTCCTGTCCTCAAATCATTACATTCTATTTGGGGGATAAAAGGAGAGAGAGGAGAAAAGAGTGAAGAGTGGTTAGAGAAAATAATCGAATTTTAATCCCTTCATATTCCAGATGAGGAAATTAAGGTCCAGAAAGATAAATGATTTGCCCAAGAGATATATTAGGAAGGGAGAAATAAGGAAAGCAATGTGGATCCCATCCCTCCCCCCCTAAAAAGCAGGAACAAAAATGTGGTGCTGATTTTAGGACAAAATCTTGGACCAGGTAAAAAAACAAACAAACTGATCATAATTTCAAAATTGTATTATGTTATTTGAACCTAAGTCTCCCACACAGATATACATGTCTAATTACATTCTATTTAAGGTAAAAAAAAAACAAAACAATTTATGTTGTAATCTTAGCAGCTCAATTATTGAGCAGGATGGACCCAAAAAACTGGGTACAATATAGTATGGAATTGTAGTCTAGTAAAATAATTAATTTGATGAAAGTGACTGTACCAAACTCACTCCTTTTATGTATATAGTTAGTTAATAAACATTTCTTAAGTGCCTACTATGTGCCAGGCATTGTAGTAAGCTCTAGGGATAGAAAGAGAAGCAAAAGACAGTCTCTGATCTCAAGGAGGTCACAATCTAATGGGGGAGACAATGTGCAAACAAATACATACAAACAGGATATACAGGATAAATAGGAATTAACAGAGGAGAAGACACTGGAATTTAGAGGTTTGAGTAAAGTTTCCTGTAGAAGATGGGATTTTAGTTGGCACCTGAAGGAAGCTAGGGAAGCCAGGAGGTAGAGATTAGGAGGGAGAACATTCCAGGAACAGGGGACAGTCACAAAAACTACATGGGGCAGAAAGTGTGACTTATTCATGGAACAACCAGAAGGCTAATGTCACTGGATTGAAGAGTAGATGGTAGGGTGTAAGAATGCTGGAGTGGAGGGGAAGGGAGAGAAATAAGTTATTAAGGGCTTTGAATGCCAGAGTATTTTGTATTTGATCCTGGGGGTAACAAGGAGCCAATGAAGTTTATTGTGTAGACGGGTGACATGGTGGGACCTGTGATTTAGGAAAATCACTTTAGAAGCTGAATGGAGGATGGATTGGAGTGGGGAGAGACTTGAGAAAGGCAGACTCACCAAGCAGTTTACTGCAATAATCCAGGTGTGAGGTGATGAGGCCTACTTGTACCATGGTACACTTAGCAGAAGACAGAAGGGGTATATTTAAGAGATGTTGCAAAGGTAAAACAATGACACATGTGCATACATTCATTTTTCCCTCCAAATATGGCTTATGGAATCAGTCTGATAGTCACATGCAGAGAGTGGGTTGTACATGTGTATGCCTCTGTGTGTGTGTGTGTGATGGGAATGTCACTTTGCTTTCCTATCCCTCTTTATCCCATTTCTTGTCATTATGCACTCTTAGTTTTCCTATCTATAGCATAACAGCAGGGACCATATTCCATACTTTTAAGTGTATCTCCATTATAACAAAATATGACCTTTATAATTAATATATAGAAAGAAATGGAAATTATCTTACCCAGTTCTTTCAACCAAAAGTTATGTGCTACAGTATAATTATTAACACAATTAATTTAATAGTACCATGAGGAGATTTTTCTCCATTTTAATCCTTAAAATACAACAGACTATATCCACAAGTAAAGTATGATTCAAAAATCCTGATAATGTTGGACCTTATATTAATGTCATTCCATTCAATCCAATGTCCTAGTATAACTGCTAAGCCCACAAAACAGGGGCAGTGTCTGTTCTAAGTTCTTGGCATTCAATACATTTTAAGTAATGGGTAAGATTCCATTGCTGAATATGTTACTAATTGCATGTATCAAGTTAGACATTTTGGATGGTAAATCAAATTATCAAAAAGAATGTTGTCATTTTTCACATTTAATAATATTTCTATTCATTAAAAGTTATTTCTAAATTATTTCCTAATTAAAATAAAATATCATATGCACTAATGTATACCAAAATATTTACAGCTAAACTTTTTGTGAAAGCAAAGAACTGAAATCAAAGTAGGTGCCTGCTGACTGGGGAATGGTGAAACCAAGGGTGGGGAACCTGGGGCCTCAAGATCACATGCCCTCTAGGTCAATTTGGATTCAGTCAAAGGGTCACACTTAAGGACCTAGAGGGCCATATGTGGCCTTGAGGCCACAGGTTACCCATCCTTGCTAAATTGACACAAGAATTTAATAGAATATGACTGACCTATAAGAAACACCAAATATAATTAATACAGAGAAGCATATAAAGATTTAAGCACTGTGATGCAG
Organism: Pseudocheirus occidentalis; assembly: GCA_028646575.1. Lineage (NCBI taxonomy): Eukaryota > Metazoa > Chordata > Mammalia > Diprotodontia > Pseudocheiridae > Pseudocheirus > Pseudocheirus occidentalis. The sequence continues at coordinate 138,148,697 of CM053597.1, forward strand.
AATGAAGTAAGCAGAGCCAAGAAAATAATATAAATAATGGCTACAACAATGTAAATGGAAGTAAAAATGAAACAATCAAAAGTATATCTTGAAAAATTACAAAGAAGAAGCAGGACTCCAAAGAAGAGAAGACATCCACTTTCTCCAACTTTATTCCTTTGCCAAAAATAGGAGATCCAGAGGTGTGGTATATCAAACAATCAACCAATAAAATTTCTTAAGTGCCTACTATGTGCCAAGCACTGTGCTAAACTCTGTAATGATAATGGGATTTGAAGATCTTCCATGCCCCTTGAACTTGCTGATGTAGCAGGAAGGGGGGCAGCAAGAGAAAGCCAGAGCCAAGCTAGAGTTCATGTGGTAGTGACTGGAAGCAGTGGCGGTGGCCAAGGTTGTGGCTGCAACCAAACTCCTTTTTTTTCT
>CM053597.1:138149219-138180087 GCA_028646575.1 Pseudocheirus occidentalis
GAGAATGTGAGTGTTTAGTGCATTAACTACATGTACCAACTTCATAACTACTGTGATGGCTTTGACTTTCTGGTTTAGGGACTCAGTTTTCTGGCATCTGAATAAATGTTCTAGCTATATTTCCCATGTAGAGAGCCTGTTACATTTTGTGATTAATAACCACATCAGCATATTTATAGTTATTGTAGGCATTATGAATAATGCATTGTTGATACAACTCTGGGGAAACAAAAAGAATCAAAAGAAAGCCTCAGCCTTCAATAAGCTTTACAACCCGATGAGAGAGACAATATGCAAACAGCTATATACAAAGCAAGTTATATACAGAATAGGAGATCATTAATGAAGGGAAGGAGGGCTGGAGAGGGCTTCCTGTAGAAGGCTGAATTTTAGTTCATGCTTAAAGAAAGTCAGAGAGATCAATAGGTGGAAAGCAGAAAAGTAAGAGCATTCCAGGGATGGGGGACAGCCAGAGAAAATGCCAAGAGCTGAGAGAGATAGTACTGGCTCAAAAAGTAGGTGGTGGTGGGAAGTAAGGTGTAAGAAGATTGGAAAGGAACTAGAGGTCTAAGTTACAAAGGACTTTGAATACCAAACAGAACCTCTTGCATTTGATCCTGGAGGTAATATAAATCATTGAAGTTTGGGAGGGTGGAAGGAAGGAGTGTGAAATATGATAAGAACTAAGCTTTAGGAAAATCACTTGAGTGGCTGAATGGAGGATGAATCTGGCATGGAGAGAGACTTGACACAGATAGGCAGACTCACCAGCAGGCTATTGCAATAATCCAGGCATGTGATGATGAGGGACTACACCAGTGTTGATAGTGTCAGAGGAGAGAAAGGGGAATATTAGAGAGATGTCACAACGGTGAAACTGACAGGACTTAACAACAGGTTGGATATTGGGGGGGGGGAAGGGGGGAGAACAGCTGTTTAAGAGACAGTAAAGAGCACAGGACGGTTCCTAGGTTTTAAGTCTGAGTGATGGGAGGATGGTGTTTTCTTCCACAGTAAATAGGAGAAATAGGAGGTGAAGAGGGTTTAGGAGCAAAGATAAGAGTTCGGTTTTGGATATCTGAGTTAAGAAGTCTTTTGGACCTTCAATCTGAGATGTCTGAAAAAGCAACTGGAGATGCTAGTCTGGAAGTCAGCAGAGAATATGAATCTGGATAAGAAGATTCAAGAATCAGTACAGAGATGGAAATGAAATCCACTCGAGTTATGTGATCAGTAAGAGAAGAGGGAGAAAAAGAGAGGCCAGATCAGAACCCTGAGGTAGCCTACAGTTAGGGGTTAAAGGAGGAAGAAGACAAGTGGGGAAAAAACTGATGATATAAAAAAAAACCCAAAGATAGATATAAGATAAATTTATAAACATAAAAAAATACACTAATAACACTAAATGGAGCTGTGAACTAATCCAGAGAAAACAATTTGGAATTATGGGGGAAAAAATGACAAAAGTGTTTCTTACCATTCTTTTTAAAAAAATTAACGTATTTATTTACTTTTAATTTACAACATTCAGCTCCACAATCCCTTGAGTTCCAAATTCCCTCCCCTTCCTTCCCCCTCCTCCCATAGCAACATGCTATCCAGTATAGGTTCTAGAAATACTTTCACATTAAACATTAGTCAAGATGTAAAGAATTATAACCAATGGAGTCAACGAGAAGGAAGGAACAAAACAAAACAAAACACAAAAGAAAAAGAGCAAGTAGTTTGCTTCAATCTGTATTCAGATTCTGTAATTCTTTCTCTGATGTAGATATCCTTTTCTATTATGAGTCTTTTGGAGTTGTCTTATAACCTTGCATTGCTGAGAGGAGCCCAGTCTATTAAACTTAGTCATCACAGAGATGATGTGTCTGTAATTGTGTACAAAGTTCTCCTGGTTCTGCTCTCCTCACTCAGCATCAGTTTATATACATCTCTTCAGGTTATTATGAAGTCCATCTGCTCCCCATTTCTTATAGAACATTATTCCATTACATTCATATACCACAGCTTGTTTGGTCATTTCCCAACTGACGGGCAGCCCCTCGATTTCCTATTCTTTGCCACCACAAAAAGAGCTGCTATAAATATTTTTGTACAGTGGGTCCTTTTCCCACTTGCATGATCTTCCTGGGATACAGTCCTACAAGTGGTATTGCTGGGTCAAAGGGCATGTACTTTTTTTTATAGCCCCTTGGGTACAGTTCCAAATTGCTCTCCAGAAGGTTGGATCAGCTCACAATACCAACAATGCATTAGTATTCCAATTTTTCCACATCCTCTCCAGTATTTATCATTTTTCTGTTTTGTCATTTTAGCCAATCTGACTGGTTTTATGTGGTACCTCAGAATAGTTTTGATATGAATTTCTCTAATCAGTAGTGATTTAGAGCATTTTTTTCATATGCTTAAAGACATCTTTAATTTCTTCCTCTGAAAACTGCCTGTTCATATCCTTTGACCATTTATCAACTGGGGAATGTCTTTTCTCATTCTTGACCTGCTTAGACCTCTCTACTGACTTCAACACTGCTGATCATCCTAATCTCCTAGTGCTCTCTTTTCTCCAAATTACTCTCAGTCTGATTTTCAGTTTATCAAAAATCAACACTTCAATAGTATATAAATGTTTAACTGGGATTTCATCCTGTTTTCATGACTGACTCAACAATCTATAGTATGGAATGAATTCAACTTCTTGTGTAACTATAATCGTTAATTATAACAATGATATTTACAATTTTTAGCAAAAAAAAGATTACTGATAGATGTTCTTAAAGCAAATGATAAAACAAATGAAAAACTTATGAAACAAGGAGACGTCACTTCACTGAACTAAGTAAATGTTCATAACAGACATATTCCATTGGATTTTGCAGACTATGAAATGGCTGAATTTAAGTCTTCTGTGACTGAAATCTGCTTGAATTTAGCCAACAATGTCAACCAAGAAGCACTATACAAATGGCTGAGGGATGCAGATGTGTTTGTGATTCTAGTTCAGGTCATTTAATTGCTACCAGAAATTTCAGAAGGGTCATATTTACAGAGTCTGGACTTAGTGAATAATGAAGACACAGATTATGTAAAGAGAAGTTAAAACTGTGCAACATATCACTATTTACAATAAAAATTACCTACTGAATACCTAGGAAAACACAACCTGGTGACTAAAACTAGAAGCTCACTATCTTCCGTAAACTAACAGATGATATTTTATCTCATAAATAGACCTCAAAATATCCTGGAAAATTCAGCCAAAAACTATACTAGAGCTGGACCTTTAACTACTGCACACAATAAATACAAATATAAAGTATCAATCCATAAAAATTTAAGATGCATATTTTAGAACTTACTGCCAAACCAAATCTCCATAATGTCCAAGAAATATGGAATGAAAAAGCTTTCCAAATTCAGAGCTATAGCAAGAGATCAAAATCATGTGGGAACAGGATAATGTGCATGTCACTCCAACCTATCCTATCTGCTACTGGAGTTGTAATGAGGATGAAGAGTGAATATAGAGAGGATAAACTTGTGTCCTAATACTTTTTTTCAATTACAAAAAGCAGATGAATAATAAATACAAGTCATCATCAGATACATATTAAACAAAAATAGGATAGGAACGTGTACCAGCACCTTCACTATCTCAATGTCATTTAAAAATATGAGAAAAAGATAATGATGAAATAAAGAGCAAATGGACCAAAGCAAGTAAAGGATGACCACTCTCCCCACTATTATTTGATATTCTAAAAATAATAACAACAAGACCAGTGGACAGAGCTTTGGGTCTGGAGTTAGGAAGACCTAAATTCAAATGTGTCCTCAAACACTTACCAGCTGCGTGGCACTGGACAAGTCACTTAATCTCTGCCTCAAGGTACCTAAACCATCATTTATTAAGCAATTATGATCTTCCAGGTACTGTGCTTGGAAGACAAAGAAAGGCAAAAATAAAAAATAGTCTCTGCCTGCCAAGAGTTTACATTCTAATAGGGGCAAAAATATACACTGTAGATGGAAGGTAATCTGAAAGAAAAACACTGGGGAACTTCAGCAAAGGCCTCCTGAGGAAAATGGATTTTGAACTCAGCCTCAAAAGAAGCAAAGGAAAAACTAAGATGAAAACAATAAGCAAAGAAGACAGTTCAAAGGTATGGACAGAGAACATGGAGTATTGTGTTCAAGGAACAGCAAGTAGCCTACCATTTGTTGCTAGACTATAAAGTATATGGAAAGGAATAAGGCGTAAGACTGAAAAGGTAAATTGACCTGGTTATGAAGAATTTTACACGCTAAATGGAGGAGCTTATACTTGATCTTAGAAATAATTGGGGGCCACTGGAGTTCACTGAACAAAGGAGTGACATGGTTGGACAAGAGATTTAGAAAAATTATTTTGGATGCCTAGTGAAGAATGGATTGGAATGGAGAAAGACAAAGTAGAAAGAACAACTACTGTGGAGATACAGTAACTGACTAAACTTCTTTCTGTTCTCAACACTGACTGTTGAAATATTAGCCATAATTTTGTTATGGCAAAGTCAAGAGAGAGGATATATATGAGAAGGATTGAAAAAGAAGAAAGGACAGATTTGGCAATGGGATGGACATGTGGAGCAAGAGAGAGTGAACAATCAAAGATGACACTGAAGTTGTGAGTCTAGGTGAGTGGGAGGACTGTAATGCCCTAGGGAAAAAAAACCAGAGAAATTTGGAAAGGGGGAAGGAGTTGGGAGGGGAAGGGGGAAGAGAAAATGAATTCTATTTTGGGTAGGCTGAATATTAGATGTTAATGGGACCTTCATCTTGAGATGTCCAAGAGGTTAGGATTGAATATGTAGCTTTGGGAATCATCTACAAAGAGATGATAACTGAAATCATGAAAATTGATGAGATCAAATGAGAAGGTTGTTCATTCATATCCGATTCTTTATGACCACCATGGTCCATAGCACAATAAGTCCTTCTATCCTCCATTATCTCTTGAAGTCTGTCCAAATTCATGTTCCCTATACCCATGACACGATCTATTTCATCCTTTGCTTTCCCCTTTTCCTTCTGCTATCAATCTTTCCCAACACCAGTGTCTTTTCCAATGAGTCCTGTCTTCTCGTTATATAGTCAAGGTGTTTAAACTTTTGCTTCAGTATCTGACTTTAGAGTAGTGGTTCTCAACCTTCCTAATGCCACGATCCTTTAATACTCATATGTGGGCATATCTGCATGTGGGCAGACCCACCTGGAGACAGATAGAGGAGCGGTGTCTCGGTTCCTAAGACCACTGGAAATGTGTTTTCCGATGGTCTTAAGTGACCCCTGTGAAAGGGTCATTTGACCCTCAAAGGGGTTGCAACCCACAGGTTGAGAACTGCTGCTTTAGAGTAATAGCCTGAATTAATTTCTTTAAGTATTGACTGATTTGATCTCCTTGCTGTCCAAGGGACTCTCAAAAGTGTTCCCCAGCACCACAATTTGAAAGCATCAATTCTACAGCACTCACTTTTCCTTATAAACTCTCACAGCCATACACTGCTACTGGAAAAACTATAATTTGGACTAAATGGACCTCTGTCAGCAAGATGACTGATACCTCTGCTTTTTAGTATGCTGTCCAGATTTACTTACCATAGCCTTCCTTTCCAAGAGCAAACATCTTTTAATTTCATAGCTGCAGTCACCATCTGCAGTGATCTTTGAGCCCAAAAATATAAAATCTGACACTGCTTCCATTTCTTCTCCCTCTGTTTGCCAGGAAGTGATGGAACCAGTTGCCAAAATCTTAGTTATATTTTTTTAATATTAAACTTTAAGTTAGCTTTTACACTCTGCTCTTTCACCCTCATCAAAAGGGTTCTTAATTTCTCTTCACATTCTGCCATCAGAGTATCTGCATATCTGTTATGGGAATCTGAAGATCTTCCCTGCCCCTAGGCCCTTTGATAGGCTTAAGTGACTCTGACAACCTTCCCTGATTTGAAAATATACTCTGCCCCCTAACAGGCTGAATGTGGTCACATGGAGCCTGTGGCAAGAAGCTTGTTTTTCAGGAATGCCCACACCTTATTACTTTGTGATTGAGCAGTGGTTCAAGAGGGTTGTGACATTCTCTGATCCAGAAGAAGGTTATATATACCCTAATGTGAGTTTCTGCTTTGGAGCTCACTTTGGAAAGAGTTATGTGATCTGGCCAGACCAGACTCTGGGCAGCTGTTAATGCTCCCCGCCCCCCACCACCCCTTGGGCTTTGAAAACCCAGATGTTGGTGTTTCCCTCTCTGGTAACTAACTAGGCATGGATGTAGGTCAGATGGCTGGAAGCCTGTCTGCTGATCTGTTTCATTGTCCGCTTGTAACTTCTGTTTGTATTCTGTTTATATTCTATGAAGTTCAGGGTGCTGACTTTTCCCCCTGAACTAGGTAAATCATATATATTTGATTAAAGTAAGATTGTTAACCCATTTTGAGTTGCTTTCCTTTAGAAAAGCAGATCTAAGAACCTATGATAGCAGCCATCTTGGGTATGTTAGTGTGCTAGCTGAAACAATAACTGAAATTGTTGATGTTTCTCCTGACAATCTTAATTCCAGTTTTTGATTCATTCAGACTAACATTTCACATGATATACTCTGCATATAAATTTATTAAATGAGCTGACAATATACAAGTTTGTCATGCTCCTTTTTCCATCTTAAACCAATCAGTTGTTCCATATTTGTTTTTAACTATTGCATCTTGTCCCACATACAGGTTTATCAGAAGTAAGATGATTTAGTACTCCCATCTCTTGGAGGACAACATTTTGTTGTGATCCACATAGTCAACGGCTTTAGTATAGTCAAAGAAGCAGAAATAAATGTTTTTCTGGAATTCCCTTGCTTTCTCCATAGTCCAGTGAATGGTAGCAATTTGGTCTCTAGTTCTTCTGCCTCTTTGAAAACCAGTCTGCTCTTCTCATCATTATTATTTCACATACTCCTGAAGTTTGGTTTGCAGAATCTTAAGTATAACCTTACTGGCATGTAAAATCAGTACAACTGTTGGGTAATTTGAACATTCCTTGATGAGAAAGTACAGAACAAAAAGAGAAGAGGGCCCAGGACAGAGGGCTGGCAATACCCATAGTTATCAGATGTAATATGGATGAAGAACCAGCAAAAGAAACAGAAAAGAAATGGTCAGAGAGAAAAGGAAAAGTGGAAAAGAGTGAATGAAAAAGTAAAAGACAGTGAATGAAAACCCAGGAAGAATATAATGTTCAGGAGGTAATCATAAGCTACAATAGCATTACGTGTAATGAAGAAATAATGGAAACTTTCCAAGTAAGGTCAACAATGAAGCAAGGATTCCCATTGTGACCATGTTCCTTGACATACAAAAAAAAACCCATAATCTGGTAGTTAACCTAGCAAAACATACAAAGGATTTACATAAATATGACCATAAAACAATTTTCTCAGAAATAAAGGAAGATTTATGAATAGAGATTCAGTGTTCATGGATAAGTTCAACCTACATAAGAAAAATTATGATACTTCCCTGTTTCATCTAAAGACTTATGACTATATAGTAAAAAATTTACTAAGTGGATTTACTAAGCTTTCTGGCATAATTAATATGAAGAATTCAGAGAAACACGGAAAGATGAAATAATTCAAAGTGAAGTACATCAAAAATAATACAACAACATTACTGTAAATAAAGTCAATAATAAGAGTCGATCAGTTAGTCAACTAGCATTTATTAAGCACCAATTATGTACCAGCATTGGGGATAAAATTAAAAGCAAAAAAAAGTCTCTGCCCTCAAGTAGTTTATATTCACCTGGGGGAAACAACATGTATACAGAGAAATAAACATAAAGAGATTTGGGGGGAAGGAAGTTAGCTAACACTTAAAGAAAACCAGCAGAGGGCCATGCAGCACTTCCTAAACTGTCATTACCCCATTCAGTAGCAAAAAATTTGGTAATAGTAAAAGGTTTCAGAATGCTCAACAACCAAAAATTAACTAAAAATCAAGTGTGTAATGAATCCAAGGTGTTTCTAGCTGCAACTGCCCATGTTGCACTGGGCAACTTCAATGCAGCTTTGGTTGTGAACACAAAGCATGCACACTTTTCACTATGCATGTTTTTGGGCTACACAATACCAACAAACCCTGCTGAAACATGAAAAGGGGTTGCAAGCGGAAAAAGTTTAAGAAGCCCTGTATTAAAAGGAAATGGTATGTCAGCTGAACCTTAACCTGAACTAGGACTTACAAGAAGTAGACATGAGGGGAAAAAGTATTCCAGTCACAGAAAATGAAAAGACACTGAGGAAGGAGATGGAATGTTGTTTATGGGGAACAGCAAGCAGACTAGTTTGGCTGATCTGTAAGAGAACCACGGGCAATCAAACTGAAAGAGAGACTAGAGCTAGACTAAATGCCAAACAGAAAGGTTTGTATTTTATCCTAAAAACAACAAAAAGCAAATAAAGCTTCTTGAGAAGGGGAATAACATAGTTAGAACTGTGATTTAGAAATATTAATTTGGCAACTTTGAGGAGGATGGTTTGGAGAAGGTAAGAAGATGAAGGCCAATCAGAAGGCTATTTCAGGAGTCCAAAAAGAGGTGGTGACAGCTTGGGCTAGTATGACTGTTCTGTGAACAGTCAAAAGAAGAGAAATGTAAGAGATACCAGAAAACTGAATGAGATAAAGCCAGAAAGGTATACTGGAGGAGAATGGACCATCTTCTTCCCCAGCATCAATTCATCCAAGTCATTCTTCTCTACCTATACAGGTCTTGACAAGCCCTAAAGGCTCAACTTAAGTCTGGCCTCTTCCAAGTCATTTATAACCTAATCTCATTACTCCACAGCCTAAAACGACAGGCTATTCTATTCACTGTTTGCATAAATCTAAGTGTTCTCCCTGTTCTACAAGCCTTTGCTGGCCTAAGTGCTCCTTTTTCTTTTTTGAATTCTAGCATCATTTATTGTCTATATCACTATATTAGCACTTAATCAAATGGTTTATACAAATGCAGTCAGTTCTGCTATAACATGATACATACATTCCTAAAAATCACCATGCTTTGCAAAATCGTGTATTCAAACGGAGAAAATAGGATTGGGGTGTAACACTGAAAAACTTAGTGACAAATGAAAAGAGACAGGAATGTAATAAAATAGTAGCACAATTTTTATGTTAAATGGTTAAGAGATACATAAATACTGCAATAAATGGTGTCAATGTCTGCAGTCTTGGGCTGCTGCCTAGCCTTCACCATAGTTTCCAAGGTCCTGGCCTCAACAAGCAGAGCCCTGAGGGCTGGGTAGAAGGTGGTGCTTTCAATCTTCTTCCATCTATAACTCCTACTGTACCAGAAGATATACAGTAAATATGGCATCTTACTTTGAGAAAGACCTTAAGTTTGCTTGTGGAAGTGAGCATAGGAAGAGCTGCAGTCTCAGAGTTATTGTGAAGCAGTACAGTTTTCTGCATGATGAAATTATGCATAAATAAATGAGAATGTGCATTATGCTCAAATTGTTCCCTAATAAATCAACTGTGTTGGAATAAATTCACATTTTCAAAATGTGTTATAGCAGAACTGACTGTATTTAAGTTTTCATTAATGTAGTTCTTGTTTCTCCAAATATTGTACAAGTTCAAGGGCAGGAACTATTAGGTAAATAAGTGTTCAATAAAAATATGCTGAATGAATTAATTTCAATTAAGTAGTAGTCTGCATTGTCCTCACAAAAAATATTGCCACTTGTAGATTTTATTTCCTATAATTCTGTGAAATAATAACTTAAACTATCTATCACTACATACTAGATGTCATCTAACCTTCCCAGAATATAAATTTATTGTCTTTTTTTGTCTTATTTTTACTATAGATGCAATAAGACTGAAAATACAACTTCTCTTCAATATATCATCTAATAAACTGTTGGCATTAAGTAAATGTTTAGTAGTTGTATTAATGCCACAAAAACCACACAATGACTTTTTATTTTTAAGGCACTGAAGAAGCATAATATCCACTGAATGAATGTTTTCTTTATTATAGATACTGGCCCAACAGCAATGATTGGAGATAGAGTATTTTTGCTATGTATAGCTATTTATACTTGATGTCTTTTCTTTGTACTATTGAGGATTATAACAGTAAGAATTATCATCTTTGAAGACTCATAAAAGATAACACTGATTTAGGGGAGTAAGAATGCTGGAGAAGTTTTTTTTAATATCACTTCATCTTTATGAATAGTATAATATTCTTCTTCTTTTCCCTGAGAGGAAACCTAGCATATTCTCCTTGAAGATGTTATCAGTATCAGAAAAGTTACTTTCTGGTAGAGAAAACAGTATGATGTGTACTCCTTTCAAATGTAAGGCTGTATCACAACTGGCAATACAATATTTGACTCTACACTGGGTATTTCTATTTCTTGGGTGGATTCAAGAGGATTGCTGCTTTGGAAAAAAAAATCATAATGTAAGGATGAAGTGATGGAGTCTTTCCATTCTATACTTACATCACAGAATTTATTTTATCCAATAATTTGTATATTCCACTTTACTGACACTTTATATAATATGAAAGGCTACTGTGCAAAAATGCAAATCTTAGTTTTGAAATGCAATTCACATGTTTTACTTTTTAAAGTATACTTATTTTGTTTGCTTTTACATCACTTTGATTTCTGAACATATTTCTCTTCCTCTATTCCCCACAAAACCATCCCTTGTAACAAAGAATAAAAAGAAAGAGAAAACAGTTCAGCAAAAACTAACCAATGTATCAACTGAATTGGACAGAATAAGCACACCCACAGTCCCCCATCTCCTCAAAGAAAAGAGAGGTACGTGTCCTCATCTCACCTTTAGAGTCAAATGCCATCATTGTAATTACCTTTGTTATAAAGCACAAGCTTGCATCACCCCACAAAAAAGTGAAAGATCTCCAAGAGACAAATAAGTTATCTTATCTGCTCAAAGTAACAATTTCATCGCATTTAGCAACTTAATTTTCAAGTTTAAACTATCTTCCTTACAAGTGAAACACAGGTCTCCTAAACTAGCTTATGCAGTAATTAACCTGAGCATAAGCCCATAATGGAATGAGTTCTAGTTAGTTAGTTGACCCTGGGCAAGTCACTTAACCTCTGTTTGCTTCAGTTTCTTCAAATGGAAAATGAGGATAATATCACCTAATTTGCAGAGTTGTTGTGAGGATCAAATGAGAAAATATATGTAAAGTGCTTAGCACAGGGCCCAATATACAGTGTGCAAGATATTTTAAATACTTATTCCTTTCCTCTTCTTCTTGTCTTTTAGTACTAAGAGAATTAATACTCAAAACCCTCCATAATTTTAGGATTACTTCAGGAGGTAGATTTAGCTATAAACTATACTTGTATGAAAAAAGTTCTTCTTATTTTGGTAATAATGTAACTCATTCCTGATTCTGTTTTGCATATTTACATGAGTATACACGGCATTCTTTTAATTTGGGTGACTGTTGAATGAAGCAAAATATACCAGCATTTTGAGGGTTTTTTTAACCTCATGGAATACTGACTGGTTGCGACACCATTCCTAATAGCAGAGAGAAAGTCAGTTTGTCCAGTTCATCAAAAAAGTTACATTCTTTAGAGAGAACAAAGAAGAAAATTTTCTGTCTAGGTTTTTTTTGGAGGAAAGATTTGTTCCTCAGTTAAATATGAGTCAGTTGTTATATTGTCTAACATCAGTAATTGGTCCTTACCAGAAAAATAGGAACACGTAGAAGCATTTCAGGACTTAAGGAGGAATATGGAGAAAGAAAAAGAAAAAAAAACTTGAAGCTGTTGCATTATTTTTAACTGTCGCCTGTTTATCATACTTTGCTTTTCAAAGTCTTGGCTATTCTTCCAAAACTGAATAGGGTTTAAAAAAATCCTACTTACTTTGCTTTTAAGAAAGCACTTACAATATGAATACTTTAGTCTATGAACTCCTTGAGAGCAGGGATTGTCTTCTACCTACATTGGTATCCCTACCCCTTAACGCAGTCCCTGGCAAATAGTAGGTGCTTAATAAATGTTTTGTTGACTTGCTGACCAACTGAATCCATGAAAATCCTTTCCTTCCTTTCTCATTCTCATGAGCAAATGCATTACCTACTAAAATTTAGCAATTAAAGTCTATAAGAAATTAAAAACTACACAAGAAAATTAAACTACATACCTTTAGAAAAGGTTGTCTATACTCTTTCTGAAGGTCAATTTGAAGTTTGTAGTTTAATGTTTCTGAAATATGCTGAAATATATAACTCAGTAGATCTGAGAGCTCATCAATTTGAGTGTTCTTTCCATTGGTGCTGATCACAACTTGTGCATACTCTGTCATTCTCTAATTCTTATCAATGTAATCTGATAGATTTTCAGTAAATGCTATAGGCCTTCTTGAGGCCTTTCCTATACATTTTGTGGAAACTGGTTTTATACTCAGTCAGGGGTGAGAAACCTGTTCCCCATTCCTGGTAGACCATCTATTTATTCCTCACTCTTAGATATATCTGTCCTACCATTTTCCCACTTACATTACATGTACATCTTTTGATATGCTGAACTGAATACGTGATCAAATTTTCAAAGTTTACTCGGTCATCATCAGAAACCCCAGGCCAATTCACCTATATAATTTCTCCTTATTTCCTTGTTTTGTATAAACTATCTAAAAAGAAAAAAAGGAGAGAAAAATCATTGAAGAAAGCCTATGCTTTTTTCTATCACTACCTCCTATTGCACTTGATTAGTCTACATTCACACTTTTCTAGAGACTAAATTGTTCTCTTATTTCTTTATAGATGTCTTACCTGTGCAGCTAGACTGTAAATGTCTTTAGGACAGGGAAAATATCTTGACACCTTATAGGCATGCCTTATATAGTCTGCTTATATCTATCAAAGTACATAGAAAATGTCATGTACCTCACCAGACATCAAATATGTCATGACTAATTAAAAATAATTCTCTTTAACAAGCATTTATTAAGCCCTAACCATGTATAGAGAGCATAGTAGGAATATTTAAGCCCATACGTTATCTATTTATAACCTAGTAAGATAGAAATATAATGCAAAAATTCTTATAATGTGCAAATGTTTTTTTGCAAAAACAAGCTGTTTTTTTTAAAAATGAAAGTAGCTTGGGAGTAGAAATTGTTTCATTCTTTGCACTTGTATAGAAAGGGTCCATCACAGTATCTGGCACATAGTAGGGACTTAATAAATGCTTGATATTTGGTAAAAATTAATGAATAATTGATATAATTAATGTTAATGTAAAATAGTTGATAAACATAAGAAAAATGTGAAATGCTATGAACAATGAAGAACTTATAGTTAATGTGTGATATGTATAATACTATAACACCAGTTAATATTCTGGGAACATGCACTTCTTATCCAACAATTCATCTTAAGTCTTCAAAATATTCTTTAATTTTTTTTTTATTTTTTTAGGTTAAAAATATTAAACTTCATACTAAGATGCAGCATTGTAGACTGGATAGAGATCTAGCATTAGAGCCAGGAAGACATGAATTTGATTCTCACTTCTCACATATACTGGCTCCTCGATCCTAGGCAAGTCACTTCCTTAAACTGGGAGCATTAGAGGTAAGCTTCTAAAACAGTAAGTTGCAGAAATGGTGCTGACTTCCATCACTGGAGGAAGTTCCTCACTAAGAAATCAAAGGTCCTTCCCTATTCCTCTACCATCAGGATCTTTGCATCACATTTCCCATAATTACTATTCTAAACTTTCTCTTCTTTTCTCCAGTCATCTACAAGATCCCTATACTCCTATCTCTCTGCAGAGGATATTACATCATATTTCACTTAAAATACAGAGGCTATCCATTTCAAGTTTCTTCTCCTCAATTCCTCCCTTCACATCACCTTAATTCATTCTTCCTTTGCTCTAGTTTCACAGAAAGAAATGGTCCTTTTCTTAGATATCATCTACCCCTCTACTTCTCCCTTGCTATCTTGTTTGGGAGTCTGAACCTTTTATTACTATTTCCCTCTTTCTAATTTTCAATCTCTCCTTAAAACTGGTTTTATGCCTAGTTCACATAAACATACCCAGATATGCTCTAAACAAAACAAAACATCTTTCATTAAACTATACCAATCCTTTAAACTATTATCCTGTATCACTATGCCTTTCAAAATAAAATTCATAGAAGTAACAAGCTGTTACCATTTGTTACCTCTACTTTCTCACCTCTCACTCATTTCTCAATCCCTTTCAACCTGGCTTCTGGCTTCACTTCCTGATTGAAAGAATGATCTTTAAGGCGCTGACCCGGGCTGCCTTATCTTTTCTCTGATCTATGTCATTTGGTGATTTTATCAGAGATTCAATTATCAACATTCTGCAGATGATTCTCATTTATTTGTACAATCCTAATTTTTATTCTGACTTTCAATCTCACATCTCCAAATACCCTTTAAACATCTTGAACTGGATGTCCTATAGACATTTTAACTCAACATTTCAAAAACTCAACTCATTATCCTTCCTCCAAATCCTCCCCTCTTCCTAATTTCCCTATTACTATCAAGGGTACCACCATTCTCCTAATCAACTCAATATCTGCAGCCAAGGCATCAATTTCAACTTCTTACTTTCTCTCATCCCTCCACACTCAATTTGTTCAAAGTCTTGTGATTTCTACCTTTGAAACATCTTTCCTATACATCCCCCTCTCTTCTTCTGACATTGCCCATCACCCTGATGCAGACTGTCCTCACCTCATACATGGACTATTGCAATAGTTGCTTTGTTTGCTCTCTCAGCCACAAATCTCTTTCCACCACAATCCATCCAACTGTCAAATGGATCTTATTAGAGCAAAGGTCTAACTATGCTTCCCCCCCCCACACACACAAACCCTTTTATTAAATAAACTTAGTGACTCACTAGAGTGTCTAACTCCATGAAGAATCACACAGAATTAAAATAGTGGGTTGGTATAAATCTATTATGGTACAAATGTACTCAGAAAGGCAGGGGTAGTAATTACCATCCCACAAAAGAAAAAAAAGTAAAAACAGACTTGATTAAAAGAGAAAAACAAGGGAACTACACTGTATTTAACTACACCATAGATAATAAATTAATATCAACATTTAGATATGAACTTAATGGTATACCATCAAAATACTTAAAGAAAAAGTTAAACAAATTAGAGGGAGAAATATGAAATTAAACTGTATACAGTATACTAATATACAAATCGAAGGAGGAAGGCAGGGAGGAAGGGAGGGAAGTGGGGAGGGAGGGAGGGATTTGAAAAACATTTTAGGAGTAGTGGTCACAACAAAAAGAGTAACCTAACTTTGACCAGAAATAAGTTCTTTGCTGAGAGATTAACAAGGCTATAAATACATTCATATTAAAATGTATAAATGACCTACAAACTTGAATTCTATTTTTGTTACTGTTTGATGGGCTGGGTGTCACACTTAACAAGCAAAGCTTCCATTGACTCCAAACCATTACAAAATAAACAAGGACATAGTTGACTTCATTACAAGCCACTGATGCATGCAATTTAGAGAAACTAGCTATATACAGAAGCCCTAAGGAGAAAAGCCCTCATTAGCTGGAAGTGGTTTAAAAATTTTAAAATATAACAAAGAAACATTAACTCCCTCAGTGCCATATATGTAACAAAATATATCCTAACTAATTGTGTCCAAAACAAAACAGATCTGGTATACTTCTCTACAAATGTTTGGATTCCTGCTTCTTCGATACATTACCAGATACAAAATGGTGAATAATAAACACTTGTCAATAATTGCTATCTTCAGATTTACACATAACTTGGGTTCTTTCTCTTATATTTTATGACAATTACTTCTGAAGAGGCATTTTGTTTTTATGAAGTTACTTCCTTGAATCTGCCAGGCTTTTGTAAGTCCTTGTACATACTACTTTCTAACACCTACCAAACGTAACAAAATCTAAGAAACACACTTTAGATCTTTGAATATTAAATCTTTGCTATGAGTCAAAATGAAAATATTTCATTTTTACTTCGTATCAAATCTTAGATCTATTCAGATTTCGAACTACCATTACCTATATAAAAAGTCAATTATGTGTGCAAAAATTCAGTATTTCTCCCAGTTATTTGAATACAATGGAGTACTGCCTCTACTGTATCTCAAAATATTCTTTTCATATTCCTTTTTGTTTATATTTAAAGTAACTGAATATACTTTATTTTTAAAATAATACTTATCACACATGGGTCACTGTGCCTAATAAGACGAAAATTAGTAAGTATAAAGAAAAACAAATACTTTGCTGACCAAGAAACATAACACTACTATATGAAGTAGAAAAATAAGTAGTTTTGTCCAAACTGAAATATTTAAAAATATGAAAAGTGTGACCAATGCCAGGGCATCCAAATAAACTATTTTCAACATAAGTGAAACCAATGCACTTATAAATGTTTATCAACAGAATGAAAAAAAATCCCTACCAAATAGTTGATTTTAATATCACTGAAAAATCCAAAAATTAGAAAGGTATTAAACATTAAAAAAAAAACCTTTCTATTGTTGCCTAAACAAACTAAGCAACTAAAAATTATGACTGATATCCTTTCCTTATAATATTCCATTGTGCATTTTTGGTCATATGCCATGGATTAAGGAAGAATTTCAACCTTCAATCTGAGCGTTATTTGTAGGTTTCTGTCTTAACTATAACAGGACTTAGAAGTAATTGTTTATGTTTCAATGGATTCTGTTTAAGAAAAGACTTAGAAAGTCATGTGTGTGTAGAAATAACAGAATAGGTTATATCCATTTTTATATGCATTAAAAGAACCAAGCACTTAGCATATAAAAACGTAAAGGTCAGACTACACACATATGCTACCAAAGTTATTATTTATTTGAAAAACAAATAAATTGATCAAATATTGTATACTCACTTTCTGCTTTCTTCACTCAGACAGGGCTAATGATAAAATTAAGCAGCACTTTGCTTTGAATGGCTATTTAATGTCTCTAAAGTCACAGCTTTATTAGTCAACTGAAACTAGAATGTCATTTGCAAAATTAGTATATGGTAGTTATAATACATACTGAAGCATTTATAACTGAAATAAACATGCTCAAGTAGCTTATTTAATCTGTCTTTAAAACTTACTACTTAAGGAGGAACAGAGTAAGCCTACTGTCTTGTCAACAATAAAATCTGAATTTCATGGAAGTAAGAGTTAAAGTACTTTGTATCTCTACTCAAAAATTAAATTTTATTAACCAGCACACTTTTACATACAATATCTTAGAATCTTAAAAGATATCTATTTATTTCCCTTTTACCATAACTGTACTTATCATCTCTAGACTTTGTATCATCTCTGTTTTAGAGAAGAAGAAACAGAAATCTAGAAGTATTAAGAAATTAGATATTTTAGGCCTGAACAGCATAAAGGAAAGATTCCACAAGCTTCCAAATGTCAATTTATACCCTACATAACTTTACAGTAACTACTAATTGAGTTATTTACTATATATAAAATCCAAGGGCAAAGGCTTTCCAAAGTACTTTACCAGCTAATAATGTTCCCAATTTAAATGAGTCAAAACAGAATCAATATGGAAGGGATGAAGGAAGAAGGAAATAAAAGTTTACATCTAATGCACAGACAAATCAATTAGGAGATATCTTCAGAAATGGATTACTTTACAAGGATTAAATATAATTTCAAGATTCTGACAATTAATTTGTATATGAATCTCTCCTACGCATTTAAGAGAAATAAGGGCATCATGATGACTGATTTTAAAGGAAAAGAAACACTAAGATTTACTATTAATGCTCATGTACCCATTGTTCATAAATGAATGATAGAGGGTGGAGTCAAGGTGGCAGAGTAGAGGAAACAACCCACTTGAATTCTCTTAACAAATGTGTGAGTCATTAGCTTCTACTTGCCCTCCAAATGACTTTAAAATAAAGCCTCAAATCAAATTCATTCATAGCCAAGAAACAGTCAGAGTAAGATATTACTCCAGTGGAAGACAAGAGGTTGGCAAGAGAGGTTAGTGATGCCAAGGTGGGGACTGGCCTGTAGTACAACAGTAGTACCAGCAATGAACCTTAAATATGGTCGTGACAGCTGCAGTGGCAGCTTCAGGAGCTCTCTGACAGAGATAGTAAAGGGAAATGCATAACTCATCAGAGAGATTACAGGTGACACAGGACCCTGATGCATTGCCCATATTCAATTCCAGGTCCCAATTCCAGGGAAGAGTGCTTATGTTTTATCATAAAGGAACAGGGGCCCTTGATGCAGTTGCAGGGCCAAGTGCAATACTAGCACTTGCAGCTGCAGGGTGGCAGGAGCCATTCTTGAGGCAAGACCAGAGCACAGACAAGCAGAGCAATGACCATATCTCTCCCCGTATCACACAACCTTGGAAGTACCAAAAACTTCCAAATCTCAGAGCTAGCTCTGAAAACAGCAGCGCAAAAAAGTCTGAGGCTTGGGCCATTGCCTCCCCACCTCCAGATGATCAGAACCCAACTTTAACATAAACTTTAAAGTCAAGAAATAGGCTGGGAAAATGAGCAAACAACAGACAAGAACCTGACCATAAAAAGCTACTATGGGTGGAAGGGAAGATCAAAACACAAACTCAGAAGAAGACAACAATGCGGAAAACAAATGTGGGAAAAAAAAAAGCCCAACAAGAATTCCTGGAAAGCTAAAGAAAAAGATGAGTAGTAGAGGGAAAATTGGGAAAACAAATAAGAGTGAGGGCAAGAAAATTATGCAAAGAGAATTAACAGCAGGGTAAAAGAGGCACAAAAATACTGAAGAAAACAACACCTTAAAAAAACAGAATTGGTAAAAGAGGTACAAAAGTTCACTGAAGAAAAAACCCAACTCCTTAAAAAGCAGACTAGGCCAAGAAGAAAAAGAGGTATAAAAGCTCACTGAAGAAAATAATTCCTTAAAAATGAGAATGGGCCGAGTGGAAGCTAATGACTCTAGGAGATATCATGAAACAATAAAACAAAGTGAAAAAGGATTTAAAAAATAGAATAAAATGTTAAATATCTCCTCAGAAAAACAACTGACCTACAAAATAGATCAAAGAGGTATTATTTTAGAATTACGGGACAACCTGAAAGCCACAATTTAAAAATAAAGCTAGAAATTAGATTTCAAGAAATTTTAAAGAAAACTGCCCCAATCTTAAATGGAGAAGGTAAAATAGTAATTGAAAGAATTCACAGGTCACCTCCTAAAAGAAATCCCAAAATGAAAATTCTCATTAATATTATAGCCAAATTCCATAATTTCCAGGTCAAGGAGAAAATTTTTTTCGTTATACCTCTTACTTGTTCTAGAAGGCAAAGGGGCTAGGACTACAGCCAACAAGAATCAGCTACATGGCAAAATTGAGAATAATCTTTCTTTCTTTTTTGTTTTTGAGCATAATCTTTTAAGGAGAAAAATAGACAGTTAATGAAACTGAGGGTTTTCAATCATTCATGATGAAAAAGATTAGAGCTGAAGAGAAAATCTGACATCCAAATGCAAGACTCAAGAGAAGCATAAAAAGGTAAACATGAACAAGAAATCATAAGGTATGCAATATTGTTAAATTGTCTGTATTCCTTTATGGGAAGATGATATATATTACTCCTAAGAACTTTATCATTATTAGGATAGTTAGGAGCAGTATACTTAGACAAAGGGCATGGCTATAAGTTAATTATATTGATATGATACCAAAAAAGGTGGGGGCCACCTTAAGAAAAAGGGATGCACTGGGAGAAGGTAGAAGGGAGAGGTAGAATAATGAAAATTATCTCACATAAAAGAGGTGCACAAGTAAGAGCTTTTACAGTGGAGGGGAAAATGGGGAGTGGCAGGCGATACCTGAACCTCGCTCTCATTGGAATTAGTTCAAAGAGAGAAGAAATACAAAGGAATTAATGGGGGAAAAATGCAAAGGAAGGTGGCCTAGCTATACCAGATCTAAAACTATATCATACAACAGCAGTCATAAAAACTATTTGGTACTGGCTAAGAAATTGAGTGGTGGATCAGTGGAACAGGTTAGGTAGACAAGACACAGCAGTCAACTATAGTAATCTACTCTTTGATAAACGCAAGGACTTCAGCTTCTGGAATAAGAACTCACTATTTGACAAAAACTGCTGGGGAAACTAGAAAATAGTGTAGCAGAAACTAGGTATAGACCAACATCTTACACCCTATACCAAGATCAAAATAGGTACATGATTTAGACATAAAGGGTGATACCATAAGCAAATTAGGAGAGCAAGGAATAGTTTACCTGTCATATCTATGAAAAATGGAAGAATTTATAACCAAACAAGAGATTGAGAACATTATGAACTACAAAATGGATAATTTTGGTTACATTAAATTAAAAAGGTTTTGCCAAACAAAACCAATGCAACCAAATTAGAAGGAAAGCAGAAAGCTGGGAAAAAACTTTTACAGCCAGTGTTTCTAATAAAAGTCTCATTTCTAAAACATACAGAAAACTGAATCAAACATATAAGAATACAAGTCATTCCCAACTGATAAATGGTCAAAGGATACGAACAGTGAGTTTCCAGATGAAGAAATTAAAGCTATCTATAGTCATATGAAAAAATGCTCTAAATCACTATTGATTAGAGAAATGCAAATTAAAACAACTCTGAGGTACCATCTCATACCTATGAGACTGGCTAATATTACAGAAAAGGGAAATGACAAATATTGGAGAAGATGTGGGAAAATTGGGACATTAATGCATAGTTGGTAGAGTTGTAAATTGACCTAACCAGTTTAGAGGACAATTTGGAACTATGCCCAGAGGGCAACCAAACTGTGCATACCTTTTCATCCAGCAATACCACTACTAGGTCTATATCCTAAAGAGATCATAAAAAAGGGAAAAGTGCCCACATGTACAAAAATATTTATAGCAGCTCTTTTTTTTGTGGTAGAAAAGAATTGGAAGTTGAGAGTATGCCCATAAATTGGGGAATGGCTGAACAAGCTGCGGTATATGAATGTAATAGAATACCATAGTGCTATAAGAACCAGGAGTCACAGTATATTGATATAGGTTATACATGTACAATAATGCTAAACATTTCCACCTTAGTCATGTAGTGAAAGAATCACAACAAAAGGGGAAAAACATGAGAAAGAAAAAACAACAAAGAAAGTGAAAACATTATGTTTCCATCTGCATTCAGATGCCATTGTTCTTTATCTGGGTGTGGACAGTATTTTTCATCATGAGTCTTTTGGAATTGTGTTGGTTCGTTTGTATTGCTCAGAAGAGCTAAGTCTGTCATAGTTGATCATCTCAAAATGTTGCTGTTACTATGTGCAGTGTTCTCCTGGTTCTACTCAGTTCACTCTACAGTTTATGTAAGTCTTTCCGGGTTTTTCTGAAATCTGTCTGCTCATCTTTTTTTTTTTTTAAGACAAGGAGTTCATTCTTTTTGTTTCTTTGTTTGCTTTTTGGAGGGGGGAGGACAAGGCAACTGGGGTTAAGTGACTTAGTCAAGGTCACATAGCTAGTAAGTGTTATGTGTCTGAGGTCAGATTTGAACTCTGGTCTTCTTGACCCCAGGGCCAGTGCTCTATTCACTGTGCCACCTAGCTGCCCTTGTTCACCATTTCTTATAAAACAATAGTATTTCCTTACATTAATATACCACAACTTGTTCAGCCACCATATATAAGGAGGAACACATCTGGGACAGAGCAGAACTGAGATGGGGAATGGTTGTCGAGGCCAGGTACTCTGTCTGTTCTGTTGTCTTTGTGATACTTTGTACGGAAGCCTTCAGACCTTACTGGAAGCCCTGGAAGAGGATTTTCTTGTTGTCTGTTTACAGAAGTCCTGGAAGAGGGTTTCAAAGGTCCCGAGACTATAATGACAATTTGTGTTGATTTCTCAGACCTTGTTTGTGAATCTGTGTTGATTTCACAGGCAGATACTGAATTGATGATGGTGCTGGCAATGTGTATGAATGTTGTTTTGGCTCTATTAAGCTTTGTCTTCCCAGAAACAGAAACAGCAAAGGACTTGAGGTGGACTGGACACTGTGAGATTAAATATGGAATGGGAACTGGACAAGGAACTAGATGACAAGTAGAAAGGAGCTGGGTGAGAAGTTGAGAGCTAACTGCCTGTGAATCCAGGGAGCTGGATCCATGGAAGAAGAACCATGGAATTCAGAAGCTAGCCTTTAGCCAAGATGAAAAGACCTCTCCTTGGGTACTTAGTGCTGACTGACAAGATCATGATTTACTGTGATCTAGGGGTATGAGAACTTTCTAATCTGTACCTTGTACCCTGTATCTTATACCCCTCAAGGATGACTGAGTTAAGGATGATTGGAAACTAACCTCCAATCAAGAAAAAAGAAGACTTTTCTACTAAGTTATTAAGAAAATGTGATCTAGGGGTGGTAAAACTTAGACCTCTGTACTTTGTGTCCCTTAAGGAGGATTGGGTTAAGGACTTACTGAATGATATATTTTGTTTAAAACTATGTGGCTACTTTAAGTGAAAACTGTGGCCACTTTAGTGATAAGTTGTTATGTTATATCATTGTGAATGCTGTACTTTGGTTTCTGTGAATGTTCTGCTTCAGTGTACTGCTTTATAAATAGAGAGCTTAATATACTTATGTGATCAGAACCTTAGAGCTATTCAAAGCAGCGGTCCTCTGGAAAGTTGCTCGTGCTTGGCTTTACAGTAGGTCTGTATCCTAAAGCCATCAAAGAAAATGGAAAAGGAGATACACACACACACACACTATTTATAGCAGTTCTTTTTGTTGTGGCAAAATATTAGAAATTGAGGAGATGCTCATCAATTGGAGAATGAATGAACAAGTTGTTACATATGATTGTGATGTAATACTACAGTGCTATAAGAAATGATGAGGAGGATATTTTCAGAAAAACATGGTAAGATCTATATGAAATGATGAAAAATGAAATGAGCAGAACCAGGAGAATAACTGTACACAGTAAGAGCGATGTTGTAATAATGGTCAACTGTGAAAGACTTGGCTATTTTAATCAAAACAATGATTCAAGATAATTCCAAAGGACTAATGACAAAAAAAAAATGCTATATACTTTCAGAGAAAGAACTGATAAACTATAAGTGCAAACTGAAGTATAATTTTCTCACTTATTTTTCTTGCTTTTTTGATATGATAATATCAATAATATAATATAATTGATATGACTAATATGGAAATGTTTTACATGATGCTACATACA
The DNA here is from genome assembly GCA_028646575.1 of Pseudocheirus occidentalis. Lineage (NCBI taxonomy): Eukaryota > Metazoa > Chordata > Mammalia > Diprotodontia > Pseudocheiridae > Pseudocheirus > Pseudocheirus occidentalis. The sequence goes on from CM053597.1 coordinate 138,172,592, forward strand.
TAACTGATATACTACTTGCCTTTTCAGTGGGTGAGGAAGGGATGGGAGGGAAGGAGAAAATTTGGAATTCATTTTAAAAAAAGGAATGTTAAAAATAAATAATATAATTTTTTAAATGAATGATAGAGCAGCAAAACAAAAACTATCTCAGATCTTTTCTTTTTTGTAACTAAAGATTCTATGAAAGATCCTTACAAAAGAGCTTGGGGCACACTATTCCAGGTGTCACAGAGTCCTGTTAGGCAGTGGGCACTGGCTGGGACACAGGCTGCTCTGCCTTCCCACTCTCCTGCTCTGAGATAGGGGTGGTAGGAAGAATCTCTTCCTTGGGCTCTACAATGCTCACACGGTGAGGCAGGGGCTTCTTAGGGCCAATCTTGTCACTTGGGTCCCAGGGCAACATGATTTTGACTTGAATTCTCAATACACCCTGTCTGAGGAGGACATGGAGCACAGCTGTGTCGACATAATAGTTGACAGGGTCTCCACTACAGATCATCAGACCATCCACAAACTTTGTGGACCTGGCCCTCCGGCCTTTGAGCTTACCAGATACCTCCACTTGACATCGCTTCATTCCACTCTCCATAATGAAGTGAAGGACACCATAGCAGACGCTACGCCCAGCAAGGCCTCCCAGGAGCCTATAACACAGGGACTGGGCCTGGGCAATAACACAGAGACCTCTGGTAGCCACCTTCTCGGCATACAGCTCTACACTGTTAAACTTCTGAACTACAGCTGTCAGTTCATGAATCCAGTGACCCTCCTTCTCAAGGATATTCTGAGTCCTGGTGGCCAAGATGATGATTTCTGTCCTGGTTGGGGTAACTCAAACCTCCACCCCAGAATAGCCATCCTCAGTCAGCTCCCTGGTGAGAAACTCATTCAGCTCAGCTCTGAAGATGCCATCAGCAACAAACTTACTCTTCTTGGAGATCTGTACTGTCATCTTGCACAGATAGGAAAAAGTCTCAGATCTTTTAAAAAATATTATTCCTAAAATCTTGACTCCTCAAAACTTTTTTATAGCCCCTCAAAAAAAATTTGGCCATGGTAATCAATAAAGTCATCTTGTTTCTAGAATTCCAATATTTTGAGTGTAAACTCCTTAAAATTTGCATAAAGAATGATGTTTAAACCTTTTAACTTGAAAAGAATCAACATATATCAAGAAGTATTTTTAGAAGTTCCAAAAGAAACAGCTTTAGGTCTCATTTGTTCTAAAAGATCAATATACTATTTGGGCAGGGGGGGAAGTGGGGAGGAAAGGGGGTTAGGAAAGGGGGGGAAGGAATTTCCAAAAGAAGTGCCAGTGAGACGTGAACTACAAAAGCATGACATTGTAACTGTATCTAAAAAAAAAAAACGAACAGATTAAGGAGGTAAGAGAAAGACAGGAAGACTATTCAAATCCAATGTTTCATTCCTTTAATTTATTTTTGCTTGTAAGATAATTATGTTTTATTAATTATATTTTCAACAGACATAGCAGATATTACCAACAAAATCAAAGATTAATTTAAAAACTAACAAAAATAAAGGAATTTCTAAGGCTATTTAAGTCTTGGAAAGGAGCTCTTGAGAATTACCAAGGGAGTCAAACTTCCCTTAAATGGCGCACTACTAATATTCTCCAGATTTGCTGGCCCTGCCTGGAACCATCTAGTGAAAATGTTTATGTTAAAACTGGGTTCAAATGGAGGGTCACCTAACTTGATGGCTTAGAAAACAGCAGTAATTTTTTTAAACTATAATATGAAATATATCCTGCAGAACAAAAATAATTAATTCTGTATACCAATTAATTCTGTATACCAACTAATTTCATTACATTTTCTTGTCACTAGGTTCCTCTGTTTTCCTCTCCCCCAAAAAAACATCTTTTGATAAAATATCAACTACATTTCCAAAAAGGTTCCACCTATCAAAAAGTCTTTCAGGTTTGCTAACTTTTTTCCCTAAAACTGTAATGAAAATAATAGACATAGTCTTGCACAATTAGCTGTGATTTTTATCTCCTTTCTGACTTTGAAACTGCACATGTATATAAACAAGATAAGGCATTTATATTACACAAATAACACTATTCTTTAAAAATTGCCTTTGTGACCAATGTAGACTAGACAATAGGAGATTATTTCCTATTTCATTATATACCACCCAAAAATCAATACAAGTTCATTTTATTTGGACAATACTATTAGATACACATTTTATCATTTATATCTTGAGACTAAAAGGACAACACTAAAAGTGTAACATTTTATATAAAGATTGAGATAATGTAATTCATCTAATCACACTGCAAAGAAACACCTAATGAGCAGAAAACACATGATACAGAAAATACCAAAAATAATCCTCAAGGAAAGACAAAAATTAAGTTACTCAGTTGACTAACAGGGCTTTTAAAAGTTACAGAGTACAGAAAAAAGAAAGGTCAGCATAGGAATAAAAGCTATGTATAGCATACTTTTGAATGCAGATAACTACATAAATGTAGTTATAAATAAAAAGTTAGGTTCTAACTTAATAAGACAATTTCATTCTGTTAGTCACTCATTCACAAATCATTTACTAAACACCTACATGCAAAGTATTTTAGGTGCTTAATTTTAAAGCTATGCTAACAAAACATTTATTTGTACAGCTTAAACATGTTTAAGAATAAGAATTCATAATCTACTTGTTACTTTAAAAGTATTAAATTCATTAACATAATAGAGCAAATTTAAAAAAAATGAGTGAATTTCCAGCTTTAGTTTTTATCCTGAAAAATAAACAAAACTTTCCAACTGAATTTTTTAAATTGCATAGAAACAATTTAAAGGTGTTTATATTTTTACTGCAAATGAAAGAGTAGACAGACCAATTAGCCTGCTAACACAGAGCTTCTCTAGACATATTATTATTGAACAAAGAAAACAAACTTCAACAAGAGTTAAAAAAAACAAAAACAAAAAAACAATCTTCTAAAAGGAATGCACCATAATGTATTTTATAACATAGGAAACACACACATAAACACACTTTTTTAAAAATTAAAGTCAATTGTTGTAAAGAACATTAGACCAAGTCAGAAGACTTGGGTTTTATTGGTTCTAACATTTAGTACCTGTAAAAGACTTGGGCCTGAGTAACCTCTCTAAGATTCAGTTTCCTCATAAATGAATTTAAACACACAGTGTTGTGCTAAGTGCTGGGTATACAAAGACAAAACAAAACAGACCATGTCTTCAAGAAGCATACAGTCTAGAGCAGAAACAGTATATGAACTTGACCATTCTGCAGCATTTGACAATTGTGGACCCCTGGACACTCCCTTCTCTCTTTGGGGTCTTCCCTATTTGCCTAGTTACTCCTTCCCAGCTTTCCTTGCTACAATATCAGCCATGTAACACTGTCTTACTCTGGATGTAGCACAAGCCTCTGTTCTGGACCCTACTTTCTTTTTTCCTAAATCTGTTTACCTCATTAGGTTCTGATGATCAAAATGATCACCTCTAGGCAAATAACTCCCAGATCTGTATTTCCGTCCCCTAGCCTCTTTACAATCTTACATCAACAACTGTCTACCTGTAACTTCAAATGAATGTCATATCAGCATTTGAAACTCAACTGGCCCTTCTTAAAAACTTCACTATCTCTGTAGAGGAAACCATCATCCTTCTAATCACCCTTGTTGCAAATCTCAGTGTCATATTCCACTCCTCATTCTCATTCATTCCATATATAAAAGTCAGTTACCAAATCATGTCAATTATACCTTCACATCACCTCTCAAAAATATCCCCTTATCTCCACTCATACAGCAACCTCCCTAGTTCAGACCATAATCACCTCTTGCATAAACTAGTACAATACTCTCCTAATTTGTCTCTCCTGTCTTTAAAGCTGCAAAAGTAATATTCCTTGAGCACAGTTCTGACCATATCATACCTCTGGCTGAACAAACAGTACTGACTTCCTATCACTTTGGGATTAAATATGAACTCTTCTGTTTGGCATTTAAAGCTTTTCACAAACTGGTCCCAAGTCATCTTTCTAGTCTTATCACAAATGACTCCTCTTTACACACTCTATTCAGCTCAGCCATCTGGGCCTCCTTATTTCTTTTCATACATGAGACCCCATTTCTTGCCTCTATACCTTTGCATTGGCTATTCCCCAGGCCTATAATGAATTCTTACTTCATTTCTATCTCTTAGAATCCCAAGATTCCTTTAAGACTCTGCTCAAGTATCATTTACTCATGAAGAGAGTATGTGGGGTTTTCAAGGAGGACTAGCACCTCTGGTTTGAGGGCTACTCACCCACCTTTGGTGTCTACCTTTCACCCAATTTTTACCTGTAGCTCCAAGAAGCTGTAGTTTGTGCAGTAGCCACACTTGGGTAAAACTGTCTTGGCAGACAGGTTAAACCAAGCTGACAGCAACCAACAAGTTTCAAACTTTTTTGTGAATTAGAGGGATGCCTTTCATAACCACAAGCATGTGAAGACTCCCCCAACAGAATGGGCAGATGAGAATAATTTGTTCCAAAGGCCAGGAAGGAAGCCTGAAGCTGGTGCTGTGGAGTGCTTACAACTTGGTAAGATATCAAAGATACCAAAGTCATAACTGCATCGCAGGCCATCACTTGGGGTCTTCATTTTTGTCCTGCCACTGGACTTCAATGACTTGAAGAGAGAGTGAGGCTGTCAACCTTGCGCAACTCTGCCTCACTAAAATTCAAGTGCAAGTTAAGACATCACTCATAATGCCAATGGTGCTCTTTGAAAATAAAGGGGGGAGGGGGAAAGAGTCAAGATGTCAGCTTAGAAGCAGGAGAACTCTGTGGCTCCTCCTATAACCACCTCAAATACCTATAAAATATGACTCTAAATACATTTTAGAGCTCCAGAATCCACAAAATGACAGAGTTACAAAGCTCCCTCAGAAGGCAGCCCAGCAAGCAGACGAGAAAGGGGTTCATCACAACTTGCTTGGAGCCTGGGCCAGCACCACATGAACCCTCTGCTGTAGCCCTAGGGAGGACAGAACAAGCCATGGCTGGACCATTCAGGAGAGCGGATCACCAGTAGCTGTAGCAGTTTCCAGAACAATCAACCCATAAGAAAAGGGACAAAGTGAAAGGTTGGTGGAACTCAGCTAAATTTGGGTGAGAGAGTCTGGCTGTCTGTCTCAAGGGCAAGAAGCAGCTGGGCAGCAGCTCTGCAGCCTCCTCCACATGGCTGCTTCAGAGCTCCCGGCCTGCAGGTTGCAGGGGGCCAAGTGATCATTCAGAGGCTAAGTGTTCTTGCCTTGACCTGCCTGGATCAGGATTGCAGTCCTGGGTGATGGTCCTGAAGTATGTGACTAATGAGCCAAAGCTGGTAGGGGCTGCAGAGAAAGCAGCCTGCTAATAGCTTTGGCAGCTGCAAAAACCCAAGAGATTTGGGACAAAGCACTCTCCTCTGAAAGCAGAGTTCTACTGAGCCCGAAAGTCAAGTAATTGACTGGCAACATGAGCAGGCAAAGGAAGCAAAGCAAGCACAGCCATCCAACTTTACAGTCCTTTTTATAGAGACAAAAAGGATCAAAGCATGGAACCAGAGGAAGACAACATAGTCTGAACTCCCACACCAAAAGCTTCCAAGAAAAATGTAAACTAGATACAAGTCATAGATGAACCTAAGAAGGATTTTGAAAACCAAATAAGAGAAGTGGAAGAAAAATTGGGAAGAGAAATGAGAATGATGCAAGAAAATCATGAAAAGAGAGTCAACAACCTGACTGAAGAAAATAATACCTTTAAAAAACATACTAACTCCAATGGCAAAAGAGGCCCAAAAAGCCAATGAGGAGAAGAATGCCTTAAAAAGTTGAATTTGTCAGATGGAAAAAGAATCTCAAAAGCTTCCTGAAGAGAATAATTCCATCACAATTAGAGTGGAGCAAATGGAAGCAAATGACTTTATGAGAAATAAAGATACAATGAAAGAGATTTAAATAAATGGAAAAAATAGAAGACAATGTGAAATATCTCGTTGAAAAAAACTACTGACATGGTAAATAGGTCCAGGAGATATAATTTTAAAATTACTGGACTACCTGAAACCCATGATCAAAAAAAGAACCTAGAAATCATCCTTCAAGAAATTCTCAAGGAAAACTGAACTGATATTTTAGAACCAGAGGGCAAAACAGAACTTGAAAGAATTCACTGATCACCCCTTGAAAAACATCCCAAAAAGGAAACTCCTAGGAATGTTATAACCAGGTTCCGGACTTCCCAGATAAGGAGAAAATATTACAAGATGCCAAGAAGAAACAATGTGAATACTGTGGAAACACAATAAGGATAAGCAGGATCTAGCAGCTTCTATATTAGGACTGAAGGGCCTGGAATATGATATTCCAGAGATCAATGGAGCTAGGATTAGAACCAAGAATCACCTACCCAGCAAAATTGAGTATGATTTTCCAGGGGTAAATATGGTCATTCAGTAAGGTGGAGGACTTTCAAGCATTCTTGATGAAAAAACCAGAACTGAGGAGAAAATCTGACATTCAACTACAAGCTGAATGAGAAGGCAAACATGGAAAAGAAATCATAAGGAACTTATCAGAGTTAAACTATTTACATACCAACATGCAAAAATGATCATTGTAATTTATGAAACTTTTCTCAGTATGAGGATACTTAAAGAGAATATAAATGTGTGTGTGTATATGTATGTATGTATACATACACATGTCTATATAGGAGGGTATATATGTGTATGAATACATATGTGAGTATGTGTATATATGTGTACATATGTGTACATAGACAGAGGGCACAGGATCAATTGAATTGGAAGGGATGGCATTTTAAAAGGTAAAACTGAGGGGTGGGAGAGGAACAGAAAGAGAGGAAACATGGAGAGACAGAATGGGGTTAATTATCTCATATAGAAGAGGCAAGGGATAACTGTTACAATGGAGAGGAAGAACAGGAAGGCAAAAGGGAATGGGTCCACCTTACTCTCATTGAATTTGGCTTAGGGAAGGAATGACATACACTCTAAATTGAGTAACTCGGCCTACAGGAGAGTAGGGGGGAAGGGGATGAGAGGGGGGAGGATGGAGGAGAGGGCAGGTTGGGGGGAGGGTTGTTAAAAGCACACACTTCTATAAAGGGACAGGGACAAAGTAGAGAATAGAATAAATGGGGGGCAGGATAGGAAGGAGGGAAATATAGTCAGTCTTTCACAATACGTCCATTGTGGAGGTGTTCTATGTAGCTACACAAGTATGGCCTGCATTGAATTGCTTGTCTTTCCAGTGAGGGTGGGTGACAAGGGAGGAAGGGAAAGAATCTAGAATTTAAAGTTCTAAAATAAAATGTTAAAAATATATATGTGTCTGTGTGTGTATATATATATATATATATATATATATATGTGTGTGTGTGTGTGTGTGTGTGTGTGTATATATATATGTATATACATATATAATTATTATCATTAT
>CM053597.1:138180587-138220983 GCA_028646575.1 Pseudocheirus occidentalis
GGAGATATTTCACATTGCCTTCTATTTTTTCATTTGTTTGGATCTGTTTAATAATATCTTGGTTTCTCATAAAGTCATTTCCTTCCATTTGCTCCACTCTAATTCTGATGGAATTATTCTCTTCAGCAAGCTTTTGAGATTCTTTTTCCATCTGGCAAATTCAACTTTTTAAGGCATTCTTCTCCTCATTGACTTTTTGGACCTCTTTTGCCATTTGAGTTAATCTATTTTTAAGGTGTCATTTTCTTCACTCAGGTTGTTAATTCTCTTTTCATGATTTTCTTGCATCATTCTCATTTTTCTTCCCAATTTTTCATCCACTTCTCTTAATTGTTTTCAAAATCCTTCTTAAGCCCATCTATGTCTTCTAGACCGTCTTCATGTTTCTCGGAAGCTTTTGGTGTGGGAGTTCTGACTGTGTTGTCTTCCTCCCGTTCCATGCTTTGATCCTTTTTGTCCCCAAAAAAGGATTCTAGAGTTCAGTTGCTGTTCTTACTTTGCTTCCTTTTCCTGCTCATGTTACCAGTGAATTACTAGTCTTTTTAGTTCTGTGGAACTCTGCTTCCAATGGGGAAAGCTGTCCCAAATTGCTGGGTTTTCATAGCTGCCAGAGTATTAGGAGGCTGGTGACGCCTCCACCAGCTTTGTTTCACTGAAAAAACACCCCAGGACCACCCAAGACCACAATCTGGATCTAGGCTGCTCAACACAAGAGCACTTGGCCTCTCAACGATCGCTTGACTCCCCTGCAGTCTACAGGCTGAGAGCTCTGAAGAAGCCAGGTGGAAGCTGCTGCAAGGCCACCTCCGCTGCTGCAGGGCCACCTCCGCTTCTGTTGCTTCCTTGCCCTGGAGGCAGTTAGGCCGGACTGCTTTTCTCCCCCAAATTTAGCTGAGTCTCACTAAGTTTTCACTTAGTCCTTATTTCTTCTGGCTTGATAAATCTGGAAACTGCCACAGCTGCTGCTGATCCACTCTCCTGAAGGCTCTAGCTGCAGCTTTTCCTGCTTGTTCTGCTTGACCCAGGGCCAAGCCATGGTTTTTGGGCTGGGTTGGTTTACACTCCAGCACTGTGATGAGCCCCACCTGCCAAGCTGCCTTCTGAGGAAGGTGTATTTTTGTGAGTTTTGGAGAACTAAAATTTGTTTAGAGTCATATTTTATGGGTATTTGAGGCGGCCATGTGAGAGCTGTGGCATTTTCCTGCTTCTATGCCGCCATCTTAGCTCCAACCCCCCTACTGTATAATATTTTATAATGAAAGGAGTACAAAATAGATATTTATGGTTTCAGTTGATCCTCTTTGTGTTCTACTTTGTATATGGAAATATTTATTTATTTATTTGCTTTTTGGAGAGCAACTGGGGTTAATTCACATGGGAAAATATTTAATTTTTCAATGTTTAAGTTCATCAAAATATTTTTTTTTAATTATGATTAAGCTTCTTGAAGGCAGGGACTGTTCCAATGTCTTTTTGTTCTCGAGACCTAGCGCAGAGCCTAGCACGCAGTAAAGACTTTAAAAATATTTGCTGAGTGAATGAATAAGTGATATAAGCAAAGTCCATGTATATAAATAAAATAAAGTAATAATTTCGGAGGGGCACTATTAGCTAGGGAAAAATCAGAAAAGCTCTTAGGTAGAAGGAGGGACTTGACCTGAACTCTGAAAGAAACTATGGTTTCTAAATGGCAATATGAGGAAGGAGTGGTGGCTTCTAGTAATGGGATGCATCCTGTGTAAAGATATGGAGATAGGAGGTGGACTGTCAGGTACAAGTAACAACAAGTAGATTAATTTGGCAACAACATAGACCGCGTAGAGGGAAATAACATGCAGTACTTCTGAAAAGGTGGCCTGGAGGCAGACTGTGAAATGCTTTAAATGCCAGACCTATGAGTTTATATTTTATCACAGAAGAAAGAGGGAGGTACTGGAACTTTTTGAGTAGAGGAGTGGAATGGTCAGACTAATACTTTAGGAATTTCACTTTGTCAGCTCTAGGGGAGAATGATTGGAAAGGTCTTTGCTGTGAGAGTAGAGAAAAGGTGAAGGATGAGAAGAGTTACAGAGACAATATCTGCCAATATTTAGAGACTGATTGGATATACAAATATTAATATTATTTGATGTGGGACATTTCATGTGACTTCTTAAAAGAAGTAATCCAGCAAAACCTTATACATTTACTATTATCACAATATTTTATATTAAATTTCTTTATTTTATGAACTGTTAAATAAAAATAACATTTTGATGAAACAACTTACAACTCTGAAGTTGTTTAGCACAATATAATAATAGATGCACTTAATTTTAATATTGGACATTTTTATTTGAAAGAAGGTTTGCAATATTTGATTTAATATCAGACAGTCTTAAGTCTGGTTTCACATCATGATTATTTCTCTATTTTGATTTAAAACAAGAATAAAATGAAAATATAGTCAATAATCAACTTTCATAGTGGTAACATTCCTAGAAAATATCACAAAAATATAAAACATTAATGTTGATACATTGAACCTATGGGAAATAGGGGTTAAGTTCCCACAACTACCCAAAACCATAATTTTTGCTAGAGATTGTTGAAAAATGCATTTCTCTGCATACAATTCTTCATTTTTCCTAATACAGTAACCATGAAATAGCTCATAAAATACAGTATGCAAAATAAAACTGGTAACATGAAAAACATCTTTTCTTACTAGTAATTACCTAGAATTGTGATCTTTTGTATTTTTTACTGTATTTTTTTAAGTTGATTTCAGACAATATCCACTTTTCATAACACATGAAATCTACAGTACCATAAATATTGTAGAGCAAATAAAATTCTTAAAACTAAAACTTTTTTTTACCTGAATCTTACCTTCTACTGAAACAGATGGCAGTGTGAAGGCACTATAGTGTATACTATATTGCTGTAAACCTCTCTACCTTGATCATTCTTTGAAAATCTGGAGAGAAGCTGCTGAGATTTTAGTTGATGCTGAAGGAAGAAGCCATCTCTAGACATCGCCTCCAACACTCGTTCCTTCATGGCTAGTGGATGGCACTGGAGAGTGTGAAAGGTGCACCAGCTTGAAATAATCCCATCAATCCATTTAAGATCCTTAAGGATCTCCCAGCTCACAGCAGCCGAAGACATTGCAAGCACAAAATTTATCTATTACCTTTATTATTATTTTCTTTTTATTATTATTATTATTATTATTATTATTATTATTTACTAAACTGCATCACCACTCATGGCTAGTAACTTTTGAGATTCCAGACCAAGAAGTGGCTGTGCTCTCGGGCTTGATCCGTTGCCTATAAGTCATTGCAGAAAGAGTTCTGAGCTGTAACATGACAACTTTATGCTCTTCAAGTAACTGTCTTTCAAATGACAAATAAAAAAGCTGTTGTATAGAACTAAGGCTACCACAGACTTGTGGTAGAACGAACATATCAGCATCTTAATTCAATCTTATCATCCAAAAGAGCAAAGGCGGCTAGGCAAATGTCAAGTGTACTCAAAAGTCCATTTCAGAAAACAAAATTTTTTCACATTCTAGAATGGTAAGAATAAGGAGGAAGACACAGAATATATCTTGTGCCACATCCCTTTGTTACCCCTGAACACTGGTCTATGTCCCAATAAGACCCCCTTCCTATAGGTTCATATTATCGCCAATAAGCTTTCCAAAGGCACAACTGAATTCTTGAATGATGTGAAGCTGACTGAATTAGGAGACTAAGTGGGTGCCTTAATATACTGAGTAATATACTGAGACTGAATATACTAAGTATCTACCCATTCTCATTTCAATTTCATTAAGCAGTTGTTTCAAAATAGCAATATCTACAATTCTTAAGTTTTAGGTCATCACAGAAATTTTGCATCTCTATCTCTTCCAAGTGTCCATAATGTTGCCAATGTCTTTTTGCAAATTAGTAACCCAACCGCTGCACCATTATCCACAGTCTATCAAGTGGGTCCTGACTATATCTGTGCATTCCCATTTGGTAAAAAGGCAAAGGCCTTTTTCTTACTATCCTGTGACATCTGTAGCTTCTGCTCTATAGTAGTGACCATAACTGCTGCTCTTGAGCCTAAATGCTGCACCAGACAAGATAAAAGCAAGGAAGAATAGGAGTCTGATTAAGACATGAGATTTTTTTTCTATTTAATTAGTCTACAAGAAACAACTATTTTAGCTGGGCTTGTGGAACAAAGAAATAAAAGTGCTCATTTATCTCTGCCAAAACAAACAAACAAACAAACATGTATGATCAAGAGTAAAGATGAGATGATCACATGGTCAGAGTGGAATGAATCTATGAAGGAAAGTGGAACCAGTGGAATGAATTTATGAAGGAAAGATTTAAGGAATGAAGGAATGAGTAAGCATTTATTGTTTGCCATGTTCCAAGTACTGTGTTCCAAGTGCTAGGGATACAAATAGAAAAACCAGACAGCACCTGTCCTTGAGGAACTTAATGAAGAACAACTGTATAAAGAAATAGAGACCATGGAAAGGGTGCTTGGGCTAGGAAGTCATGGGATGACTGGAACAACAGGTAGTCAAATAATATACTCTTTTCCAGAGGCAACCAGAAATCTTAATTTTATTACAGTTCTCACTAAGAGAGGTAAAAGGTGAGGGAAGAAGTTACATGCATAAAGTCAAGAGAGAAAAGAGCCAGGATAAAGAGGCCCTTCAGTGTATTTGTTCTTCTGAGCAAGGAAGATATTCTTTAGAGCAGAAGCAGCAAAACATAGGGCAGCCACATTGCTGCTTTGTGACTGCAACACTCCAAAGTGTAACTCAGTCAGATTAAATGTAACTGAGAAATACTTAGCAAAATAAACATACAATAGAAAATGGATAATGTAAATATGTGGTTTTCTAAGTGAGTTTCTATTTGAGTTTGACACTACTGCTCTAGAAGTAAGGAGAAATTAAGCAAGGCTTCAGGCATAATGGATAGACCCTCCGTGATGGACAGGTATAAATAGAATGCTACTTGCATCATTGGATATAATTCCCAAACTGAAATCATAGATCTGTTTAAGTATTTGAACATCCATCCATCCATGCATGCATGCATACAGATACATACCTACATGACATAATTTTTGCTGTGAAAATAAGAAAATATTTGCTTTATTAAGTTTGGTTGGTATTTGATATATGAAAAGATGCTATTTATTAGCCATTTTCAGCATGGAGCAGCAAAAGGATAAAAGGATATGAAGCCAGATGACTCAAGTTTGAATGGAAAGACCTGGACTTATGAAGGAAGAGGTTATCCACAATCAAAGAAACAGAGGACAAACAATTATAGTATGGTCTTACGTAGATGTGAATGAATGTATATGTCTACAGATGAATATGATTACAGCTATCCAAGTACATATATGTATATGTATATATAAGTGTATATGTACATATGTTTGTGTGTATATATGTGGGTGCGTGTGTGTATAAATATATCTGTGCATAATTGTAGCCTTCTTGGGATGGGGAAAGGGGGGAAAAATAAAGTAAAAAGAGCACAGCAGAGAACAAAAGAAAACTTACAAGGGGGGCAGCTAGGTGGCGCAGTGAGTAGAGCACTGGCCCTGGAGTCAAGATGACCTGAGCTCAGACACTTGACACATTTACTAGCCGTGTGACTTTGTCACTTAACCCCAATTGCCCTCCAAAAAAGCAAAAACAAAAACAAAAACAAAAAACAAAAAAAAAGAAAACTTACAAGGAAGCAAAGATAGCTCTGAACACAGTGTGTAGTATTTTTTTATATAGGTTTTTCTTGAAATTGAAATTTATTGCTCTATATTTTGAATCCTCTCTTACATTCTGCTGTACACATGGCAATGCTTTTTTTCTTTACTTATTTTGTATTTAAGTTTATAGTATGTTTCTTTTTCTTTTTTATTCTGTATTTCATTTTAAAATTAATTAATAAAAATATAATACAGAAATGTTTAACATAATCAATAAAAAATACAGTATAACGTGGATAGTTACTTTGTGGTTTTCATAAGTCAACATGGAGCCTGCAGAGGTACATTTCTATTTGAGTTTGACACCTCTGGTATAGACTCTAGATGATCTCTAAGGTCCCTTCCAATTCTACATTCTCTGATCATCTGGGAGTCATTGAGAGTCCATGAACTCCAAACTTCTATTTAAGGTGAGAGTTCAGCTCAGACATTTCCTCATTTCTCTCCTTGCTGCTCTACTTTGTGACTTTTTTGACTGAGTTCTGACTGAGTTTTCTGACTGCCCTAGGATTCTCATTATTGAGATAACTTCATCTCCAGTAAGATTCTATCAGCCTTGGTATCCCATTTCCTCCCTGCCCTCTGCTTCTCACTGACTTCTTCCCCATGCCTGTGTTCAGTACCTCTTCCTCTACCACCTTTCTAACTTCCTTTTATGTGATGTTTCCCCCCATTAGATTAGATTGTAACTCTTTGAGGGCAGGGATTATCTTTGTTTTTCCCCAGTTGTATCCCAAGTGTTTAACACAGTGCCCAACACGGAGCAGGCACTTAATAAGTTGTTTATTAACAGTTTATTGACTCTTATTAACTCAAAGTACTAAGCAGAAGTGCTAGAAGTTTCCTGCCTTCATGGAACTTATAATCTAGTGAAGGGATAAAGGATAGCAATACTACACAATTTAAATAAATTAGAGAATTTCGTATATAGATACAATTTCTGCTCAAAACAGGAATCTAATGATTTATATAATGATTTTTATTTTATTTTATTTTTTATTATAGTTATTATTACTTTATTTAACAATATTTATATAATGATTTTCCCCCTAATTAAGGTAGATTCCATTTGTCAACAAGGGTGAAATACTGGATGCACAAACAGACATATTGGTTTGAAAATTTCTAAAAGTCAGACTTACCTAAGAGTTACTTTTGAGTACTGGTTTCTGTTTTTTTGGAGAAATGCATTTTCATCAAACTATGAGCTACATATACATTTTAAGGTAAATTTAAATGTTGTTTATATTTTTAAAAGCAAACTAATGCCTTAGAAAAAATCCCATTTACTCCTGTTCCCAACCAACTTCTATGGTTCATACAAGTTCAAAAGATGAAGGCAGTAAGTGAAGGATGGTCAGGGAAAGTGAAAGAAATCCTAGAATGATCTAGACTGATAGATCTAACATGACTGAAGAGATTTTTAGAGGTAACATTTTGAAACAGAATAATAAATTTACCCACTTGTCACTAAGGGTAAGGGCAAACATACAACTTTTTCTTTTACTTATATATTAATCAAAAGACTAAATTACTAAATAACTAGTAATAGACAAATATGCATTTTAGTACTGTTGAGGATATGGCGAATTCAATCAATGATAACTCAGCTAACATTAAATAGCCATATCTTTAAAATCAGAAACGAAAATATCAGTTTATTATGTCATTATCTGATACTCAGGTTTTGTTTTATTTAGATCAACAGTTTAAGTATATATATATTATATATATGTGTGTGTGTGTGTGTATATGTGTGTTTGTCTTTGATTTAAACTGGCTTAAGAGCTAGTTAGTCGTTTTCATCCATAAGGGATAAGGACTGGTCATGTGATTTCACTTGGTATACAGAACTTCTGGATGAGTCAACTCTATCTGCCAATAAATGTCAGCACCTTCCCTGCAATTTATAATGGTAGAGAGTTGACTAAAGCAGTAGTGTCAAAATCAAATTGAAAGATAGTCACTAAACCATACAAAGGAAGGGGAGAAAAGGATAAATATTATTTTAAAAAGCCACATATTAATATCATCTATGTCCTATTGTATTTTTATTTATTTTTCCCAATTACATTTTAATCTAGTATTGGTGCAGAGTGTTGCCCTTCCTCATGCTTGACACCAGTGGTCTAAAGCACTAAAAGATTAAATGATTTGCCTAGGGTCACATTACTAGTGTCAGAGGCAAGACTTGAACCTAGGTTTTCCTGGCTTAGAAACAGACTCTCTAAGCTATGTCTATTACTCTGCCATGACTTATAGTTGGAGGACTGGCAGTCAGGTAGCATAACAGATAGAGTGCCAGGCCTAGAATCAGACTGATCTTCCTGAGGTAAAGCTGGCCTAAGACACTAACTGTGTGACCCTGGGGCAAGTCACTTAACCCTGTTTGCCTCAGTTTCCTCATCTGCAAAATGAACTGGAGAAGGAAATGACAAACTACTCCAGTATCTTTGCCAAGACAATTCCAGACCAGGGCATGAAGAATCAGATACTACTAAAATGATTGAACAAAGTAGCCCATCATGGCTAGATCTAAGAGTTTGTGGAGGAGAATAATGTGTAAGAAGTCTTAGAATGACAAAAACAATTTAGGATGCCAAGATCTTCAAAAGACAAAGAAAAATTTAAGCAGGAAGCCACCTGAGTTTATTGAGAAAGAGTGTGAGGGACAACAGAGACTTCTGTTTCAGGAAAATTACTTCAGCAGCTGAGAGGAAAATAGATGAGATTTGGAAGCTATGAGGCAAGACCAAACATAAGGCTGCTGAAGCAGTAAGTCGGTTGGAGGGGGCGAAAAAGGATGCAGCATGGTCCAGACAAGTCAAACCATTACCACCTTGACCAACAACCACCCTCAGATAACTGATGTCTCTGATGGAGACAACTCAGGACCCTGAACTTAAGGATTTTTGTAATAGCAAAGCTTCCAATTCCTTGCCTACAGCCATCATTCTGGGAAGTAGACCCTTTGAAGACAGAGATGTGCAATTGTGCCTACAAGTACAATAACTACATTTAATGAGAGCTCAGAATGAAAAGTTCTAACCACTGTCAAATGGTTCAGTATTAGAAACTGATATGATTTTATCAGTGTAAATTACATTAAAGGAAATACATTTATACCTGCTTTACCACTGAACCCTAAGAACCATAGGAATTTTTCCATCTAGTGTGCAGCTAAAACCTTCCATATGTCTTGTCTCCCCCATTAGAATGAGCTTCTTGAGAAAAGGGACTGTCTTAGTTTTCCATTTGCATACTTAGCACTTAGTACCAGACGACCTTTGCATACGGTGAATACTTAATAAATGTTTCATTCTTTCATGGAGAATTATCTAATGGGTTCTCCAATTAAACAGTTCCAAATAATTCCAAAACCAATTTAATTTGCTACAATGATATTTAATATTAAGTACATAACTGCTAGCTTTTTTTTTAAAATAGTATAAAGTTTGGAGTGGCTGGGTGGCTCAGTGAATAGGGCACCAGCCCTGGAGTCAGAAGGACCTGACTTCAAATCCAGCCTCAGACACTTAACACTTAGTAGCCATGTGACCTTGGGCAAGTCACTTAATCCTAACTGCCCTGCCCTCCCCACTCCAAAAAAAAAAAAAAAAGGCAAAATAAAATTGTAGAAAGTTTGGAAAGAGGTTTGCTTTTGCATATTTTTTTCATACTTTTCTTAAGGTAATATTAATAGAGTAACTAAGAAAAGTAATTGGGAACAAATGGGCAAAGAATCTCAATGGAGATTTGGCATTTGTCTAAATCTCTGCAACTTTGAAATCAAGAAAACTTGAGTTCAAGTCTTACCTCTGGTATATATATCAGTTGTGTAAACATATGTTTACACTTTTAAAAGTCACCCAGAAAATTCTCTCAGACCATAAAGTCCAGATGAATTGCTATCCTCTACCAGTGGAATGGGTTTCAACATTAGGATTTACCTAAGCCAATGGAATCAAAGATCCAGACTACCATCACTCCCCAACCCACCAAAAAGAAACTCAAAAAGCCAACCATCTTCACTACAGTATCCAATCACTCAATTCCTTCTAATTCATTCGGTTTATTTATTCCTTTCTGGCTATATCTGACTTGTTACCCAAGCTGGAATTTTGGGTCAGCCAACTGCTATTTTCTTTACTAACATTCTAGCCAACTTAGACTCCATTAGCCTTCTGATGAACCAATATCCCTTGGCCTGGATCATCCTCACCCTCTCCTTTTTTCTTCCTGACAGTAAATTAGAGTGTTTCTAAACAAAGACATAGGATGAGACTGACCTGGCTTAGTCAAATGATGGGTCAAATTCATACAGGTACTCACAGTTGCCTAGAAATCTTTCTAAAAATATGAATCTCTTGTCAATTACCTACAATTACAAGCCTTTTCTACTCTCAAGGCCTCTAGCGTCCCCCCAACACCTACATTTTTGACAAATAATGATACCTTCTATTTTATCACTGGAGCAATCATCTTCTTTCCTCTTCACCTCAAAATATTTGACTCTGCACCCATATTTTTTTTTTCTTTGCTTCCTATCAGTGGACGTAGTCTTCCTTTCCAAAGCTAACTACTCTATCTATACACTTAGATCTACTTCCTTAGACCTATATTAACTAATAGAGTGAAGTAAGCAGAAATAAAAACAATCACACAATAACATTAGAAAGAAAAAAATAACTTTAAAAGACTTCATAACTCTTTTCAACACAATGACAAACCATATTCTAGAGCTCTTATGATGAAGCCTGCTATGGGACTCCTTAAAGAGAGGCTCCTGACTCAAGATGCAAAATAAGACATATAGTTATGGATAGGGACAATGCAGGAATTTGCTTTGCTTGACTATGAGCAGCTGTTACAAGGGTTGTTTCTTTTCTTCTTTCTTTTTTCTTTCTTTTTTTATTCACTGGAGAGAGGAAGGAGAGAAAACAAATGTTTGATAATTGACAAAAATCTAAAAGTAAAATTAAAATCTGTTCCCTCTTTTATGAACTTGTCTAGAAATTATTCCATCTCCATCAATCATGCCTCTTGGCTCCTTCCTTTCAGTCCTTAAGTATACAAAGATTTTGAAAAACAAAACAAAACCAAAATTTATACTTGACCTGTCCCCATCTAGATAATATTAAATGTCTTAAACCAATGTTCCACTCCCATTTCCTCACCTTTATCAACAATGTCCCTGTAAGCACCAACAATTTGTCTTCCCCCCCCCAGACAATTTTATTGAACATAGTTAGAAATTTTAATATCCCTTCCTTACTGTTCATTCTCTGAAATCTCCATGCACCATATGATATAGAACTGACCATTCTTCTTGAAAGCCTCTGGTTTTCTGTAACACCACACTCATCTGAGTTTCTCCTCCTAAATCCCTGGGCTGCTTTTTTGTGCTGTAATTATGGACTTTAAAATTCAGTTACTGCTCCCTGATTCTATACTTTATTCTTTGGAGAGTTAGTCTAGTCACAGATTCAATTACTATTTCTATGTGGATAATTCTCAGATCTATCTCTATTCTTGACTTTAGAACTATATATCTGGATATCCTCCCAAAACCTAAAACATGGAGGAGAGTGAAAGGGTTAGGAAGGTATTTAGTATATCCAA
The DNA here is from genome assembly GCA_028646575.1 of Pseudocheirus occidentalis. Lineage (NCBI taxonomy): Eukaryota > Metazoa > Chordata > Mammalia > Diprotodontia > Pseudocheiridae > Pseudocheirus > Pseudocheirus occidentalis. The sequence continues at coordinate 138,191,985 of CM053597.1, forward strand.
GACTGAGTTAATCAGCACGATGAGATTTCAGGTGGTCACTTTATCCTGAGTGGAGCATCAGTTCAAACCATTCAGAGCTATAGGTAGGAAGTAGAGAGTAAGCTACAAATTCCTTCTGAATTTCATTTTGTTCTCTTTTCTGCCTTTTAAAAAAAATGCTACAGTAGCCCCCCTTTAACATTCCTGTTTTTAAAAACTTATTTTTTTTATTAGCAAGCATTTTAAAAATTAAACTATCTCCAGGGGAAAATATGAACATTCAGTGAGGTGGAGGACTTTCAAGCATTCTTGATGAAAAAACCAGAACTGAATAGAAAATTTGACACTCAAATACAAGAAGCATGAGAAGGTAAACATGGAAAAGAAATCATAAGGAACTCAACAAAGGTGAACTATTTACATGCCAACACGGAAAAACAATAATTGTAACTTATGAAACTTTTCTCAGTATGAGGATAGGTGAAGGTAATACAAATGTATGTATACATATACATACACATATGTCTATATAGGAGGGTTTAGATATGCATACAAACACATATTTGATTATGTGTATATACGAGTACATAGAGGGCACAGGATCAATTGAATAGGAAGAGGCGATATTCTAAAAGGTGAAATTCTGAGGTGGGCGAGGATTAGAATGAGAGGAGACAGACAGACAGAATGGGGTTAATCATCTCATATAGAAGAGGCTAGGGACAATTGTTACAATGGAGGGGAAGAACAGGAAGGCAAAAGGGAAAGGGTCAACCTTACTCTCATTGAATTGGCTTAGGGAAGGAATGACAAACTCTAGACTGGGTATCTTGCCACACAGGAGAGTAGGGGGGAAGGGGATGAGAGGTGGGATGATGAGAGGAGGGCAGGGTCAGGGGGAGGGTTGCTGGAAGTACACACTTCCATAAAGGGACAGGGACTGGGACAGGGTGGAGAATAGAACAAGGGGGGGGGGGGGTAGGAAGCAGGGACATATAATTAGTCTCTCACAATATGCCCACTGTGGAGATGTTCTGTGTAATTACACATGTACGCTTGTATTTAATTGCTTGTCCCTCCAGTGGGGATGGGTGATGAGGGAGGAAGGGAAAGAATCCAGAATTTAAAGTTCTATAATCAAATGTCAAATATATATATAATTATTATTATTATTAACTGCATCCAACTGGGAATTAAGATATACAGGCACTAGGGTAGGGAGATCCATCCTGCCCTACAGGAAAGTCAGAGGGGCGAGGGGGAGGACTTGGGAGAGAGTGGATTAGGGGAGGGGTTATACAGTGGGATGGCTGTTTTGAGGTGTTGGGTAGGGGAAAGATGGGGAGAAAATTTTTAACTCAAAATGTCGTGGAAATGAATGATGTAAACAAGAAAATAAATAATCTATTTTAAAAAAATTAAACTGTCCCTCTCACTCTTCCCCCCACAATGACTCTTTTTTTAAACAAATCTTGAAAAATTAAACCCCCAGTAAATAGTTACATAGGCTGGCAAAAACAAAACAAAACAAAAACTGCATATTAACCAAGTCAGAAACATTTATCTTTTTCTGCTGTTTAAGTTTATCACATGTCAGGAAGTAAGTGACTTGTTTTATCTTCATTCTTTTAATCTCATGGTTTATGATTGCATTAATCAGAGTTCTTAAGGTCCACCAAACTTAGTTTTCTCCCTAATGTTGCTATCTTTGTACAATATATACTCCTTGTTCTTCTTATTTAATTTTGCATCAGTTCACAGAGGTCTTCCCAGTTTTCTCTGAAAATGCATATTTCATCTTTTCTCATATTTATATATCATAATTTGTTTAGCCATTTCCCAATAGGACATTCCCTTATTTTCCATTTTGTGGCTAGCCATGAGAAATGCAGATAGAGCCTTTTCTTTCTTTGATTTCTTTGGGAGTACAGGCCTAGTAGTGGTATAGATGAGTCTAAGTGTACACACAGTTTGATAACTTTCTGGATTTAGTTCCAAATTGTTTTTCAAAATGGTTAGACTAATTCACAATGCCGCTAACACTTTACTATCATACCTATTTTACCACAGCCTACCAACATTTTCCATCTTCCTTTTTTGTCATCTTTGCCATTCTGATACATGTGAAGTAGAATCTCTGGATTGCTTTATTTTGCATTTCTCTAATTATTAGCGATTGGAACATTTTTTTCATATAACTGTTAGTAGCTGGGATTTTTTCCTTTGCAAATCCCTTCTTCATATCCTTTGACAATTTATGAATTATTAAATGGTTCTTAGTTTTATAAATTTGAGTAATTAGTTACAAGAAGACCTTGTTAGAGAAACTTATAAGTTGAGACTCATCTGACTGTGTATCTCCATTACCCAAAACAGGCTTTTGGTAAACACTTTTTGGTTGACTTATTGATTAGGAAGGGTAAATGAACTGATCCCAAGCAACCATAAGTCAACACACATCAACATTTATCTAGTAGCACTCAAATTACATGTACAAAAATCCTTAAGAAGTCAACAGCTTTGGAAGAACAAACCTGGCAAACTAAAACCAAAAGTATTAAGTATAAGTCACACCAAACATACACTGAAGAGACCTTAAGATATCAAAACTAGGGAAACTAAGGAACTTTTTTGTCAGAGCTCTGTTGGTTTTCCTCATTTTAAAAAGTGGAAACGAAGTTATCAGAAACCTTTAAAGTTACATAAAACAGAGCATTTAAAACTAAAACTAATTCTGAAAATTTGTACAAGAAAATAACTCACATAAGCCAAGAATCTTAATGAAGTCATATCATATGCTGTTACCATGCACAGACCCCTGTATAAAAATTATACAACTGCCATCAGTTGTTCAACCACTTTATCTCTACACAAAAGAAAATAGTGGCACACTGAATCCAATTAACCCATCTTAGTTCTTTTGAGTTTAGGTATTAGCCATTTGGCTTTGCTATGTTACCTGTTATTTTGCTGATAAGGTAGTCATGTCACTAACTAAGCAGAATGCCATCTTTCAAAACTCAAATTAAAGGCACTATGTTATAAAACAATAACCACTGCTGAAATAAAAGAAGAATAGGGAAGTTACTGAAAAGGAAATAGGAATTACAAAAGGGAGGAAAAAAAACATCACATACAAAACTGCTAAAGCAGCCACTCAAATGGCTTAAAAGAAAAATGATCATCATATTTTCTAGAGGCATCTTTAATCATTCTTAATACCTTTTTATTAAACTAAATTCTATTTAATTTCTCTATATCCAACTAAGCAACATAATGGCTACTAACCAGCCACTTTCTAGTCTTCACCAACTTTTTCTAATAACATTCATGGATGAACATTCATTCCCAAGAATTTATCCATGAATGTATCAGAGCATTTCCAAAAAAACACCTGCTCTGAGGCACACAATGTTGAATTCAACAATTAAACAAAAGATTAGTAGATAAGCTTTTGCAGTTCATACTGTTTTACAGTTTGAGAGTTTTTAGAATATACAAGTTGATTATGGTTTTTTTAACCTAACATTTTAATTTCAGATTAATTCTGGCATTGTGAAACAGGCAGTGGAATCAGGGTCATACTAGGTTGAATTCCTATGTCTATCATCTCTTAGTGGTAAGACACTGGCCTAACCTCTCTATGTCTTAGATTCCTAATCTACAAAATTGTGGTAATAATGAAAATTTATTTACTATCTCACAGAGCTCTTGTAAGAAAGCTCTTTTTATCAAACTTAAAATGGTATATAAATTTGAACTATTATTATCTGAAGGAAATGGAATAGCATTTTAATGTCATATATTTGAAATGGACAATTATGAAACAAAGCATCATAAAAATGTCGATTTTGGCAGTCAGAAAAAGAGTCCTAAAATTATAAATTGTTTCTGTAACTACAGCTGTATGGCAAAATCTAACTTTGAAAAAAGTTATAAAAGTAGCAGCACTTCATACATGTGAGCTCTGCATCATCAAACTGATTTAGTCAACAAACATTTACTATACACGTTCTAGGTATCCTTACAATCCATGTAATGAAATCATTATTTACAGATGGGAAATTATTACTAAAAACAAATATAAAAATGGCATCTGCTTGCAAAGTGAATTAATTATCTTAATTAAAGGCACTGCTCGCAAAGTGGGATCAATTTATTTGTCTTTTTTTTTTTAGAAAAAAAGGAATTTGAAAATTACCTCCTTTTATGTTTAACAAAAAAGCATGAAGATGAACAAATGAGGAACAACTTCAGAAACCAAATAAAAATGCAAAAAGGAGCAATTTATGTAGGAAAAATGTTTTTAGGGTGATTGGTCTTTTCTCTACCCTTCAGTTAATCAGATATGGAAGTTCATGGTATTATGTTTTTGCAATGTCATAACATAGAACCATTGATTTAAAACTATTCAGTCTGCCAATAACAAATTACTGAGGCTAATTGTGCTCTATGTAAAATGTCCATAAATTAACCATCCCAAAAGCACTATATCTTACACTGAGTATAAAATATAATTAGCTACTGAACTCAAAGATCATGGGAAAAATGTTGATGGCCAACAGTAACTGACCATCCAAACAGATTCAATACAATAAATACTGTTCCACTTAGGACCAGTTTCAAAGGAAAGTAATTTTCAATGGTTGGCTGGTCAAACACAACATTAAATAGAAAGCACTAAAAAAGTTAATTGAATGTTTGCCAGGAGAAGTATGACCCACTTTTATACTGGATAATTAATTTCTTTGTTTTTATAAGAATTTTAAAGAGTGACCAACATGCACCCTGAGGGTAATTAGCTTCATTCAAGGGAGACTCCTGACTTTCCTCCTCTACTTTTGGAAATACTCTGAGAATAACTTCACGTGAGATTTGTTTTTATCAATTTACACCTTGTAATATCTATTTTATCTTGTGTTATCTTAAGAAACACATTATTGTAATGTAGTCTTTAAACTCGATTATCATTTTATAAATCATTTGCAAATTATTCCTGTCAGCCCCATGTAAAACACAGAAGGATAAAAATGAATAGATTTTAAAACACTATCCCTGAGGAAAAAGGACATTATAAATTAAATGCATTCAAAAGAAACAATACTGCCTAACCCATAACATAATTGTTTATTTTATGCAACTGTTACACTCTTGGAAGATGATAGAAGGGAGGTAAAGCAAGCTGAAGCTGGTAGGCTGCTTGAGTTCAATAGTTCTGAGCTTCAATAGGGTTAAAACTGGTCAGGTCACTACGTTAAATCTGGTACTAAGATGGTAAGCTTTAGAAGCAGTATACCACCAGGTTGCCTAAAGACGGGCAAACTGTACAGGTCAAAAAAATAGAGCAGGTTAAAACTTCTTTGCCAATCAGCATTTGGTTCAGTCCGTGAATGGCTGCCTCACTTCCTGGGACAAGAGAGGGATACCCAGTAAAAGGGGAAAAATTATAGAGACTGCTATTTAAAAGAATGCTACAATAATTCTCTTTATAAACATGAAGAAATAAGTTATGATATGAAAATTCACCACCTAATATTCTGGTTTGACAATCTGAATGTTGATATATCACATATCAGTAAAACAAAGTTTTCCTATGCATTCATGCAATCACAAAATTTGGAATTGGAAGGGATTCTGCAATCCAACTAGTCCCTTATTTTACAAATGAGGAACTGAGGGCCAGAGGTTAAATCATTAGCACAATGTCACAAAGTAGTGACAGAAGCAGGATCTGAAGCCAGATCCTCTAACTATAAAGTCAGTTCTTTTTTTTGTCCCCCAACTAACCAGGCTGCCTTTCTCAATACAACATTATTCTCTTAACAAAGAATCATTTAGATGGTTTCAAATATGAGTTGTGTTTTTGAGTTGTTTTAAAACTGTTCATTCAAAATGAATGTTAAAACAATCATGGGGGATATGGTGTTTGCTGCCTAATAACTCCAGAAGACATGCCAGGAGCAGAACTGAGGTAAGATCAGTAGAGATTTGCTGATCTTACCAAAGCCTTTTATACGGTCAGTTATAAGGGAATGTGGAATTTTATGGCAAAATTTGATTGCCCAGAGAAGCTCATCAGTACTGTGTGTTAGTTTGATGACAGCAGGCTTGCATGGATTCTAGATAATGGATGATGCTCTTGAGCTTTCCCAGTCACCAATGGAGTGAAGGGGACTGTGTGCCTGCTCCTGTACATATTTTAGCAAGACATTTTCAGAAATGTTGTCAGATGCCTTCAACGAGGACAAAAACAGCATCAAGGTCTGCTATCATACTCTGAGTAAATTATTTAATTTGAAAAGACTAACAGCAAAGTTGAAGGAGAGCTGATGCATGATTTTTTTGTTTGCAAATGACTGTGCACTCAATGCAGCCCCTGAGGCTGAGATGCAACAACATATGGATTGATTCTCTGCTGCTTGTGCTAATTTTGGTCTAACAATTAGCAATAAGAAAACACTGGTTCTCCACAAGCTAGCACCATCCATATGTGTAACTATAGTTTACAGCAAATGGAGAAATTTTGAAAACTGCAGACAAGTTCACATGTACACATAGATAATGAGGTTGACACACCTATTGCCAGGGCTAGTTCAGTGTTTAAGGGGCTCCAAAGGAAAGTGTGGGAGAGAAGAGGTATTAGACAGCCTGCCAAACTAAAGGTCTACAGAACCACTGTGCTGACCTCATTGTTGTATACCCATGAAATCTGGATGGTAGGGCAGCTAGGTGGAGCAGTGAATAGACCACTGGCTCTGGAATCAGGAGGATCTGAGTTCAAATCCAACCTCAGACACTTGACACAGTTACTAGCTATGTGATTTTGGGCAAGTCACAACCCCAATTGCCCTCCAAAAAGCAAGAAAGAGAGAAAGAACTCTGGATGGTCTACCACACACCAGGAAATTAAATTGCTTCCATCTGAATAGTGTTAGGAAGATTCTACAGGTCACCTGGCAAGATAAGGTACCAGACACTGAGGTCCTTTCTCAAACTAAAGTGAAAATCTGGTAGAATTCACTTATGAATCCATTTGGCCCTGGGGTAAGGGCCCAACTCTTTGGCAGAGAGTGTAACTCCAATGGATTAGTCATGTTATTTGAATGTCAAACTTAATTTGCTTAAAAGACTATTTTATGGAGAACTCACACAAAGCAAGTGCTCCACGGAGGTCAGAAGACACAATGTAAGGACACTTTCAAGGTCTCTCAAAAGAACTTTGGAATCAATTGAATGATATGAGAAACTGGAAAGGACTACCCAGTACGGTGTGCCTGCATCAAACATGATGCTGTGCTCTAGGTGAATGAAGCAGAATTGTAGTAACTCAAAACAAACATGAGATGAACAGATTTAGAGACATCACCACTCCAAATGTTCATGTGAACTGTCTGTGTCCAACCTGTGACAGAGCTTTCCAAGCTTGTGTTGGTTTGATCAATCATAGTCATATACTGTATTTAACTCCAATACAGTGATGTCATTTTGGTCTTCTTTGAGAACAAAAGAAAACAACCACCACCATAAAACAATCACAGATTTAGAACATTTGAGCATTTTATTTTCAGCTATGAAGCACCAGAAGGTTACTTGAGAAATGCTAAATATTATATTTCTCTTTAACGCTCAAAACAATTTTAAACCAAAAATGCTAACTAAAAGCATAATCTGTCAGTGGTTGTTATTCAAGGATTTTTTTAACAGTGATTTATAAAATATGACAATTCTTACTCAGCAATAAGAAATTACATGAAAAGAATTATACAAGGCTACTGAGTTATGCAATACTAGATCTAAGGGAAACATACAAAACAATAAAGCAACAAGGAAAAACTTTGTTGTTCTTAGCATCTCTTGCTCATCAAATGACCACTGTGAGGGTTAAACCTTAGCTAGTACTATCTTTAGGAAGCTGAAATATATACTAAGTCATTCTAGAATTTCAGAGTTGAGAGAAGTATTAAGGATCATTTGCTCCAAATGGATCTTAACAGCTCTAGCAATAAAGAGAGCACAGCTCAAAATTACTCATTTTTTAAAATGAAACTCCAATTAGTGCCTACAGCTTTAAACCATTTTATTTTTAAAAAATCAAACCTATCCCAAATTTTGTGTTCAGTACATAAGATTCAAGAAAAGTTTATTACATGAACCCAATTCAATAAGCATTTATTAAAATGCCTACTAAATGCATGGTACTCCCAGGGATTTTAAAAAAAGAAATCAGTCTTTTCCAGGAGTTTATATTCTATTAGAAACCAAACATATGGAAAGTCAAAACTTAACCTGCACCATACTTGATATTTATGAGTGTTAGTTAACAACAATACAACAAAATGAGACAAAAACTAAAAGAAAATTTTTCAGGTGTCAACCAGAGTGAAAAAGAAGGGCAGTGTTGGCAACTGTATAATTCAAATGACAACAGTGGCATCTTTTGTTTTATTTTTATTCATGGCTCAAGGAAAAAATTTCACTAAATCCAACTTCTTCAAAGGAAAAATAAGAACATAACATTTAAAAAAGACCTATATCAGTAGTTAGAGTGGTACACTAATTCATTTTTGGATGCTGACCTGGTATTACTGCCGTGTCATTATTTAATGTTAAAAACTACTGCATATGATACTTGAGAATTTAAAACAATCTGTTGTTGGGACAAGAGCAGAAAATTTGACAACTGTTTTCTTCCAATAAATAATGATAGCTCTCATCAATTTCTAATGGACCCATTCTCCGACTTACCTCAACCTAAACTGGATTTTTTTTTAAGTGGTTACCCTCAGGCATAGTTTCTGTTTTAATGGTCCATAAATTGCTTATATTTTCTATTTATTTGCTTGTGGGACATTAAAGTATGATAGAAAGAACACTGGACTGAGAATCCAGAGGTTTGTCATTAACTCTCAGCTCTGTCACTACCTCATAGCACATAGCCTCAGCCTCAGTTGAGTCACTTCATCCCTAGGGCTTTACATTTTCTCCTAGAGGAAAGGAGGGGGTTTAAGCAAGACTTCTCCAACTCCTATAGGAATTTCTAGAATGACTTATTATATATTTCAGCTTCCTGAAGACAATTCTAACTAAAGCTTAACCCTCGCAGGCTAGCCATATGGTGATGAATTCCTTGATCATGACAACCCTGAAAACAAAGTAAAATACAAAATATCTTTTAGTACCAAGCACCCCTCCTTCCACATGTGCAGTGACTATGGCAGAGGGACAGAAAGGGGGATAATAGCATAGGGTGCTAAGAATCACAGTATTTAAACCACTTGTAAATTTTAAACTTAACTGTATTCCAAGAATAAGGCCTTGCTAGTAGAGCTGTAAACTAATAGAGGAATTGGATCATATGAATGAGTCAACAAGTATATTACTTATTAATTATTTATTATATGCCAGGTACTGTGCTGGAGATATAATGGAGACAAAAACATGGTTCTTGCTTTCAAGGAGTTCACATGCTAAGGAGGGAGACAATGCAAACAACTACATACATATAAACAATGAAAATGGAAGGCAATCTCAGAAGAAAGGCATTAGCAGTAGGGAAAAAAGGGAAAGGCCTGACTAAAAATTTGTGGGGTTTTAGTTGGGTCTTGGGTGTCAGAAGGCAGGAGTAAATAGGAAAAGTACTGCATTACAGGTATGGGCAGTAGTCAACAAGAAAGGCAGAGAGTTGAAAGATTCAGCACCACGTGCAAGAAATAGCAAATAGTCCAATGAAGTTGGATGACGGAAGACATGGGAGGGAGTAAAGTATAAGAAGTCTGGAAGGCAGGAAAGGGCTAAGGTATAAAGGCATTTAAATGCCAAGCACAGCATCTTATATTTGATCCTGGAGGTAATGGGGAGCATTAGAATTAATTGAGTAAGGTTTGACCTGGTAAACCCTGTGCCTTGAGAAAATCACTTTGGCAAAAGACTGGAGAACAGATTAGAGTGGGGAAAGACTTGAAGCAAAGAGACCAATCAGACAGTCATTGTAATACTCGGTTGTAAGGTGATGAGAGCATGTACCAAGGTGGGCAGTTATGTAAACAGAGACAACGGGACATAAACTGGAGATATTGTGAAGGTAGGAACAAGAAAACTTAACAAAAGACTGGTTATGTGGGAAGAGAGTGAGGCTTTTGAAGATGGCACCAAAGCTGCCAAACTAGGTGACCGGAAGGATGTTGATACACTCAACAAGAAAGTTCAGAAACAAAAAGGGGTTTTGGAGAAAGAATGATTTCTGCTTTGGTCATGTTTACTTTGAGATTCCTAAGGGTATCTATGTCCAAAAGGCAGTTGGTAATATGAGAAGAAAACTCATAAGAGTAATTAGAGTTGGATCTGCATAGAAATGACAATTGAACCAATGGGAACTAATGAGATCACCAATCAAGATAGTATAGAAGAAGAGAAGAGCATCAAAAACATGATCTTGGAGGACACTCAGTAGGTGTTGGGGCATGAGCTAAAACTCCAGTTAAGGAGACTGAGAAGGAAAAGTCAAACAGGAGAAAGAATCTAGAAGACGAGGGTAATTAACTGTATCAAAGGCTGCAGAAAGGTGAAGAAGAATATTAGAATCCATATTTTTGTTGTAAATTAAGAAAAATAAAAGTTGTACCAAAACGAATAGATGGCTTATAGCCTCTCCTTTGCAGTGCTCATTATAAGCATTTTTAAAAGACCACCATGAATATAAATGATGAGTATTCACAAACAAGTTATAGAAGATGAGGGGATAGAATATGAATATCCTTTTTAATCTTCCTCGTGTCTATATATTATGAATTCTTTCTTTAGAAAGATTACTGGGAGGCACTGGATATGGCAAGTATCAAATATCACCCCTCCAAAATGAAAATGACTCAGACAAGAAACAATAAGTTAGGGATGTGAAAGTCATTTTCAAATCAATTGTACGTGTAGAGTTGGGGCACTAACTGATTAGAACAAAGACCAAAATCAATACCATAAGAGCTGAAAGATTCAAAATGAAAAAAAAAATGGCATGAAAGACAAGGCAACTCCAATCTGACCTATTTCTTTTTTGTTTTAATTAACAGAACCTATTTTCTGTCTCATGCTCCCCTCACCCTATTGAAAAAAAAATCAATTCCTTGTAACAAATATGCATAGCCAAGCAAAACAACTCTTCTAATTGAGCTTGTTAAAAAAAATAAATGTCTCTACATCTTGAATCCATCACCTCTCCTCCAAAAAGTAGAAAGCATGCTTCATCATTAGTTCTCTTAAATGAGAGATGGTCATTCTTTGATTAGTTGTTACAGTTTTCAAAATTGTTTATTTTGTTGATTCTTGTTGGGTATTATATAAATTGTCCTCTTTGTTTTGCTCATTTCATTCTTTAGCAGTTTATACGAGTCTTCAAAACTGTTCATTATATAATAATTCATGTTATAGTATAAGTTGGTGTTCTGGTTCTGCTCACTTCATTCTGCATCAGTTCACATAAGCCTTTCCATGTCCCTATGATAAATCATCTAATTCTTCATTTCTTACAGATCTAGAACATTCATTTATATATCACAATTTGGCAAGCCATTCATCAAATGATGGGCATTCCCTTAATTTCCAATTTTTGCCTCCATGAAAAGAGCTGCTATAAATATTTTTATACATGAGATCTTTTCTGTTTTCTCGGATTTCTTTTGGATACAGGATTAGCAATTGGATAGCTGGAGCAAATAAAATGCACAGTTCAGTAATTTTTTTGTGCATACAATTCCAAACAGCTTTCCAGAATGTTTGGACACATTCACAGATCTACCAACAGAGCATTGATGTACCTGTGACCTTGAGCAAATCACTACATATCGCTTGGTTTGCGTCTCCCATTTGTAAAATGAGACAATTGGACTATAATTTCTAATGTACTATCTAGCTCTAAACCTATAATCACTATAATGACAGTACAAAATTGAAAGCTTTAAGATACAGCATAACATGAGGTTTGTCCATGTCACAAGAATGCCTTTTCATCTTGAAAATTGATCTCAGTAGTATCAAATTCAATTTAATAAACATGTATTAAATAACCATTATATGCAGAGTATATGTTAGCTCTGAGAGACAGAAAGCACCCCTCTCTAGCCTCAAAGAACTTATATTCTAATAGGGTAAAAATATAACATGCACACAAATGAGTAACTGCAAAACATAATTTAAGGACTAAAAGAACACTAACATCTAGTCAGGGGCTTAAGGGCAGGGTAAAGGGAGGGTGAAACAGGAAAAGCTTTACAGAGGCATTTAGTAAGGAGAGTAGATTAGGAAACAGCCCATTTGACTGGAATAGAAACAGTGAGAAAAACATAAAACAAATCTAGAGAGGTGGGTTGGAGACAGATAACATAGGGCCTTAAAGGTCAAGCAAAGGAAAGTATTTTGTCCTAAAAGCAACAGGGAGCCACTGACATAGACATTTCAAAAGTTCTTGGGCTGAGGGGCCTCAGTTGTCTCCATCAGGGTTTTATCATTGATAGTGGTTAAGGTAGTAGTAGTGGTAATTTGACTTTTCTGGAACATATAGCCTTCCATCTCTCATTCAGGTTGTCTTGCTGCTTCAGTTAAGTTGGCTTCTCTGCCCTGTGCATGGCAATTAATTGGAATAGCTGGCCCCTTCACTACAGAAGTTACTTCCCCAGATAACTGAGGTGAGGGCTGGATTGGTCTGGGGCAGTACTACCAATGTGCCCATCTGCCTGAATCTCCACTAAATAAAAACACAACTTTACTTCAGAGGGAGAAATAAAGACTGAATGGTAGAGAGAGGATTAAGAATGGATTTAGAGGGAGAAAAGCAGAACAAAAACAAAAGGATAGGAGATTATGATCAGAAAATGGAAATTCAGGATTCAAGATCACAAATATTGGTATAATAATGAGTGAGAGAGGTTATTATTATTATCAGCAATAATAATAATAATAATAATAATTTAAAAAATAAATAGCATGTATAAAGACTGCTAGGTCTAGAGTCAGAAAGATGTGAGTTTAAATTCAGCCTCAGATTCATATTAGCTATGTGACCCTGGGCAAGTCACTTAACCTGTTTGCCTCACTTTATTCAACTGTAAAATGGGGATAACAATAACATCTGCTTCCTAGAGTAGTGTGGATAAAATGAAATAATATTTGTAAAGTGCTTAGCACATTGCTTGTCACATAGAAGATATCATATCAATGCTTACTCCCTTTCCTTCCCTCTCTCCCCTCACAAATATTAATTTGCTCGGGGTCACAGAGCTAGTAAATATTGAGGGCCAAATCTGAACTCAAATCCTCTGGATTCCAGTTCTACCACTTCAACAAATGTGCCACTCAGCTGCATGTAATCACATTTTTAGGTGATTGAGGTAGAGATGAGCATCATCAGAGCTGAGAAGGCTGATCAACATCCACCTCAATTTCTTGTGTTTGACTTTTGCTTTGCTCGCTGCATGTAGTTGGTTATGCGATGCTGAAGAGTAATTAAGTATTTAAATTTTTTTCATTTTTTGACTGTGAAGAGAGAGAGCGTTGGGAAACTCTGGTAGAGTGATCAGTAAATTCAGTGCTGGGAATCAAATATACCCTCTTGAGCTTACCAACACCTACCTATTTCCAGATGAACATCATCCTCTTAGGAGACTTAGGTGTTTATATTCCTTCTCTTGTTACCCTGATACACCATGCCAGGACAAAGATTTTGAAGCAATTTTTGTTGCCACGGCCATTTCCAGAGCCTCCCTTTTCTACCACAACTCTATAATCTTTACTTCTATTTTATTTATCTCTCTGCATCATCCTGTCCAAATTTTGTTGCTCTCACCTACCTACCCCCCCAAGTTATTAGTTTTTCTCTTTTATCAAAGAATTCTGCATATCCCTTTCATCTTTTTTTTCCTTTACTTAATTAACTGCTGACCCTCATATGGGGACTTCACTATTCATTATTAATATACATGTCCCTTCAAACATGATATTCCTGGGCAAATTAAAAAATCAAAATGGCAATTACAGACAACAACAAATGGAACAACACAAGTTCCTCAGGTGAGGACCATGCCTCTTAATTTATGGGGAAAATGGAGGTCATTTAGGATTTAGCTTTTCTCTCCTCCCCTTTTCATCTCAAAATCCAAAGACATCACCTTGCAATCTCTTTTCCCTCAATCCCAGTACAAAGAGATGGCCCTTCTGGCCAAGGCAACCACAGCAGACGGAGTCTTCTATCAACCTCCCCATTCTTATCTTAAGTCTTCAACCTTCAACCAACAACTTGGTTGTTGCTTTCTTTCTAACTTCAAATATGCCCAAGTTTCCTCCATCCTTAAATAAAATAATGATTTTTTAAAAACAAAATTTGTGATACAGTTAAAGCAGTCCTCAAGAGAAAAATTGTATTTCTAAAAACATATGCATCAACAAAACAGAAAATAGGATTGATGATCTGAATGTAAATTTTTTTAAAAAATTAAAACACCAACAAAAAGGCAGACCCAAAATGCATACAAAAGCCACTAAAAATGGGGAGAAATAGAAAAGCTGGATACCAAAAAGACTAGAAATGACAAGCAAAACTAAAAACTGACTTTAAAAAGACTAATAAAAACTATAAACATTAACCAACATGATTAAAAAGAGGGCAACTGAATCAACAAACTAATAAATGAACAAGGTGACACAACAAAACCAAATGAAACAAAAGGAATTGTCAGAAACTACTATACACCATTATATGCTAACAAAACTGAGAACCCAAAAGAAATAGAGAAATATCTTCAAAAATATTAAATACCTAAAACTAACATTAGGCCAAATAGATATCTTAAATAATCCAATCTCAGAAAAGGAAATAAAACTAGCTGCACAGGAAGTACCAAAGGTAAAATTCCTGGTCCTGATTTTCACAGAATTCTCTTAAAATTTAAATTTTGATAGAAATTTAATTTATATTATATTACAGAGGTTCCCAAACTTATTTTCCCTACTCTTCCCTTTAAAAAAAAAGTTACTCAGCATCCACCTAACAATCACAAACTAATCAAAACTAAAAACTGCAAAATTGCAAAAAACAAGCATAGGCATGAAGATGGGATATGAAAAGACACCATTACCTACTCTATGAAGAGATGAAAAGTCCATTAATGTGATACCCCACATATATTTTCAGATTTTTTTCAATGGAGTGATTGCATTTGCAGACTTTTTCTTCTTCCTCTTTTCATTTTTTTCTTTAAAAATATTATTTGTTCTTGGAGGTGACTCCGAGAGCAGTAGTAGTAGCAGCAGCTTCAGGAGCTCCCAGCCCAGAGACAGCAAGAAAACTGATCAGAAGGAGATTACAGAGGATCCTATGCTAGCACTGAGTGCAGCTGGCATGGATTGGCAACTATTGTTCATAAGCAGTTCTTTTTCATAGGGCAGAGAGAAGCATTTGTGGTTGGTCACAAGGGAGAGAGCACTAATACTTGTGGCTGCAGGAGAGCGGGATCTGGTCACAATTTCAGAGCCAAGATGGATACTAGTACTTGCAGCTACACAGTAGCATGGGTCCTTCCTGGGTAAAGACCAGAATAAAGACCAGGAGAGAAGTGACCACACTTTCCCTAGATTACACCACCTTGGAAGAACCAAAATTTGGAGATCTTCAGAACCAGTTCTGAAAACAGCAGCACAAAAAAATGCCCGAAACTTAGAATAGTGCCTACCCATCACAAGTAAGCAGAGACCAATATTAACATACACCGTAAAATCAAGGGAAAAAGCTGGAAAATGAGCAAACAATTTAAAAAAAGAACCTGATTGGGGGTGGCTAGGTGGCACAGTGAATAAAGCACTGGCCCTGGAGTTAGGAGGACCCGAGTTCAAATTCAGCCTTTGGCACTTAACACAAAACTAGCCCTGTGACCTTGGACAAGTCACTTAACCCCAATTGCCATGCCTTCCCCCCTCCAAAAAGAAAAAAAGAACTTGATCATAAAAAGCTACTATGAGTGGCAGGGAAGACTAAGACACAAACTTAGAAGAAGATAACAATAAGAATACAGCTACAAGCAAAGCCTCACAGAAAAATGTTAGATCCTAGCCCATCAAGAACTCCTAGAAGAAATTAAGAGATAAGAGTAGTAGAGGAAAAACTGGAAAAACAAATGAGAGTGATACAAGAAAATTATGAAAAGAGAATGAATAGTCTGAATACAAAAAGGGGTGGGAGTGGCGCAAAATTTCACTGAAGTAAAGAACTTTAAAAATCAGAACAGTTAAAATGGAAAAAGAGGAACAAAAGTTTACTGAAGAAAATAATTCCTTAAAAATTAGAACTAGGAAAGTGAAAGCTAATGACTCCAGGTGACATCATGAAATAATAAAACAAAGTCAAAAAGAATGAAAAATAAAAGAAAATGGGAAATATCTCATCAGAAAAAAACTGATCTGCAAAATAGATTAAGGAGACATAATTTAAGGATTATCAGACTTCCTGAAAGCCATGACTTAATTATATTTCAAGAAATTATAAAGAAAATCTGCCCCAACACATTAAATACAAAGGGTAAAATTGAAATTGAAAGAATCTAATGATAAACTCCTGAAAGAAATCCCGAAATGAAAATTCCCAGGAATATTACAGACAAATTCCAGAGATCCCAGGTGAAAAAGAAAATATTGCAAACAGCCAGAAAAAAACAATTCAAATATCATGGAACCACAATCAGGATCACACAGAATTTAGCAGCTCCTACATTAAAGAGCTTGGAACATGATATTCCAGAAGGCAAAGGAGCTATCAATCACCTAGCAAAACTGAGTACAATCTTTTAGGGGCAAAACAGGATATTTAATAAAATAGAGGGTTTTCAAGCATTCGTGATGAAGAGAAAAGCTCAATAGGAAATCTGACATTCAAACACAAGCCCCAAGAGAAGCATAAAAATTGAGAATAAGAATTTCTCATAAAAGTGAGGAATCATAAGGACTCAATAAGGTTAAACAGTTTAAATTCCTATATAAAGAAAATGATACAGGTCACTCCTAAGAACTTTATCTTTATTAGAGCAGTTAAAAGGAGTCTACATAGACAGTATGATCTGATTATGTTGGTATGATTACAAAAACAAATGAAGGGTGAGAAAGAGTGATGCATTAGAAGGGAGAAACGAGAGATAAAATTATTTCACATATAAAAGATCCACAAAGAAGAGCTTTTATAGTAAAAGGAGAAATGAAACAGAAGAGCAGGCAATATCTGAATCTCTCCATGAAACTGGTTCAAATAAGGAAGAATACACATGCACACTCAGTTGGGTAAAGGGAAATATGAGAGCAGAGATATGGTGAAGGGGGTAGGATGATAAAAGGGAGAACAGATTAAGAGAATCAGCAGTAAAACAGACTTTTGAGGAACAGGATTAAAAAGAGAGAGAGAAGGATAAATGGAAGAAAATAGGATGGAAAGAAATACATAGTAATCATAACTGAATGTGAATGGGATGAGTTCAACTAAAATGGAAGCAGACAGCAGAATGGATTAGAAACTAGAATCCAACAATATGTTGTTTACAAGATGTACCTGAAACAGAAAGACACATGCAGAGTTAAAATAAAGGACCATAGAAGAATCTATTAAGCTTAGGATGAAGCAAAAAAAAATAAAAAATAAAAAATAAAAAAGGCAGGGTTAGCAATCATCAGCTCAAGTAAAACAAAAGCAAAAGTTGACCTAATTAAAAGAGATAATCAGGGAAACTACATTTTGCTAAAAGGTACCCATAGACAATGAAATAATACCAAAAAATTTTTGACAGCAAGTTTCTCTGATAAAGACCATATTTCTCAAACATATAGGGAATGAAGTAAAAGGATATGAACAGGCAATTTTCAGAAGAATCAAGACAGTCTACAGTCATATCAAAAAATATCTTTCTAGGAGCACAGATATCAGGAGAAAGTCTGACGATATAAATAAAAAAAGATATTAATGAATTTTTTTAAAAGAAATTGCTTCACTACATTCTACCATCTACTATAGCTATTGCCATATATTGATCATCCCTTTGTCATCTAAACTCCTTGAAAAAGTTATCTCATTACCTCTATATCATCTCTTCTCACTTCTCAAGATTTTGCAATATGGCTTCCTATCTCATCACTCAACTGAAACTAATTTCTCCAAATTTCCCAACAATCATCAAATCTAAAGCTCTTTTCTCAATTCTAACTGTCCTTAGCCTATCTGCTGCATTTGACACTAGTAAACACCCTTCTTGCCCTGGTTACTCTTTCCTCTCTGGGTTTTTGTGAACCTACCTTCTCCTGGTTCCCCTTCCTTACTGTCTGAGCATTCTTCAGCTTTCTTTTCAGGCTCACAATCCATATCACACCCAAAGTGTAGGTGCTACTCTCTTCCTTCTACTATTCTCTTTCTTGGTAACCCCATCAACTCTCACAGATTTAACTACCATCTCTATGCAAATGACTCCAACATCTATATAAACAGTCTCAGTCTGACCTCAGCTTTAATACTTTATCACCAGTTACCTAACTGATATTTCAAACTAGATATCCCAGAGACATCTTAAACTCAACATATTTAAACAGAATGCTTTATCTTTCCTCCAAAACTTTCCCCTATCTCCAAATTTCCCAGTTCTATGAAAGACACCACCAGCCCTCTGGTATCTTACATTTGTAACCTCAGAATTATTCTGAAATTCTTACTCTCCCTCACCCCACATGCCCAATTAATGTCCAAATTTCTTATTTCTACCTTCACAATATTTCTCAGATCTGATCCTTCCCTTTGTCATATTCTACAATCCAGTCAGTCAGTCAATAAACATTTATTGGGTACCTGTCATAAATTATGTAGGCAATGTTATAAATGTGGGAGAAACAAAGAAAGGAAAAAGGTAGTAGCTATTCTCAAGACTGGCATCTTATCTCCCTGATGTTCTAATGGAAGAGACAATATGCAGACAACTATGTTCAAGTAAAATAAACACAGGATGAGCAAGAAATAATCAACAGAGGCAAGGTACCAGCATGCAGAAGAATCAGTAAAGTCTCTTAGTATGAAGGCAGGAGTTGAAGAGAAGACAAAGACTGAGACAGGCACTGAACACATTGAGAAAAGAAGTAGAATCTCCTGAAGAATTTTGACAGGGTGATAAATATGGATTGAGTGAAACTTAAAGGAAGAGAGATTACTGAGTGAAGGTGGTAGAAGGTGAGCCTAGAAGTGGTAAAGAAAATCAAAGGGCATTGCAACCCCCCTACCTTGATGAGTTGGAGGAAAGTCTCACCCCAGCACCCCTATGGGACACAAGTGAAAGTATAACCAGTGCTAGAAAAGGTGATCAAAGAAGTGCTTTCTTCATAAGGAAGCCAGGTCTAAGTGAAAACCAGAAGATGAAATGAGTGGGAAAGGAAAATATTTAAGATGAAAGAAAGTTTGTTACCTATGGAGCAAGCATTCCAGAGAGCACAGTTTAAAGGGGGACTTTGGGAAAAGGGAGGGACAAGAGAGGGGCAGTTGGTGATAGAGAATTAGGTTTGAATAATAACAGCCTGGGGTTCAGAATCACTGAGATGGGGAGGATAGGTTAATCACAGACAAATGAGTTTCACTGACAAATGAGTTCAAGTGGGCTATTTACCATAATTAAGGGCTTAAGGCAGGGTAGAATACTCTCAGTGTGTTAGGCAGTTCAGATGAGGGGACCAGTGGGAGGAACTGATGGAATGATATTTCTCTCCTTTCCCTGAAGGCAGGCCTGGCCAAACTAGATTAGGAGATAGACAAAGCAAGATGGAATGGTATCTCTGCCCCTATAGGAAAAGCACCCTGCAAGTGCAAAGAAGTCAGTCTAGGAAATTAGTTGGTGATAAGAGGGCCAAAATGTCTGTCTCCATTCTTCACATATAATACTCTATCTTCTGTCACTCTATCTTTTATGTCTGTACTTTTGCACTGGCTGTCCCACATGCCTAGAATTCATTCCTTCTTTAGTAACTTCTACCTCTCTTCCCTACAATTCAGGTACCTACCATTCAGAAGAATCTGAATGAAATCTTTCCTTATCTTATTCCCTTAGGTCCTAGTGATCTCCCTCCTATATTACCTTGTATATATTTTTTAATATATTTGTATTTATTCACTTTATATTTATGCTATATTATATATATGTGTGTGTATACACACACACACACACACACACACACATATACTTGTCTCTCTGTTTAGAATGTAAATTCGCTGGAATTGTTTCCTTCTTTGTTCTTGTATCCATAGCCCCTAGCACAGGGCCAGGTGCACAGAAGTCATTTAATAAATTCTTTTTGATTAAGAATATGATTAATTACCAGACAAATTATAGAGAAAATAATTATTAGTTGGGCTAATACATAGAGGAAACAAGATTTAATCTATGTCTCAGAACCACAGTGTTGGAAGAAATCTTAAAGATTATTAAACTTAATCTCAATCAAAAAGCATTTATTAAGCACATACTATGCCAAGAACTGTAACAAGCACTGGAAATAGAAATACTAAGAATGAAACAACCCCTACCACAAAGTCCTTACGTTATAAAGGAGGAGGTAACAAGTACATTTGTAAGTCTATATAGTTTAAATAAAAAGTTAATAAATTAAAATGCAAAGTAGTTAAATACAAGGTCATTTGGGAGGAAAGGCATTAGTAGGGGCAAATAGGCTGAGGAAAGACTTCATGAGGCTTGAGCTACATCTTAATGGGAGAGATAGACTTTCTGAGGCAGAGGTAAGAAGAAAGTACACTCCGAGCATGGCAGATCAGAACAACTCAATCAAATTTGGCCCCTAGTAGGTATGATAAGAACTCCAACCACAGTAACAGGAAATGGAGAGTTGTATGTACCAGTCATTGGAAGACGACCAGTGCAAAAACATAGGGAAAGGACAAGGAGAACTGTATGGGAGGAACAGAGAGAAAGCCAATTTGGTTGGATTACAGAATGCAATCATTTACAAATGAAGAAACTAATTCTAGCTGAGTTTTTCTGACGGGCAAAACTTGAATAGTCAGTGTATCAGGATAGGTATTACAGTGAAACTAAAGCATATTAGTAAAATTATAGAGCACAAACACTATGTTCTAAGACCTCTCTTTGATGGGGATCATTCTCTATCATCTCTGGGAGAGAGGCAAAAAAAGAGCATTCTGAACAGCAAAATATACCAGGATTTACTGGGGAAGCATCTTAAAAGAGTTGGCTTAGACCTTCAAATACTGCATCTTAGAAAGCTGCATACCACCTAATCAAGGAAAAAACTTGTATTTGAGGTGATGATACCTTTGAAAACAGTCAAGAACTTTCGACAATGATAATGAATAATAAGTATTTATAGAACACTTTAAGGTTTGCAAAGTGTTTTCCAAATACTACCTCATTTTATCCTCACAAAAACCTTGGGCTAGAGAGTGGCAGAGCCAAGATGGTGAAGTATAAGCAGGAACTTGCTGAAGTTCCCGCTCCATCTGCCTCCAATACCTGTAAAAAAAAAAATTACTCTAAACAAATTTTAGAGCTACAGAACTCACACAGTGACAGAGAGGAACAAATATCCCACTGAAGGCAGCATGGCAGACTGACAGGAAGGGTCTATCGCACAGGGCTGGGAGCCAAGCAGAGTTCTGCATAAGCTGCGCCAGCCCAGACCTGGGGCGGACCCAACCAGTGGCCCAGACCTGCTGGAGCATATTTCAGGAGAGTGAATCACTAGCAGCTGTGACAGTTTCCAGACTTCTCAAACCAAAAACACCAAAGAGAAAGTACAAAGTCAGTGGGGAACCCTGTTGATCCAGGGCGAGAGGAGGAACAGTGGTTGCAAGTGCTGCCTCATGGCTGCCTCCAGAGTTCTTGGTCTCAGATAGTATTGGGACGAAGTGACCATTCAGAATGTAACTGCTCTTGAATTGACCTGCTTGGCTCTGGTTCACAGCCTTGGGTGGTGGTCCAGCAGTGAGGAACACCAGTGTGTCAGAGCTTGTGGTGGCTGTAGAGAGGGTGCCCTCCTCATAGCTCTGACAACAGTGAAAATCCCAGCAATTTGGGACACAGCTCTCTCCACTCTGGAAGCAGAGTTCTACTGTACAAAGAGCTCAAAACCAAAGTAACTGGGGAGGCAGAGCCAACATGGCAGAACAGAAGCAGGAACTTTTCTAAGCTCCTTCATGAATTCAGTCACTAAACTTTAAAAAGTGAATCTGAACGGATTTTAGAGTGACAGAACCCATTGGGAAATGGAGCGTGGCAGATTCCTAGCCCAGAAAAGTGCCCACATATGTCTGGGCAGGAGGAACCCAGAGCACACCAGGGATGCACCAGCTCGGACCTGAGAGCAGACTACAGTTGAGTGAGAAGGAGCCCCAGACAGCAGACTCACTCACCCCAATGGCAATTCACAGCCATCTCATGTAGGACAGAGGATCAGTTGGAGCTGGATAAAAGAAAGCACAGAGCCCACAGCAGCACCTGCAGTTTCTCCTGGGGCTATCAGCCCACAGCTTGAATGTTTAAAAATCAACTACCTGATCTCCCAGACACCAAGACAGCAGAGTAAATCCTAGCTGCTCTGACTCCCCCTCCCTGACCCAGAAAAGGCAGAGATAAATGTCCCACCCAGAGTAAAATCCTGAATTAGTGGAAACAGCCTCAGGCTTGGGAGACATTGAGGAAGGGTGTGACTGAGGCTGTGTTGAGCCTGAAGTGAAGGGCAAGAGGCTTCCCCAAAAGCCCCATCTCAGCTGACCAACAGGTGCTCCCAAAGCCCAGGGGGGTGGAGGCAGAAAACACTAACAACATAAGCCCAGGCTCCTCCTCTAAACCACCCCTAGATTCCTCTGTATATAAGACCCCATCTTCCCTCCATCTGTGTGAGAGTGCCTGAAATGGCCTAGCAGAGACTTGCTCTGTGTGAAAGTTCCATAAAACAATTTGGATAGACTGGCTCCTTAAGAGTCTACCCCATATCTTTCAATAAACTTTACTTTTCCTTTGGCTGAGAGGATTTGAGTGGAATTCTTTCTACAGGACCTGGCATGTTGATATTTTGGGGTCTCAGGCAGCCCTAACCCTCTTTGGGTACCTATTCATTTTTATGGTACCTCTTCATTTTTACCTTTTCAATTTAATAGCATCACCAGGGGAATCTGCAGACACCAGTACTGCAGACTGTCAGTTGCTGATCCTGCCTGAGCTGTAGCCCAGAGGAAGAGAGGCAGAAACTTGAAGTGGCCAGACCACCTCTCCCCCACAAGTTACTCTGTGAGCCTCAGGGTAACTCAGGGGAAACACTGAGAGTCCTGGTCTTGGCCTCAGTCTAGACACCCAGAGGCTTCAACACACAAAGTTAACAACCAAACCCCTACCTCCCAGCTTGGGAAGCACTGTACATCTGTACCCCAGAAGCAGAAATCCACTCTAAAAATTCAGGACACAGGCAATAACAATGGGCAAGAAGGAATCTGTGAAATCAAGAACGATAAGATCCTATTACAGTTAACAAGAACAACCAAATTCCCAAAACAACATGGAGTCTATACTGACACTGGAGACCATAGAAGGAAATATGAACTGATCTCAAGTCCCAAAAGCATTCTTGAAGGAGCTCAAGAAAGATTTCAAAAGCCAAATTAGAGAGGTAAAAGATAAATTTAAATCTACAGTGACCAAACTGGAAAAAAAAAACTCACTGAAGAAAACAGTAAAAAAGTAAAACTGGGGGACTGGGAAGGGAGGTTCAAAATCTAACTGGAAAAAATACCTCCCTAAAAATGAAAACTGAACATATGGAAAAGGAGCTTCAAAAACTAACCAAGGAAAATAATTCACTAAAAATTAGAATCAGTTAAATTGAAGCTAAGGACGCTATGATAAATCAAGAGTCAGTGAAACAAAACATAAAGATTGAAAAATTAGAAGAAAGTGTAAAATATCTCACTGGAAAAACAACTGACCTGGAGAACAGATCCAGGAGAGATAACCTAAAAATTGTTGGTCTACCGGAAAGCCATGATGAACAAAGTAGCCTGGACAACATCCTCCAAGAGACTGTCAAAGAAAACTGTCCTGAGGTCCTAGAATCAGAGGGTAAAATAGTTATCAAAAGAATTCACCAGACTCCTCCTGAAAGAGATCCCAAATTGAAAACTCCAAGAAATATAGTAGCCAAATTCCAGAACTACAAGGTCAAGGAGAAAATACTGCAAACAGCCAAAAAGAAACAATTCAAATATCACGGCACTTCAGTCAGAATGACACAGGACCTAGCAGTGTCTACATTAAAATATCAGAGGGATTAGAATTTGATATTTTGTAAGACAAAAGAGCTAGAACTGTAACCAAGGATCAACTACCTGGCAAAACTGAGCATAATCATTCAGGCAAGGAGATGGTCATTTAATGAAATAAGGGACTTCCACACTTTCCTGATGAAAAAGCCAGAGCTCAATGGAAAATCTGATCTCCAATTACAAGACTCAAGAAAGACACAAAAAGGTAAACAAGAAAAACACTCACACTCACACACACACACACACACACACACACACATTGGGATTCAATAAGAGGAAACTGTTTACATCTGTATATGAGAAGCAGATACCTGTCAATACTGAAATTTATATAATTACCATGACTTTTAAAAGGGATATGCATAGATAGAGGGCATGGGTATAAATGAACTAATCTGATCATAAAAAACTGTATTAAGGGGTACAAAGGGATTGTAATGGGAGAAAAGGAAAGAATGAGGCAGAAAAAGGTAAACTATACCACACCAAGAGGCATAAAAACACAACAGTAAAAGGGAAGGAGGGAGGGATATGAACATTATATGAACTTTATTTTCACTGGTTTTGGTTCAAAGAAGGATCAACATAATCAGTTAAGTTTAGGATTCTAACGTGAAAAGACACAAAAACTCATTATAACAGAGGGAAAGGAGGGAGGGAGAGGAGCACTGTATGAAATTTACTCTCATCAATTTGGGTTCAAAGAGGGAATAACACACTCCATTAAGTATAAAAATCCATTGTGCCCAACAACCAGTAGGAGGGGTAAGGGGGGGGCAACAAAAGGGGAGGTGGTTAGAAGGAAGGGAAATAGTAGTGAGGGGAAAGGGTTGGTAAAGAGGTGGGGGGTCATTGGGAGGGAATACTGTGGGAGATGGTAGTCAAAGGAAAACTCTTAAGGAGGGCAAGGGAAAAGGAAAAAAACGAAAACCTAAACAGAGGAGGGAATAAGATGGAGGGAAAGACACAGATAGTAATCATAACTGTGAATGTGAATGGGGTGATTCCACTCTCACATAAAACAGAGGTGGAGAGCAAAATGGATTAAAAACCACAATCCTACACTATGCTGTCTACACGAAACACATTTGAAACAATGGGATACACACACAGGGCAAAGGTAAAAGGCTGGAGTAGAATATATTATGCTTCAGCTAAAGTTAAAAAAGCAGGGATTGGAGTGGCTAGGTGGTGCAGTGAATAGAATACTGACCCTGGAGTCAAGAGGACCTCAGTTCAAATCCAGCCTCTGACACTTAACACTTATTAGCCGTGTGAACTTGGGCAGGTCACTAAACCCTATTTGCCCTCCAAAAAGCAAAAAAACAAAAACAAAAATAAAGCAGGTGTAGCAATTGTTATCTCAGATAAAGCAAAAGCAAAAACAGATCTAATCAAAAGAGATAAGGAAAGAAACTATATCCTGCTAAAAGGCACCATCAAGAATGAAGTCATATCATTCCTTAACATATACACACCAGCCGGTATAGAAACCAAATTCGTAGAGAAGTCAAGGGAATTAGAGGAAGAAACAGCAAAACTATCCTAGTGGGGACCTCAATCTCCCCCTCTCTGAATTTGATAAATCTAATCTCAAAATAAACAAGAAAGAAGTTAAGAAGGCAAATAGAATTTTAGAGAGGATTGATATGATACATCTTTGCAGAAAATGGAATGGGGATAAAAAGGAATATACTTTCTTCTCAGCGGTACATGGCACATACACAAAAATCGACTGTGTACTAGGGCATAAAAACCTCACAATTCAGTGCAGAAAGGCAGAAATAGTCAATGCATCATTCTCAGATCATGATGCAATAAAAGTCATATGTAATAAAGGGCCATGGAAAGACAGACTAAAAACTAACTGGAAAATAAATAATTTAATCCTAAAGAATGAGTGGGTCAAATAAGAAATTACAGAAATAATCAATAACTTCATTCAAAAGAATGACAATAATGAGACAACGTACCAAAACTTGTGGGATACAGCAAAGGCAGTTCTTAGGGGAACTTTTATATCCCTGAATGCATACATGAATAAATTAGAGAAAATGGAGGTCAATGAATTAGACATGCAATTAAAAAAGCTACAAAAAGAACAAATTGAAAATCCCCAATTAAATACTAAATTAGAAATAATAAAAATCAAAGGAGAGATTAATAAAACTGAAATTAAGGAAACTATTGAATTAATAAAACTAAGAGCTGGTTTTATGAAAAAAAAAAGAATAAAATTGACAGACCCTTACTCAATATGATAAAAAAAAGAAAAGAATATCAAATTTCAAGGATCAAAAATGAAAAAGGTGAATCTACCTCCAATGAAGAGGAAATTAAAACAAAAATTAGAAATTATTTTACCCAATTGTATGCACATAAATTTGACAATCTTAGTGAAATAGATGAATATTTACAAAAATGTAAGTTACCCAGATTGACTGAAGAGGAAATAAATTACTTAAATAATCCCATCTCAGAAAAAGAAATAGAATAAGCCATCAATGAACTCCTTAGGACAAAATCTCCAAGGCCAGATGGATTTATTAATGAATTCTATCAAACATTTAAAGAATAATTGATTCCAATACTCTACAAACTATTTGGGAAAACTGGTGAAGAAGGACTCCTCTTTTTATGACACAAATATGGTTCTAAATCAGGAAGAGACAAAATGAAGAAAGAAAATTATAGAACAATTTCCCTCACGAATATAGATGTAAAAAATTTAAATAAAATATTAGCAAGAAGATTACAGCAACTTATCACAAGACTAATACACTTTGATCAGATAGGATTTATTCCAGGAATGCAAGGATGGTTCAATATTGGAAAACCAACAATAAAACTAGCAGAAACCATATGATTATCTCAATAGATGCAGAAAAGGCTTTTGACAAAATACAAAATCCATTCATATTAAAAACATTAGAAAGGATAGGAATAAATGGAGTTTTCCCTCACCATAGAAACCATTAAAATGAAGAGGATGCCCAAAGAGGGTTAGGGCTGCTTAAGACCCCAAAATACCAACATGCCGGGTTCTGCTGAAAGAATTCCACTCAAGTCTTCTCAGCCAAAGAAAAAGTAAAGTTTATTGAAAGTTCAAGCTCACCATGTGGGGTGCTAGGCCACTTCACGGTGCTCTCACAGAGCAAGTCTGTGTACTAGGGCATTCTACGGTGCTCTTATTATTTTAAGTAGCATCTATTTAAAGCCATCAGCAAGTACTATATGTAATGGGGATAAACTAGAAGCATTTTCAATAAGATCAGGGGTGAAACACGGATGTTCACTATCACCCCTCTTATTCAATCTGGTACTAGAAATGTTAGCAGTAGCAATAAGAGAAGAAAAAGAAATGGAAGGAATTAAATTAGGCAAAGAAGAGACTAAGCTATCACTCTTTGAAAATGATATGATATACTTAGAGAATCCTAGAGAATCAAGTAAAAAACTACTTGAAACAAATAAATTTGGCAAAGCTGCAGGATATAAAATAAACCTTCATAAATCCTCGACATTCCTATATATTTCTAACAATATCCAACAGCAAGAGACAGAAAGAGAAATCTCATTTAAAGTTTCTGTAGACATTATAAAATATTTGGAAATCTACCTGCCAAAAAAACGCAGTACCTATATGAACACAACTACAAAACACTTTTCACACAAATAAAGTCAGATCTAACTAATTAGAAAAACATCAATTGCTTGTAGCTGGGTCAAGCTAATATAATAAAAATTACAATTTTACCTAAATTAAATTACATATTTAGAATCATATCAATCTACCAAAAAATTACTTTACAGAGCTAGAAAAATAGTAAAAAAAAAAAAAAATTCATTTGGAAGAACAAAATGTCCAGAATATCAAGGGAATTAATGAAAAGAAATGCTAGGGAAGGTCGCCTCGCCATACCAGATTTTAATTTGTTTTATAAAGTAGCAGTCTCAAAACCACTTGGTTCTGGCTAAGGAACAGAGTAGTGGATCAATGGAATATCAGATTGGGTATACAAGAGTCAGCAGTCAATGACTATAGTGACCTACTAGTTTGATAAACCCAAAGACCCCAGTTTTGGGGATAAGAACTCATTATTTGACAAAAACTGCTGGGAAAACTGTATTATAGTATGGCAGAAACCAGGCACAGACCATTATTTAACACCATATACCAAAATCAAGTCTAAATGGGTGCATGATCTAGATATAAAGGCTGATACTGTAAGCAATCTGGGAAAGCAAAGAATAGTTTACGGGTCAGATTTATGGAGAAGGGAAAACTTTATGAACAATCAAGAGTTAGAGAGCATTATAAAATACAAAATGGATAATCCTGATTACATTAAATTGAAAAGTTTCTGTACAAACAAAGCCAATGTAATCAAGATTGAGAGGGAAGTGGGAAATTGGGAAAGAATTTTTGTAACCAGCGTCTCTGATAAAGGCCTCATTTCTAAAATATACAGGGAACTAAGTAAAATCTATAAGAATATAAGTCATTCCCCAACTGATAAATGGGCAAAGGATATGAACAGGCAATTTTCAGAGGTAGAAATGAAAGATACCTATAAGCATATGAAAAAAATGCTCTAAATCACTACTGATTCGAGAAATGCATATTAAAACAACTCTGAGGTACCACATCTCACCAGTCAGATTGGCTAAGATGACAAAACA
>CM053597.1:138221483-138237463 GCA_028646575.1 Pseudocheirus occidentalis
AATTGCTGCTCTTCCCAGTGGGAGTGGGTGACAGGGGAGGAATTGCAAGAATCTAGTATTTAAAGCTATACAATTAAATGCAACTGGGAAATAATACATACAGAGACAGGGGCAGGGAGGAGCTCCCTACCCTGCTGGAAAGCTAGAGAGGTGTTGGAGGTGGGCATAAAAGGGAACAGATTGTGGGAGGGGTCTTACAATGTGATCAATGTTCTGGGCTGGGGGGTAGGGACAAAAAGGGGAGAAAATTTGTAACTCAAAACCTTGTGGAAATGAATGATGTAACCAAGAAAATAAATTAAAATTAAAAAAATAAATAAATAAATAAATAAAAAAAGAATATGATAGCCAAATTACAGACTTCCCAGGTCAAGGTGGAAATATTACAAGCAGGCAGGAAGAAACAATTTGAGTATTGTGGAAACACAATCAGGATAACACAAGATATAGCAGCTTCTACATTAAAGGCTCAATGGGCTTGAAATATGATATTCTGGAGGTCAAAGGAGCTAGGATTAAAATTAAGAATCACCTACCCAGTAAAACGGATTATAATACTTCAGGCAAAAACATGGACATTCAATGAAATAAAGAGTTTTCAAACATTTTTGTTGAAAAGAAGAAAGCGGAACAGAAAAATTGATTTTCAAATACAAGAAGCAAGGGAAGCATGAAAGATAAACAGGAAAGGGAAATCATAAGGAACTTGTTAAAGTTGAACATTTTTCAGTTTTAGTATAGTTCCAGGGATATATACGTGTGTGTGTGTAGATATATCTGCATATACACAGGTGTGTGTGGGTCTAGATATGTATATATAATGTATATATGTGTATGTATATGGGTGTGTATTTGTGTATGTGTACATAGACAGAGGGCACAGGGTGAGTTGAATATGAAGGGATGCTATCTAAAAGATAAAATTAAGAGGTGAGAGAGGAATATACTGGGAGAAGGAGAATGGGAGAGAATAGGGCAAATTATCTCATATGAAAGAGGGAAGAGAATGCTATTACACTACAATACAAAAGAAGAGCAGGGAGATGAAATGGAATGAGTCAATTTTCCTCTCATTAGATTTGATTTATGGAGGGAATAACATACATGCTCGATTCCTTTTATTACCTTATTGGGAAGTATGGGGGTAACGGGATAAGAGGACAGGATGGTAGAAGGGAGGCCCAATTGATGGAGGGGGTAGTCAGAAGCAAACACTTTTGAAAAGGCACAGGGTCAAAAGAGAAAATAGAATAAGTGAGAGTGTGATAGAATGGAGGGAAGTATAGTTAGCCTTTAACAACATAATTGTGATGGAAGTGTTTTTTGTAACTACACATGCATGACCTATATTGAATTGCTTTTCTTCTCAATTGAGGTGGGTAAAGAGGGAGGAAGTGAGAGAATCTGGAACTCAGTTTTTTTTAAAACAAATGTTAAAAATTGTTTTTACATGCAATTGTGAAATGAGATATACAGACATACAGGGGTATAGAAATCCATCTTGCCTTCTTGGGCGATAGGGGAGAGATGGGGGAAATTTTGGAACTTAAAATCTTGTGGTAAACTTAAAATCTTGTGGTAAAGAATGTGGAAAACTAAAAACAAACAAATAAAAACAAATAAAGAAATTTTAAAAAGCAAAGAAAAAAGTATGATCCCTATAGAACTAGGGGAAACCATTCTATATTAAATGTCTTATGATGAAAAAAAAATAGGGCTGAACTAATTGACTTGAAATATTCCTTCTTGTTTAAAGTGATTATCTTTTATCTCATCTTTTCTTTTTGCTATCTTCTGATGGTTATCCCAAATTTCTTGGTACCTTATCTAGGACTGACTGAAATTTTGGTTAGAACTATATAAAAATCAAACAAGTTAGTAATTCTGAAGTAATATCTTACCAATATTATTGTTAACAGAAGCTATATTATCACTCATCAAATATGTAGTTAAAAAGTATTATATTTTAGGTATGGGTCTGATTAAGTGGCTTGTTTGTGTCTTCTTCCAGTTCTAAAATTATGTGATTCTCTCATACCCTTGACACACAGAAGAAGGAGTTGGCATAGTCCTTGCTCCCCCCTGCCATTTTCAAACCCTCCCTTTGCTACTGTCACTTAGCAGCTAATTCTATGACTTTAAAGCTCACTACATATTCTCCAGATACTTGTTGCTGTCCTATCTTGAACTCCAGGTTAATTTGTGAGTTCTCTCCCCTCTTCCCTCCCAATCCACTCCAGTTGAGAAGGCAAACAATTCAATATAGGGTACACATATGTAGTCATACAAAACACTTTCCCAAAAGTCATGTTGTGAAAGACTAATTATATTTCCCTCCATCCTATCCTGCCCCCAATTTATTCTATTCTCTCCTTTGACCCTGTCCCTCATCAAAATTGCGTGCTTTTGATTCCACCCTCCTTCACTGTGTCCTCCCTTTTATCACCCCCTCCCATGCTATCCTCTCCCCTTTGCTTTCCTGATGGGGTAAGATAGATTTCCATACCCAATTGAATTTTTATATTATTCTCTACTTAAGCCAAATCTGATGAGAGTAAAGTTTATTCATTCCCTTTCACCTCCCCCCTTTTCCTCTCCACTGTAAAAGCTTTTTCTTGTCTCTGTTATGTGTGATGATTTACCCCCATTCTGCCTTTCCCTTTCTTCTCCCAGCATATTCCTCTCTCACACTTTAATTTTATTTTTTAGTTATTATTCCTTCAAATTCAGCTCTCCCTGTTCCCTCTGTATATATATTTGTTTATGTATATGTGTATGCATGTATGTATACACATACACACAACACACACACATATATACACACATATACACATATGTATGTATATGCATATGTGTTCCCTCCAACTACCCTAATACAGAGAAAGGTCTCATGAATCACACATATCATCCTTCTGTTAAGGATTGTAAGTAGTTCAACATTAATAAGTTCCTTATAATTTCACTTTCCTGTTTATCTTTTAAGGCTTCTCTTGAGTTTTGCACTTAAAAATCAAATTTTCTATTCAGCTCTGGTCTTTTCATTGAGTGCTTCCATTTGTTCCATTCTAGTTTTTAAGGAGCTTTAGGATCTTCTTCTGCATTTGGCTAATTTTGCTTTTTAATGTATTCTTATCATTGATTTTTTTAAACCTCATTTGCCATTTGGGTTAGTCGATTTTTTTTAAGGTGTTATTTTCTTCAGTATTTTTTTGCCCTCTTTAGTAAGGTGTTGACTCATTTTTAAAAATGATTTTCTTGCATCTCTCTCTTTTCTCTTCCCAATTTTCCTCTCTTTCTCTTACTTGATATTCAAAGTCCTTTTTCAGCTCTTCCTTGGCCTGAGACCAATTTATATTTTTCTTGGAGACTTTGGATGTAGGGACTTTGACATTTTTGTCTTCTGGTTGTATGTGTTGATCTTTTGTCACCAAAGTAAGATTCTATAGTCATTTCCCCCCATTTCCCCCCCCCCCCATTTCCCCAATTGGACCATTTGTTCATTTTCCCAGTCAATTATTTGAATTTTTCCTTCCAATATGGAGGGTGTATTGTCACAAGTTTGGGGGATTTTGTGTGGTTGTTTTTAGAGATACTTCTCAGGACCTGTAAAGTTTCAGTTCTTCCAAGGCAGTATGATCAAAGAAGTGTTTACTCCTCTCCTTGGCTGTGTTCCATTCTATGAGTAACCACAAGCACTATTTTCTGGCTTAAAACTGTAAGGAAGATTCCCTTTCCCCTGCAGCCACAAGCTCTGCCATGACAGTGCTTGTCTTCATGGCAATGCTTGTCCCTACCCCAAGACAGTCTCCTAGGAGTGTTACCCAGATCCAAGCATGGACAAAGCAAGAGAATCCTGCCTCAGCCTCAGCAAAGAGATCTCTTCAATTCCCTCTGATCAGCTCCTTGATGCCCCCATCATCTGTGAGCTGAGAGTTGTGGAAATAGCTGCTGTTACTGTTACCACAACTGTTGCCACCACCACTGCCCCAGGGCTGGAGCTGAACTGTACTCCACTTTCACCCAGGTTCAACAGACATTTCCTACTGACTTTCTAAGTTGTCTTCAATTTTTGTGGGTTGAGAAGTCTAGAAACAACCACAGCTGCCACTGATTCACTCCCCTGAGGTCTGCTCAAGGTTCACCAACACTGGTTCATGTTTGCCAGCATTGGTGTGTGCTCCTCTCCCAGCTCAGTTCAACAGATCTTTCCTGTCAACCTTCCAGGTTGGCTTGGGCTGAACATTTGTTTTACTCTCTCATTTTGTGGGTTCTGCTGATCTATAATTTGTTTAATTTTTTTTACAGGTATTTGGATGGGTTTGGCAGAGAGTGCAAGAAAGTCCCTGCTTTTACTCCTCCATCTTGGCTCTTTTTACCCTGTCCCACCCCTGCATGTCTGAATACAGGTTGAAGCATACTTTTTAAGCTTTCTTTGTTTTTCTTGAATTTTTTCCCTTTTCTTTTGGTTTTGGTCTCTGTTTTCTTTAACAACATGACTAATACAGAAAGTTTTGTGTGACTACATGTATAACGTATATTGATTGATTGCTTTTTCAATGTGGAAAGTTGGGAAGGAAAGAAAAGAGGGAAACCAGAAATCAAAATTTTAAAAATCAATGTTAAAAATTATTTTTGCACGCAAGTGGTGGGGAAATACTCAATAAATACAAAAAATAACGTTTGTCATTTCTTTACTGAGTTTCCTGGCTCATAAAATTTTTCAATTCAATCTTTTAAATTTCTCAGTCTTTTAAACTCCCATGGCCTCTGTATCCTATTTAACTCAAGCACGAACATAAGTAGTCTTATCCCAGATTTATCATTTCATAACACTCCCCCCCACCCCCAATCTGCAATCATAGATGATCTAAATTTGGGCCAGAATTCCAATCATGATTCTCATTCTAAATTTTAGGAAGCTTTTTTTTCCTTGTAAGAGCATCTTTTTTTTTCTCCTAATTTCTACTCATTATTCCTAGTTCTGCTTTTTCAGCTCAAGAAAAATAAATATTATCCCTGCTGACATGATAAGTATTCATATACTTGGAGGCAGTTACAAGTATCACCTCCCATTCACTCTCCATCATCAATTAAGTATCCTGTTTGTAAGTAGACTTTTTACCTTGAATGATACGGGAAGAAAGCATTTATCTGAGAAAAAGAAACTTGAAACAATTCTGAGAAATTGGGAGAAAATAGTCCCTCATCTAAATGTACTTAGAGGATCTGTTTGTGTATATCTAGAGGCAAGAACAATGACCCATAAAAATGGTTTCATATATTGGTATGTATCAGCTCATATACATACAATACCTTAGTGTTTTGAAGCATAGAGTTGAAAAACTATAAATCAAAGAACTATTTGATCACTCTAGGATAATTGTCTATTGCTTTTGTTAAATCTGATAGAACTGTGAATTTTGCATTTCTCAGAGTTAGAGATAGGTCACTACTCATGAACCCAGATTTGAAGTCTGAGAAGTGGCTAAGCAGATAAACCAGAGATCAGAAGACTGAGAAGATATTAGTCACCTGATGAAAAATAAATCAATTAATAAACATGAATTAAGCACCTACTGTGTCCCAGGCACTGAGCATTAGGGATATAAAAGAGAGACCAAAGGTATTCCCTACCTTCAAGCAGCTTACAGTCTAATGGAGGGAGACATGCAAGCAAATCTATATAAGAAGTCTCACACCTACATACATTCATACACACACACAGAAATAATTAACAGAGGGAAGAAAAGCACTAGAATTAAGATAATTAAGAATACTGTAACAGAGAGAGACTGCTGCCTGATAGAAAGAAGTAGAGCTCAGTAGCACTGAAGAGGTCATTTGGGGAAACCCAATTCTGCTGCTTTGTGGATAACTGATTGGATTTGTCTCTATTGCTCTTTTCTGCCACGTACAGTTTAAGAGTTAAATGAACATATACAGGCTTTGCAGCTAATTTAGTAACTGCTATGATTAGAGGAGAGCCTTGTGGCTACTAGGAACCCACTGAAGGAGAAAAAAACATCTGTATGAAGAATAAGCTGGGCTTCTGTGAATTTCTCTTTATTGCCATCTAGAGCCTAAAAGAGGAAAGTCTTTAAGCCTTTCTGGGTTACACTCTACTCTCCTCACAGATTTGGAAGAAGTCTTCATGTCCCATAGAACTGATGTGAGGATTTTTCAGTTCTGTGATTTTATGGGATTGCTTGTCTCCAAAAGAGCTTAAAATTTCTTCAGCACCCAGTAAGATGAATAGACCTAGAAAGTGGAAGGCTCTGAGACTAGGGGCACTATATTATCATTGTTATATTAAAAGATTTTAATGATGTGTCATGGCCCAAGAATGGCAGAAAAGTTTGCCCTGTAGGAAAGTATAGAAGTTGAGAAAATGAGCAGGGGACAGATGGTCCCTATAGATTGATCCCTAGAACCACAATTGAAATCCACAGTTCTGAATTGCTCTAGGCACATAGACTTTCCCTAGTCATGGGCCTCAATGCCTGATTTCTGTGAGTTTATGCTCATTCTTTACCACTGACTCTTTGTAGATTCATGCCGAGTGTGACCTAATTTTTGAGTTGACTATTATATTTCCACTATTCCTGAATTTTCCTTTTATTTCATAAATGTTATAATTAATTTTAGTTTTGCCTGCTAATTTAGCAAATATTTCATAGTTATTGATCAATGATATCATTGTGATCCTTTGTGTTCAAGGGAAAGACACCCGCTGGGGTTTAGGTATTATAGTGACTAGTAGTAGGAATATATTTTTCCTCACAAGAGGATTATGCCCAGAATACTGAGAGTTAAATCTCCATGATTGTAGCAATGAATAAACCCCAATTCTGAGTATACCCTGCCCTCAGTCTTGTGATTGAGATGAGTAGTGCTAGAGAAAGAGAAAGATATATGAGTAATGTGTAAGGCATCACATCCATGGACTACACAGTTAGCATAAATAGGTCTTTGCCATACCATTTTATACACATGTCTTCTCCAAGGTAACATTCCAGATTTCTTCAACTATTTTTAAGGTTCTTTGTCTTTCCATTTAGCCTGTTTTGAATGTTCTTCCACTTATTGATTTGCTTCTCAAAATGTGGTATCCATAATTAAATACAATCATTTATATGCTATGTGACTAGAGCATAGAACTATCTGGAGGAACTAGATGGTAGGTGACATTGAGACTGTTACTTCCTTTATCTGGGAACTATGCCTCAAACATTTGGCCTGTGCTAGGCTGTGTTTAAGTTCCACAGAGGGACAAGTAGATTTTCGCTCTTTACTGCATTCTCTTCTTTCTAGATAATTAATGATCACTGCAGCTGCAGTGGGAGAGAGAGGTTGCCTGCAGCACAACATTCCCTTCTTGGCACATGATAGTTGGTGGGTGGTTGGCATTGTTGTTAGTTTGGGCATAACATTTCCCAAATTGCCTTTATTTCCCCTGAGAGCTGGGTGGGCAATGATGATTACAGCTAGAATGGGGGCAGTAGCCTTCCCTAAGTCTTTGTATTTCCATCTCCTCATGCCTTGAGAAACATGTTTTTTCACAGAAAAGAAATGTTTTCAATGGTGTTTAGATTCCCATGTTAGCCTCCAAAACCCATTGTGTAGTAGAAACTCTGCAGGAGGAAGTAAAGAACATCAGAAAATAGATGGAAGGTCCTCTAATTCTGTAACAGTAAATGGGGAAGTATAATAATAATAGTTGTAGTAATAATAATTAATAAGAGTATACCTAACAGTTATATAGCATTTAAGGTTTGTATATATGTACACATTTGTATATTTGATCTCACAGCAATTCTGCAAAATAGACTCTATTGGGGGCAGCTAGGTGGCACAGAGAATAGAGCACCAGCCCTGGAGTCAGGAGAACTTCAGTTCAAATTCAGCCTCAGACACTTAACAAACAACAACAGCAACAACAACAACAACAACTAGCCATGTGATCTTGAGCAAGTCACTTAACTTAGCCCTCCAAAAAGCAAAATAAAAATAGACTCTATTATTATTCTCGTTTTACAAATGAGAAAACTGAGGCTAAGAGAGATTAAGTGGCTTCCTTAGGTTCAAATAAATGTCTGAGATAGTAGTCAAATTCATTTCTTCCTAAGTTTCCAGATGCTTTTCTCTTTCTACTGTACCACTTAGCCTCCCTAGTGTAATTTAATTTAATCTACCTTAGTGGTTATACAGATTTTTATAGACTTGCAGTACCACTTAAAAGATAGTTCCTAAATTGAAAAAAACAACAAAACAAAACAAACAAAAAGTATTCCAAGTAAACAATGTAAAATGAACTTTTCCATGTTGATTTGAGGTTGTAAGTTATATATAGGAGCCATGGGAGATTAAGTTAGAATATAATGTTGGGATCAAATGCTAGACTTGTAAAACTTTGACTTCATCCTGAAGGTGATAGGCAATCAGACATGCTCCCCCAGGGAACTCATTTAAAACTGTCTTTGAGTAGGGTTTGTTTTCAAGGTATAGCTGATGGCCCTCTAGTGGTGACAATGATCTCTTAGGAGTTGTCTCTGGCTTTGAATACACCAGCAGATGTGATGATAATCAGCCTCCAGCTGACAGCTATTGCCATAAACAGTATATATCACTGACACAATGTACAGCACCGTGTGTGTGTATGTGTGTGTGTGTGTGTGTGTGTGTTTGTGTTAAAGCACATTTGGGGAAATCTGCTCTTGGGCAGATGGGCCCAATACAAATTCCATGTGAGACCCTTGAAACATTAGAATTATTAGCTCTAATTCAAACTAAATGGAGTAAACATAGCACTGCCCAAGTGATGAATATTTATGCTGCCTTCCTCCATTTTTTCCAACTCATACCACTGTGGAGGGTCATTGGACAATGCATCTATGGTTTCTTTGTAAGGGCCTTAAGGGATTAAATACCATTGACAAACCAAGAGTATTTTGGGTAAAGACAAGGTGGAACACCCATGAGTCTAGAACATAAGGTAAAGATGTATAGTTCTGGATGAAAGTGTTTGAGACAGTGTCTGGGCATGTTTGCATGGTAATATAATGGATTTGAACTTACTACTAGCATATCCTGGGAACAGCAAGGATGGAAAGAACTGAAGACCAGCAATCATTGTTTGTTCACATTTTATTTCTGTTATGTATTAATGATATAACCTCAGTTGAGTAACCTACCTCATCTGGACTTTGGTAGCCTCTTCTGCAAACTTTGAGTTGGATTAGGTGGCCTATATGCTTACTTTCATCTCAAAATGTAACACCTTTTATAATCACACATCCACAGCCTGTATTGAATTGAGTGTCCTTCCAGTGGGGGTGGGTGACAAGGGAGGAATCAAAAGAATCTAGAATTTAAAGTTCTGTAATACCTGCAACTAGGAATTAAGATATACATGGGCTGGGATAGGGAGACCCTCCCTGCCCTACCAGAAAATAATTGAGCAGAGCAGGGAAGGGGCTTTACAGTGGGATTGCTGTTTTAGGGTTGGGGTAGGGGCAAGATGGGGAGAAAATTTGTAATTCAAAAATGTAATGAAAATGAATAATGTAAACAAGAAAACAAATAAAAATAAATTTAAAAAACTGTAACACCTTTATATGTAACACCTTTAAACTCCCAAGATAAAGAAATGTCAGTTGATTGGGGGTATACTGTGAGCCATAAAAAGATATTACTTGATCAGACTGCCCCCACAATAATGTGTATACAAAAACACATCCACTAAGAAGACTATAAGAGTGTGGACTTAGAAAACATAGACATTACTCACAGTAATATAAGTAGCATGAATTTTCTGATTTAGAACCAGAAGGATTTTTTCTCAAGAAGGTTGGTTTACTCTGAATCTCTTTAGCCTATCTGCTTTGTTCCTTTAACTGGTTCCATCTCTGTTGCCTCATTCAGGTTAATCAACATTATTTTTTGTTCATGACTGTTTTGGATTGCAGACAGCCCTGGGCAACTGAATGGTACAGTGATCAGAACACTAGGCCTGGAATCAGCATGATCAGAATTCAGATCTGACCTCAGATAGTCACTAGTTCTGTGATCCTAGGGAAACCACTTAACTCCTGTCTGTCTCAGTTTCTTCTACTATAAAAGAGGATAATAATGATAGAATTTGCTTCAAAGGTTGTTATGAAGTCAAATGAATATGTGTAAAGCACTTAACACAGCGCCTTGCACATAGTAGGGCCTTAATAAAAACTTAATCCTTTCACTATTCTCAGTTATAGTAGAACTAAATCCTTTCCTCATAGTTTACTTTGTCTCTACTGTGTGACAATTATATATTCTACTTGTTACTACAAAAGTAATTTCTGGTGAATTACCATTCTATTGCTTTCCAGTGGAGAACTTCCCAGCTGACTCTGTAACAGTGAGTTGGATTTGGTGGTCAATCAGTGACCAGGATATAACCCATTCAAGAAAACCCTGCTTTTTCCATAATAGGTATCTAGTATGAACTAATTTGAGGTCAGGGAAATGAACATATAAGACCAGAGAGATATACTTACCCACTGTGTGACTAAAGAATCTCTTTAATATTGGGAACAAAATTCCATTTTTGCTGGTTTTCATTTCTCTATTAGTATCAAATAGTCATTAGGGGAACAGGAGCCAGTCAGCTAAATACTACCCTCTCAATGGAGAGAAAATCGGTCTACATATTGGAAATGGAAGGCATTGCGGATTTATAATATCCAGGCATTTAATTTAGTGATGGTGGCACAGTGGATATAGCAAGCAGATGCCAATGGAATGCTGATGAGTATCCAGTTAAGGCTTCCCCTTCACAGATATCCTCAAGTTTATTCATTCTTTATACTGAAGTTGCTTATCTGAAAGGCCCTTGGTAGTTTGTAGTGCACTAAGCATTCTGTGATTTACTGGAGAAAATTTTATCTTGTTGTTTTAAGAGCTTATCTCTTTAATTGGGAGGTTTGTTACTCAGTCTCCTTTGAAGTAGTTATATTTCTCAGTAAAATTGTCTATGTCTTTTTTGAAGATATTTGTTGTTTGTTTTGATAAAGCATGCTGAGCTTTGATGAATAGAAAATTATGAGTTGATGATCCATACATCTAATTTTCACAAATGCTATATTACAAAGTTTACTATTCTCTTGTTTTCTCATTGAAAACTAATGTTACCCCAATATTATTTCTAGCAAAAGATTTTCACTAGCAACTTGTAGTATTTTATTTTTCTTCTCAGTATGGTATCAGGACTCAATTAGGATTTACCAAAGGTCTTTAATTCTCTCTTGTCCGTCCCCTTTGGATTTATTCCACTTGCATTATCCATATTCTTAGTCACTTCTGAGACATTAACTTTAATCGTTGTTTGGTTTACTCTTAATTTAATCATTGACTGAATTGTAAGGTTCAAATTACTTTGTAGCTTTTTTAAAGTCCTCTGGTGTGCCAGTAATCTTGAGGAGTCCTTGATGAGACTTCTCTGTCAATTGAAGTTAGCAGCCATTCTGCATAATAAACGTCTATATATTTCAGCTTGCTCACGCTCATGTATATGTCTAATTCCCACTCTGATATTCATTTTTATTTCTTTTTGGTACATTTCTTGCAATTTGAAAATGACAGAAAACAGAGCAAAAATTAGTCTTATAAATTGGTTCAAAAAGCAATGCCAATAGAATATTGATTTCAAAAAGATTGGCCTTTACTTTATTTCACAGGAAACTTGAGATCATTAATGAGCTTTGCAGTTTTCCAAAGGCAATCCCAAGTACTCTCCTTCATTGGCTATGGAAACCTTCCCAATAACTCTGCCTAAAAGAGGAAATGAGGCTAGTGTTGTATAACTTCCTGAGAAAGATATACTGGCTCTTCGTAACCACTGCTTCCTTTTCTAGATGTTCACTAATAATTCCTTCAATAATACATGCAATAATTTTGCCAGAAAAATCTGAAGTGGACCCTTGGGCAGATCTATTATTGTTTATTGAGTAAAATATAGCAATATTCCATGTTATGGCTGGCAAAGTTTCTGTTATCCAAATCTCTGTGATTCTGAATTAAAGTCTTCAAAATAAAAACTCACTTTTAAATATTTTAATAAGTATTTAATTTTTTCCCAATTACATATAAAGACAATTTTAAAAGTTCATTTTACAAGATTTTAAGTTCCAAATTTTTCTCCCTTCCTCTCTCCCTCTCTTCTTCCAAAAATGGTAGCCAATTTGATATAGGCTAAATATGTGCTATCATGTGTAATCCATAATACTCACAGTTTTGAAAGAATAAACAGATCAAAAGGAAATAAACCACAAAAACTAACAAAGTGAAAAAAATGTGCATTGATTTGTATTATGAATCCATCAACTCTTTATCTGGATACAGATAGTATTTTCCTTCATGAATCCTTTGCATATTTTCCT
This sequence comes from Pseudocheirus occidentalis, assembly GCA_028646575.1. Taxonomy (NCBI): domain Eukaryota; kingdom Metazoa; phylum Chordata; class Mammalia; order Diprotodontia; family Pseudocheiridae; genus Pseudocheirus; species Pseudocheirus occidentalis. Next base: position 138,233,900 of record CM053597.1, read on the forward strand.
GTATCATGTTATTGCTGAGAAGAGCTGAGTCATTCATAATTGATCATAACACAGTTTTGCTGATACTATATGCAGTGTTCTGCTCGTTCTTGCCACTTCACTTTTCATTAGTTCATACAAGTCTCTCCAAGTTTTTCTGAAATCTTCCTGTTTTGTAATAATAATATTTTATTACCCAAAATTTATTCCATTGTATTTATATACCGCATCTTGTTCAGTCATTTTCCAATTGATGGTCAGCCCCTTAATTTTCATTTCTTTGGTACAATGATAAGAAGCTTATCTAAATAATTTTTGCACATATATGTCCTTTCTCCTTTTATTTAATCTCTTTGGAAAATAGAACTAGGGTTGGGTCAAAGGGTATACAGTTTCATACCCCTCTGTGTATAGTTTATGGATGAATTCTTAACCAAAAAGGTAGAATACCATCTTTGGCAATAGCTTTTACACTATTTCAATTGATTGTTATTTGATTCTTTTCATAGAATTCAGTTGTAATAACAAATGGCATATCTAAGCAAGGTAAAGAAACCAATACAAAAGATAAAACAGGTAATTAAAATTATATGAAATTGCACAAACAAGATCTATACTGAGTATGAGAATGGAAGAGGCAAACTGGGGAAAGTCATTCATAAAAAAAACCTCTCTGGCAAAGATTTTATATAAAAAATTTATATATAACTAAAGGAAATGTTTAAGAGGAAGGGCAGAGCCAAGGTGGAGGAGTAAAATCAGAGACTTGCTTGAGTTCTCACTCTAATACTTGTTAAAAAGAATCTAAACAAATTTTAGAGCTATGGAACCCATAAAATGACAGAAAGAAACAAATTTCCCATTGAAGTCATCCTAGCAGGCCTACAAGAAGGGTATACACAGTTCCCTGTATCTGATGCCAGCACAGATCCACAACCCAGACCCATGGCACAGACCAGCTAGAACATACTTCAGGAGAATGAAGTATGTGCCTCATTTAGAAGGCAGCTGTGGCAGTTTCCAGACTTCTCAACAAATAAATGCGAAAATGAAATAAAAGTTCAGTGGGGGAACTCTGTTGGCCACTGCCCATGGGGCAGCAGAGGTGGTAGTTGTCTACAGCTGCTGCCGTGGTAGCTGCTTTTGGAATTCCTGGCCCACAAATTATGTGGAGAACAAGGGGCCACCCAGAGACAATTTGCTGAAATCTTTTTTTCTGGCACTGTGGCAGGATTCACTTGCTTTGCCCTGCTAGAATCTGGGTCACAGTCTTTGGTAGTGGTCCTGAGTTGAGAAGCACTAGCATGGCAAAGCTTGTTGAGGCTGTGGATAGTCAGTCATCCTCATGGTTCTAAGACATGTACCTAGAAGAAGCTCTGACAACAGCTATGCACAACCACAGAAATCTGGGACACAGCACTCTCCACTTGAAGAGTTCTACTCTGGCAGAGTTCAAAAGTCAAGCAATTGACTGGCAAGATAAGCAAACAGAGGAAGCAAAGTCAAACTATAGAATCTTTATTTTTATGAAAAGATAATCAAAATATCGAACCAGAGGAAGATAGCAAAGTCAAAACTCCTGTATCAAAAGCCTCCAAGAACTGGCTGCAGGCTATAGAGTAGCTCAAGAAGGACCTTGAAAATCAAGTAAGAGAAGTAGATGAAAAATTGGGAAGAGAAATGAGAATTATGCAAGGACATCATGAAAAATGAGTCAACAGCCTGCTAATGGAGATTGGAAAAAAATACTGAAAAAAAACACCTCAAAAAATAGAGTAAATCAAGTGGCAAAAAAGACCCAAAAAGTCAATGAGGAGAAGAATTCCTTAAAAAGCATAACTAATCAGATAGAAAAGGAAACTTCAGCAACTCACTGAAGAAAATAATTCATTCAAAATCAGATCAAAGGAAATGGAAGTTAATGACGTTATGAGAAATCAAGATACTTTAAAACAGAAATGAATGAAAAAATAGAAGGCAATGTGAAATATCTCACTGGAAAAATCACTGACCTGGAAAATAGATCCAGGATAGATAATTTAAAAATTATTGGACTACCTGAAAACCATGATAAAAGAACAGAGCCTAGATATCATTTTTCAAGAAATTATCAAGGGAAACTGCCATGATATTCTAGAACTAGAGGGTAAAATAGAAATTGAAAGAATTCCCTTGTCACCTTTTGAAAAAAATATCCCCAAAAGACAATTCCTGGAAATATCATAGCCAAATTCCAAAGTTCCCAGATCCATGTGAAAATATTTTAAGTAGTTAGGAAGAAACAATTTGAGTTATGTGGAAACACAATCAAGATAACACAAGATCTAGCAGTTTCTACATTAAGGGCTCAAAGGACTTGTGATATGATATTATTGAGGTCAAAGGTGCTAAGATTTACCAAGAATTACCTGCCCAACAATATTGAATATAATATCTCAGGTGAAAATATGGAAATAGAGAGTTTTCAAACATTCTTGTTGTAAAGACGAGTGCTGAGTAAAAATTTGACTTTCAAATACAAGAATCAAGAGAAGCAGGGGGTGTAGCCAAGATGGCGGCGTAGAAGCGTCAAAGCACCGCAGCTCCCACACAAACACGCTAAAAACTCATAAAATGGGATGCTAAACAGAGTTTCAAGCTCCAATACTCTCCAAAAGACTGAAAACACATCTGTTGCTACAGGCAGGTCAGCAGGTGGGGCTCTTCACAGCAGTCTGGGAGCCACAGCCGAAACCCCAGCCGGCTCAGGCCCCAGGGCATCGGGAGGGGAGCCGCGTCTATAGGAGAGCAGATCGGCTGCACTGGAGGCACAGTTACCACATTTATCAGGCCAGAAGGAAAAAAAGGCTAAGAAAAAGGTCAGTGGATTTTGCTAACTCGGGTGAAGAAGAGCGGGTCCGGCCAAACTGTTTCCAGGGCAAGGAAGCAGCGGGAGGCGGCTGTAGCAGCAGGAATGGCTGAAAGCAGCAGCGGCCTCCACGGGGTTGCTTCAGACACCTCGGCCTGCAGAAAACAGGGGGGCTGAGGCGATTGATCAGGGCCAAGGGCTCTTGCATTGAGCGGTCTGGATCTGGATCGTGGTCTTGAGTGGTGGTCCTGAGGTGCACTTTCAGTGAGCCAAAGTTGGGCAGGGCTGCAGCATCTCACTAATATCTCCAGCAGCTGTGAAGGCCCCAGTGATTTGGGACAGAGCTTTTCCCCTCCAGGAAGCAGAGTTCAACAGAGCTAAAAAACCAAGCAATTAATACACTGGCCAACATGAGAAAAAGGAGGCAAAGTAAGACTATCAATAAAACTCTAGAATCCTTTTTTGTAGACAAAAAAAGACCTAAGCATGAAGTGGGAGGAAGACAACTCAGTCAGAACTCCCTCAACAAATGCTTCCAAGACACTGGAAGAATGCCTAGAAGCTATACATCAACTGAAAAAGGACTTTGAAAACCAAGTAAGAGAAGTGGAGGAAAAATTGGAAAGAGAAATGAGAATGATGTGAGAAAGTCATGAAAAGAGAGTCAACAACCTGACTGAAGAAAATGATACCTTAAAGAGCAAATCAACTCAGCTGGCAAAGGAGGCCCAGAAAGC
>CM053597.1:138237963-138288303 GCA_028646575.1 Pseudocheirus occidentalis
AGTTAGAGAGCAGATCAGGGGAGGGGCTTTACAGTGGGACTGCTGTTTTGGGTTTGGGGTAGGGGAAAGAAGGGGAGAAAATCTGTAATTCAAAAAGCTCATGAAAATGAATGATGTAAACAAGAAAACAAATTTAGAAATTTATTAAATTTAAAAAAAAAGAAAAAGAATTCAAGATACTCCTGTGTAGACTATTTGCTGATTTTTTAAAAAATAGTTGATTCAGTAAACCCAAAATCAAATTTAAAGTTCTCCTGGGTGTTTCACATAATTTTTTTTTAAGATCACATAAAATGTACTAATAGATTCAATCATAGAAATATCAGGTCTTAGAGCTCAACAACTATTTGGGCCCAAAACTCAACAGGAAGAATAGAATTTAGAACTAGGATTGAGGATATTTACTATACATATATTGACTATAGGGATCCTGTAGAAGGAAATAAACTAAAATTGCAGTGGTAGACACAAAAGAAAACTCTGGTAAAAAAGTATAATACATAGACTGGAACATGGTACTGTATCAGGCAAGTCAAATAGACAAAAGTTGCAACAAAGGGGAAGATGACCAGGAAAAAAAATGGATAAATACCATCTTTGACAAGAAGAAAAATAACTGCATTAAGCGAAAGACTGCATAAGGGTCACAATGGACAGAGAAGAACTTTTGAGAACTTCTGAGTCTGGTATAATAAAAAAAAAAGTTGCTACTCAGGTAACACAACAGACTCAGGAAGGGGAAAGCACTTTTTTGGGAAGTCAGAATAGCTGAGTTTGAGTTCTGGTTCCTACTAGACTTTTTCACACTGGACAAATCATTCAATTGCTGTATGTCTCATTAAAATGAGGGTTACATTGCAATTACTTAATCGCAGGGCTTCAGTGAGAAAAGTGTTTGGTAAACCTTAAATAATATAATTATGTCAATGGATATTGAAAGAGTATTTTTACAAGATATAACACCCATTCCTACTAAAAGGACTAGAACATATAGAAATAAACAGATCTTTCCTTAATATAAATAATATGTATCTAAAACTAAGAACCAGCATTATAGACAAACTAGATGACTTTCCAACAAGATGAATAGTAAAGGAATTCCAATATCACCATTACTATTTGATACAGTTCTAGAAATGCTGGATACAATGATAAGACAAGAGAAACTAACTGGGGGAATAAGCACAGGCAAAGAAGAAACACAATTTTCACTTCTGACAGATGATCTGGCAGTTTACTTGGAGAACCCAAGGGAGTCAATAAAAATTAACTGAAATATTAAAAACTTCAGCAAAGTTGTAGTATGTAAATTAAACCCATATAAATCACAAGCATTTCTGTATATCACCAACAGAACCCAGTAGGAAGAGATGAAAAAAGAAATTTCATTTAAAATAAGTACAGAAAACAAAAAATATTTGAGTTTATCTGTTAACACACAAACACACATGCTAACACATGCACACACATGCAAGCGCACAAGTTTCTCTGATAAAGGGGTTTTTTCTAAGGTATATAGAGAACTCATTCAAATTTATAAGAATAAGAGCCATTTCCTAAATGATAAATGGTCAAAGCATAAGAACAAGTAAGTTTCCAGAGGAAGAAATCTAAGTTATCAAAAGTCATATGGGGGGCGGCTAGGTGGCGCAGTGAATAGAGCACCGGCCCTGGAGTCAGGAGTACCTGAGTTCAAATCCGGCCTCAGACACTTAATACAAAAAACTAGCCGTGTGACCTTGGGCAAGTCACTTAGCCCCAACTGCCCTCCAAAAAAAAACAAAAAAACAAAACAAAAAAAAAAGTCATATGGGAAAAAAATGTTCTCACAATCAGTAATTAGAAAAAAAATAAAATACAATATATGAATATAATGGAATATTATTTTCTCTAGGAACTGATGGAGAAGAGAATTTGAGAGAAGACTAAGAAGCTAAGTCTAAGAACCAAGCAAAATATATGAATAAATAAATATACTGTAAAGGCAAACAACTTTAAAAGACTCTGATTAGTGCAATGACCAACCATGATTCCAGAGAACTCAAAAGGAAACATACTACTCATATCCTGTTAGAGAGGTGATGGACCCGGAGTGCAGATTGAGATGTATATTTTTTTAAACATTGCCAATGCATTTGTTAGAAGAATTTTACTTATTTTTTTTTCTTTTTCAGTTTGTGGAAATGGGAGGGAAAGGAGACTGTCATTAACTGAAAGAAACTTACTTTAAAAATAAAATATTTTAATAAATCCTTAAAGTACAATATAAGTGAGTATTAATACTAGCACAGCAGAAATTCTTGCATGTCTCAACAGAAAATTTTAGCAGAAGAAAACTGAAATGTTCTAAGTTCTTCTTGATTTCGTGCTCACCTTTCCCAAAAATAATATGCAAGTAGAACAATCTGAAAAAAAAAATTTTTTTTAGGCAGCAAAGTATCTTTGGAGGTTAAATACCTTGAAGATAGCAAGCACTTATATCTGCAGAATTTAAATAAGTTATCTCGTTGAATTCCTTTTCTTTTCCTTATTTACTGTATGTTTCTTGATATTTATACAGAGGGTTTTTTTTTTGCTAGATACAGAAGCAGTAATTTTTTTCTAATTAAATGTATTAAAATGTCAACAAATTATGTACTTAAACTTTACTAAGATAAACTGAAAACCATGGACTACACCTAGAGATAATCCTCTAGGGAAAAGAGAAAAAATAACATATTCACAATGCATATCTGGAGTTACAGAATACCAGACAGTTTTAAAAAATAAACAGGCTGGAAATACTGCCACAATTGAGGAGAAAAGCTGTGCATACTATGTATGCATACTTTGTACACAACAGCTATTCAGTAAAAATTTATACAGAATAATTAAATACTTAGGATTAAGAATTCAATGAAGGAGAGAAATTTGGTTTTTTTAAATGTAGATCACAAAATATAAACTTCACACTTTGTCATGAATAACCCTCAACAAATACACATATAATGCCATGTAATGCTACTATACTAAATTAACAAAGCAGATATTCTCTTTGTATTGGCAATACTCCACACAGAACAAAGCCAAATCCAGTAGATGCAACATTTTAGAAATGCATGTAAACTATTTAGATGAATTCTTTCTACTGACAATCCCAAGGGAGAGAAGAGAAAATGAAGTGTTTTACCCTCAGAGCTCAGCATTCTCTTGGGTAGTAATTCAATTGAAATTTTACATTCAGTCTAGCCAGGCAGTGATAAACAGATGCTTAAATTAGCTGTATTATACCATAATCAAATATCTTTTAAAAAATAAGTTTCCAATAAACAAACACCAATGGAAAAGAGAAAGGAGAAAAGGCTTGCTTCTCGATACTTTTGAAGAAACAGTTTTCGCATCTTTCAGAAATACAGCATGACTAACAACTACTTCTTCAAATATACTTTATTTGATGATGGCTGACTGATTTATCTCTAAGGCACCATTATTTTAGTATACATGGTAATGAACCAACCAAAATCCCATTCTTTGTTAGTAAACTTTTAAGATAATCTATTTCTTTTTAAAATAATATACTTGAGTTTTACCATCTTCTTTTTACAATGATTGTACATATATAGAACATGAAAATTTTATTTTAGATGACTGACCTGAGGAGAAAAAGATTACTTCATACTAGTTGTATGTAAGATGAAATACTTGAAAAGTTTCTCTCACTGTGGATATTGTTTGCTTCTTTAATTGGGCATTCTTTGTTGTCTGATGTATAGTAGGCTGAAAAACTATTATTAGGGATAAATAAACTTCTGGATTTCTTTCAGCAGAAAGCCATCTATAATCTTGCCAAAAACTGATTTGGGGAAGATTGTTTTATGCTATGACAAAAAAAATGTTTTAAAGAAGAGGCTAAAAAACATTTTTGAAATTAATCTCATTATAATTATGCATAGAGATAGAAGTTATTTACCAGAAAGATCTATTAATACGCTGTGAAAATTATTTTCACTGTAAGTAGCAAGTCTATAATACAGAATATAAAACACAAATCTATTTTATGAGTTATTTTTCCCAAAGTATTCCCCTCAATTTTTCCTATTATAAGTCATCTTTCATTATATCACCTAAGAACAAACTAGAATCCTGTTAAGTATCCTTTCAGTTAATCACTCAACAAGCATTTAAGTGATTAATATGTGACAGGTACTGTACTAAATACTAAGGATGTAAAGAAAGGCAAAAAACAATCGTTCTTGCCTTCAAGAACCTCGCATTCTACAGCTGGAGAGACAACATACAAGTAACTATGTGTACATAAGATACATACAGAAGAGCTGGCACTGTTGGGGGAGGCAGTGCAGGAAAGATCACCTGCTTCTAAAACAATTCATTAATTACAGAATTCATCAATTCATCATAAAAACAATTCAGAAAATCTAGGGCTTTCTATCATCAACTCTTTTCCACCCGGCTCCTTCTTCCCCTTCCTGCACATATTCTACAGTCCAGCCGCACTGTCCTTCCTTGCCTATGACATTCTATGTCCCATCTCTATGCCTTTAGATCAGTTGTTGCCTAGGCCTTGAATCCAACTCTTAGCATCCCTAGCTTCCTTCAAAACTCTCAGGCCCCCTTCTCCAGAAGTCTTTTCCTGGTCCTCCTAGCCACTAGTGTCAGCCCCTCTAAAGTTACCTTCCATCTACTTTGTGCTTACCTTGTATGTTCTAATTAATATATATTATATCTCCATTAGAAAACAAGCTCCTTGAAGGCAGGGCCTGATTTTGCTTTTTATTTTTCTTTGCTTTTCTGATTTGTAGAATGCCTGACACAAAGTAGGAGTTTAATAAATGCTAGTTGTCTGATAGGCAACCTTATACTCAACACTTTTCCTCCCCCCCTCTTACCATCTGGAGTTATGTAGGTCTCTCACATTTATATTCTTACTAAATTCTAGCAACATTCTAACCAATAACAAATCAGCAAATTTATCAAACGCAAATATTTCCTAAATCTCTGTTATGTGCAGAACAATGTATCAAGCTCTGAAAGAGATGGGAAATGGAGTTTATGGTCCAATAGGAGAATCAAAAATAAGCACAAATACTTCTATGACCAAAGCAACACAATGTGAATGCTATCTGAATAGTGCTATGAAGTAGGAAGACTTCCTTGAGGAACTAATACTTGAGTTGGGCTTTTTAAGGATGGACAAGAATTCAAATTGTGAATATTAGGGAGTAAATGGGAAAGAAAAAGAGGGAGAGAGAATCCTAATATCACATAAGCACAGCAAAGCAAAACATATTATCACATTGGTCACACTGAAAAATGCATTTTTTATTCTGCATGAGCCTATTATTTCTCTGTCATGAAGTACACAGAATTCTTTTTTTTAAATCAGTCCTCTGGAATCTGATTCATCATTTAGTTGGCTAGAGCTCTTAAATCTTTCAAAATGGTTCATTTAAAAAACTAATACTGATACATATATGCATATGTAATTTTAATAATTTATATTAAATGTATTATATATTTTAAAATACATTTGTTATAAGTACCTGAATTATGATTATCTAGCCTTTTTTTAACCATGAGTTTCTAACAGTAGTGTTTCTTAGATAATTTCTCCTTCACTCGTTTTTCACATCAGTTTTCTGATAGAATATACTCAATATATACGTATATATGATCACTTTGATGATTGAGTGGGAAGATGGAGTGGAATACGGAGAGATTTGATTTAGAGTGACCAGTCAGCAAACTACCTGCAAAAATCTAGCCATGAAGTGACTAGGAACAGGACCTGAAAGGTGGCAGTTTCAGAAGAGGAAAATGGGACATACATAAGATATATTACAAAATAAAATATAAGGAAGGGTGAGAAAGCAAGAAGTTAAAGATGACACCTAGGGTGCAACCTTAGGTGGCCTGGAAGATGGTGTCCTCAACAGTAGTAGGGAAGATTAGGAGAAGGCAAGCTTAGTGAGAAAAACAATGAGCTCAGTTTTGGGTGTAATGAGTTGAAAATATCTATAGTACATCCAGTCTGATATGTCCAACAGACAGTTAGAGATGCAAGAAAGGAGATTAGCAATGAGGTCAGGACTGAAGAAGTAGATTTGAGAATCATCAGCCCAGAGATGCTAACTGAATCCATAAGAGCAAAGGAGATCATCAAATGAAGTAGTTATAGCACATAAAGAGAATAGCACCCAGGACAGAGCTCTGAGAAAAACCACAGTTAGCTGAAGTGATCTGGATGAAGATCCAACAAAGAAGACTGAGAAAAGGCAGTCAGGTAGGAGGAGAACCATAAAACAACAGTGTGACAAAAACCTAGAGAGAAAGGAGTATCAAGAAGAAGATGATGGACATTGTCAAAGGCTGCACAGGGAGAGAAAAGGAAGAGATAAAAGAAAAGGACCTTAAGACTTGGTAATTAAGCGATCATTAGTTACTATGGAGAGAGCAGTTTCACTTGAAGGAAGAGAATGAAAGACACCCTGTAGAGAATTAAGAGAGTAAAAGGAAGTGGATGAATTGATTGGAGTTGGCCTTCAAGTTCACCCACAGAAGAGAGGAGAGATATCAGAGTTAGCAGGGATGGATGAATTAAATGAGTATTTTGTGAAGACGGGAGAATATATTTGTAGGCACTAGGGAGGTAGCCAGTAGATAGCAAGAGATTGAAGATGGATGATAGAGGAGATAATATACCTGATAAGATGGGATGAAATAAGAACGCTTGAACATGTAGAGTGGTTAGCCTCGGCAAAAACAGCCACCTCTTCATATGAGAAAAGGGTGAAGAAGATAGTGGCAGATTTGATCTGAGTTTTGTGAGAGGAGGAAGGGAGAAGAGGGAACTCTTGGTGAATGGTCTCAATTTTCTTTTGGAAATATGAGGCAAGGTTCTCAGCTGAGAAGGGAGAGTGAGGGGGAATCATAGGTGGTTTGAGAGGGGTAAAAAAGGAGAGAAGGAAACATTTATTAAGCACCTATTATATGCTAAGTACTTTACAAACATTATCTTATTTGAACTTCACAATCTTAGGAGGTAGAGGATATTGCTATTAACCCTATTTCCCAAATGAGGAAACTGAGGCAGGTGACAGTTAAGTTATTTGCCCAGGGTCACATAGATAGTAAGTTTTTGAGGCAGGACTTGAATTAGATCTTCATGACTCCAGGACCAGCACTCTATCCACTGGGCCATCTAGTTAGGAATGGAAGAACAACTATAATGAGTTGGAAAGTCAGGTGAAGGTATAAAAGTACTGCCTTATAACAGTGAGGATCCAACTGAAGTTCTGTAACATAAATTTAAACTGGATTTAGTCAATATGGTTTTCTAAAGCTTCATTTGGCAATACATGAATAGGAGCAAAGACAACAGGTAGGCGGTGAGAGTAATACAAGACTGAACCTTGACAGGACAAGATATGAGGGAGCAAGGGAAATCAGAGGCTTCAGTAGAGCTGAAATGGTTTGACAAGGAGTCAGGATGGCAAGAAGAAAAGAGAGTGGCTGGTGAAGGGATGATGGTCTGAAAAAGAACTAAGAGGTTGGACTGTAAATCACTCAAAGTGTAGACAAAGAATAGAGTTTAGGGTTGTAAGACAGATGAAAAAGTAGGATGACTAGCAGATAAGAAAACAGCAGTTCATGAACACGGTAGTGGTGCAGTTGTGGCTGATAACAAGATCAAGGGTTGGATCAACTTTGTGTATAGATGAGGTAGGGTAGAGGAGTAGGCCATATGAAATAAGTAAGCTGAGGAACTATATTAGGATATTTGAGGGAATATCAATATGTATGTTAAAGTTATGTTAAAGTTAAACAAAGTATGTAAAGTTAAAGGTGGAGAAAAAGACTAGAAATCAGGCATTGAACTCACTGAGGAATGAAGGGGAATATCCCAGACATCAAAAGTCAATAGCTATCAGAGGTGTGATTGGGAAGAAGCTATAGATTGATTGAACCTCAAAGGAGAAGTTACTGAGTGACAGTGGTAGAAGGAGAAACTGAAAATGACAATGGGCATAAGGTCTACTCAAACTTCCTTATCTCAACCAGCTATTAGGGGTATGTAGGTAGGAGGAAGGGATGCAAGGAGGAAATGACTGAAAGAGCAATCAGTATTGGAAAGGAAGTTCTGGGAGACTCAATCACAGTGAGCCAGCTCTCAGTGAGAACTAGAAGATGGAAGGAGTAGGGAAGGAAAAGATTTAAAACGAAGATAAGTTTGTCACCTCTAGAGCAGGCATTCTGGAAAGCATAGTGGAGGGGGTAGATGACAGAGGTTCATCACCTCTTATCCAATAAGGTAGGCTTCCCTGCCTCAAGCTTCTCCCCACTCCAACCAATCCTTCACTCAATTGTCACATTTCTAAGGGGCACATTTGACCATGTCACTGAATAAATTCCCTAGGCCTCTCCAGGATCAAATATAAAGTCCTGTTTGACTTATCAAGCACTTCATAACTTGCCCCCTTCCTACCTTTTCAGACTTCTTTTATCTTCTTCCTCTGTATATACCAGTGACACTGGCCTCCTTACTATTCCTTGAACATGACACTCCAACTCTCAATTCCAGGTATTTTCGTTGGCTGGTTCTCTCCCTCCTCATCCCCTCCAAGCTTCCCTGGTTCCCTTCAAGTCTCAGTTAAAATCCTGCCTTCAATAAGAAGCTTTTCTCAGTATTATTTAATCTTAGTACCTTCCCTCTAAGATTATCAATTTACAGATGCATCTTGTTTACACATAGCTGTCCCCATGCTGTCTCACCCCATGAGACTGTGAGCTCCCTCAAGAACAAAGTCTGTTTTTTAATTTTTCCTCTCCTTGTGTCCCCAGGGATCAGTACAGTGCCTAGTACAGAAGGAGCACTTACTCAACAGTGGTTGCGGACTTTCAGAAAGTTCAATTCTTGGATACGGTTTATCAGTGTCTACTTTAAACTATTCATTTTCCCTGCCATTCTATACTCTCCAGTTTTTATTTCCTTTGGCATTACATTGTGCATCTCTTACTTCATTTTTTCTCAGGTACTCTTTGAAGCCAGGTTATTTTTTTCCCCTCTGAAGCTCCCTTTGGACTTGTATTGGATCTATCTATATCTGCCAGTTTTACCTCTTAGGTTTTTCTTGGTCTAGAGGTACTATTAGGTACTTAGTCCAAAGAGCATTGCTGCCCTTCAAAACTCCCAAATGTGGCCCAAACAAGACTAAAATGTAATTAGAAAATATTTAACAAAATAAATAAAAATACAAAGAACAAAATGATAACGTGCAGTTCCTAAGTTAATAATCCCTAGGGATCCTTACATGTGATTTAAAGGTCCAGTATGATCTACTGTCTTAGTCCATGGTATTTCTTTGTTGTGCTTGGCAATTTTTTCTATTTACTCATATCACCAGCCTTAGGTTCTGATTATTTCTCCTACACTCTTAGACACTGTATGTAAAGGTCCTGCTTGGTCCCAAATATGGTGGATAAGGCTAGGCCCTATCTTATAAAGGAATTCTTGGGTTTTAGCCCAGTCTCTCGGCTCTTTCTCTGTCTCATTTCACAGTCCCAACCTTACTGTGATCCTGACTGGCACCAACCAAACCAAATGTTAACTGTGCTTACTGGTAGCAAGCACCTACAAAATCTCAGGTGCCGCCCTGCCCTTTTTCCTGCTATGGTTTAAGCAAGGGCTGTCTAGGCTCTGGGCTGGGCACAGGCTGAACGTTTCCTGGGAGATCTGGTCTGACCGTGTCCTCTTGAGATGGGCCATGAGCTGCCCAGGTCTTTGTACTGCTTTGCCCCAGTATTCCACTGGAGGGCAGGGCATTTTTTTTTTTTTTGCTTTTTGGAGGGCAGTTGGGGTTAAGTGACTTGCCCAAGGTCACACGGCTAGTTTTTTGTGTTAAGTGTCTGAGGCCAGATTTGAACTCAGGTACTCCTGACTCCAGGGCCGGTGCTCTATTCACTGCGCCACCTAGTCGCCCCTAGGCAGGGCATTTTTGACCTGCATTTTGCCTTCTACTTACCCTAAGCTTCCAAAAGGATCATGGCAGCCTTTAAGTAGTCTGGACTTGACCAAGGCACTTGTAACCGTTACTTTTGGACTGTTCCTTCTGGTGCATTTTTGGAGCTTTATTAAAATGGCTGTGGTGGATCTGAGCTTCCCCTGGTGCTTAGTTTCCCTACCATTTATTCATTCACAAACATTGCAATTTCTTCTTCATAACAGACCTGTGAGGTAGGTTAGAGGAAGCACTATTCTATAAACTTTGTAAAAGGGCACAGAGAATCAGGCCTAGCCTAGAGCAATTTGCTTAGTTGTACAGGATTGGAAGAAAATGATATCGTTAAAGTAGAGGATGTGCGATGCAGAGGAAAGGGAGCCTGGACTGGCCTCCATGCCTCTAGAGATGGTGGGTGGTAACCAAGAAGTGCCTCCTTTCTCAGAAAGATTAACTATAAATGGCCAATCAGCAAGAAGATAACAATGAGAGTATTCTAAGTCCTTAAAAAATTTATCCTGAAGAAAACTAGAACAAACTGGGATTGAATTTATATAATTTCTTGTAATTAGGAGTAACAGTGGTCTCTAGGCCCACCAGCTTGTAAGCCTAGGTCTACTTCCCAAACCCCAAATGCAATTTTGGAATAGTCTGAAAAACCATACTTAAAGAAACGCTTGGGATTTTTTGCATGACATTTGGGAGGCCACTAGGAGCTGTGCCATATGAATTTTGTTAAAAGGTACTTGAAAAGAAATTGCTTGATTTCAAGAGCCCTTTCTGGAATTGGGGATACAGACAAATGAGCCAAATGCACCCAAAATGATTTGCTAAAGACAGGAAGAGATGCATCAGAGACAGCTTCTCACTCTCACTCTCCTTCTTAAAACTGGCAGAAATGGCTACTGCTTCCACATGATGGACAGAGCACCTGCTTTGGCCTAGAGGAGTCTCTGGGTTTTATTTTGGTTTTCTTTTTCCTTTGGGAGGGGGAGAGGGAAGGGGTAAGTTAGGGAAGAGAGTTGCTTTGTTCTGTTTTATCTTGTGTCTCTATCTTAGTGTAGGGGGCAGTCAGGCCCATAAATATCATTTATCCTCTATATGAGGTTAAATCAAATTTGAGGAAACTCAATTTCCTCAACTATGAAATAGGGATAATAACAACACCTACCTTGAAGGATTGCTGTGAGGGTAAAATAAGATAATATTAGCAAGATGCTTGGTATATAATAGATGCTATACAAATGCTTATTCCTCTCACCCCACCCCCTTCTCTTCATTCCATTTTCTGCAAAGTTGCCAAAATAATCTTCCTAAGGAACAGTGCTGACCATGTCACTCTTCTGCTCTAAAAATTCAAGGGTCTACCTACCGACTGTAGAAAAAAATGCAAATTCTTTAGCCTTGAGATTTAAGGACCTTCATAATCTGGCACCAATATACTTTTCAATCTTCATGTCATAATGCTTACTTTCAGGATTCTACATTACAAATGCTGGATTACTAGTTGCTTGCTAAAAATGCAATACTACATCTTCTGCTTCTTTATATTCTCAGAAGATACTGCCATGTCTAGAATGTATTTTTCCTCATCTCCCTCTCTCAGAATCCCAACTTTCTTCAATGAAAAAATTCTTGATCTCTACCTACCAAACCCAACCACCTGCTATGGATGCCTTCCTCATCTCAATTTCTTAAGCTGGTTTTAGAGGAGGCTGAAAGAACAGAAAGAAGGACTATTTTGATTTTGGTTTATCTCTGAGGCACCCAAGAATTTGTCTTGAATGTGGTAAGGAATTAATAAATGATCACCAAACGGAAAACAAACACAGAGATGCTTTTTTCTAGGTATCTGGAGGCATGGGACAAAATCCAAGATAACAATGCTAAATAAAAACAGCAGACATCCTTAACAAGTTCCAAAATTACAATAGAAAATAAAGCAGACCAAATATTCACACAAGCACTAGAACTGTAATATAATTCCTTTCATATTCCAAGTGTTTTAGAAGTAAATAGCGTTGGGGCGGCTAGGTGGCGCAGTGAGTAGAGCACCGGCCCTGGAGTCAGGAGTACCTGAGTTCAAATCCGGCCTCAGACACTTAACACAAAAACTAGCTGTGTGACCTTGGGCAAGTCACTTAACCCCAACTGCCCTCCAAAAAAGCAAAAAAAAAAAAAAAAAAGAAGAAGTAAATGGCAAAGTGCTCCAGCAATAATTTTTCTATTTGCACTAGGGAACAGGACAACTTAAATATATTTCTTTTCTATTTTAAATTCCACTAAAAATTATGATGAAATATATTTACTTCCTCTAAGTTTTAAGCACAGTCATTTTGTAAAAAAAAGTGACAGTAACAATGTTGAAGAGGTTTACAGGTGGGAAAGTCCTTGGATATGTCACCCACAAACTTCTAATAGCTTTCAAAAGTTGGCTGTTCCAGGACCCTATTAATTTTTTAAAAAGAAAAGCAACATTATAGGTGTGATTTATAGAACTCAAACCGAAATTTTTTACTTACTTCACTCACCTGCTTCCCTTCAAGACTATTCACAACTAAGAGATGTCTACATTATTCTATAAAACTCACCATGATTATACCTGTAGGTGGAAAGAGGGATGGATGAAGTTAAGCAAAAAGCAGAAAACTGGAAAGCCTGTGAGAAAAAATTTAATATATAGGACAAAAGATAGGAAGAGAACCACAAAAAGGGGGGAAACTATAGATTTTAATTCATTGTGGGGGCTTTTTTAAAGTATATAGTAAGGTATAATCTGGATAAAAGAATTCTAGAAAAGAGATTAGAAAATGAGTTGTTTTAAGAAAAAGATAAAGAGAGAAAATCATATTAAAATAGTCAAAAAGAAGACTAAGGGTAAATTCTGAATCTCCTAAAGTATAATACCTGTTTAGAGAGGGCAAAAAAAGAGCTTCATAAACTGTGGAAGAACAGATTTCTTCTGTGGATGACGATGAATAAAAGATTTGACCATGCTCCAAAGTTAAAGATAATGACTATCTTTATAAGGTAACTTTTATGAAAATGCAAAATATGTTTTCACCTCATTTAATGAGAATGAATATGTAAATTAAATACAATGAAAATATTTAACTATTTATTTCTCTTATTTGGATTAATTACCCACTTATAATTACTGCTGTAAGTAACGAAGTTGTTTTCAGACTAACTCCAAAAGCAATCTTCAGACCAGTGATTTAATGGGTGTAAGGAAATAAGGATGTGGGGAATCCATTCCAGGTTGATCTGTATAGATCAACAGCTCCTGCTTAACTAACTAACACTACAATACAGTTGCCTGAGGCATTGAATGGTTAAATGACCTGCTCTGGTTCACAAAGCCGGACTCCACGGCTCACTCTCTTATCCACTAAACTTAATGGTAACACAAACCAAAAATTAGTATAAAAACTTTCAGCAAAAAAGTATTAATTTTAAAGTGTTCGCAAAATAGCACATCTCTTCATATAAGACAAAATACTACCATGTACCAAATTAAGGCTCAGTTCAGACACTGAAATGTTAATGTAATCGAATACAATACCCTTGAAGGCAGGTCCTGCTTTTATGTTTGTATGCTCAGAACTAGCACAGTGGATAAGACATAAAGTCAGCACTTGAATTGAACTAAAGTCTGAAAAGAAAATTACCTTCCACTTTGTAACCTTAAAATGAAATCTCTTTTATAGGTAAGAAGAAAACATTTATTGAAACAAGATGAGGACCTGATATGCCCTCATTTAGGAAATCAAGAGTATACAAATGCAGTGTTACTTAGTTGTAACATCTTTTTGAGGTTTTATGTGTTTGTCATTTTTTTCCTATAGCTATTTAGGCAGGGATATAGCAAAAATCTACATGAAGAGAACATGATAAAGATAATTCGATAATTTCAATATAAACATTTTTATTTTACTATTGGAAGTAACTGTCACTTATTCACTTCTGAAAGGCTATTATGAAGGGTGACAAACCAATTAGTTGGATGGTTAAAAAATAGTATAGGTTTCATTATACTATAAATTAAAAAGCTAAGGCTTTAACCAGCATAAGATTCATTTCACCTCTGGAGGCAGTTGTGAATGACTGAATTCAGTCTTATGAGCAATATATTTTTATTTGTTTCCTTTTGAAAGCCAAGTACTTTTATTGCCTTGATGATTAAAATATAACGAATTTAAAACTTCTCCATGTAAAAAGGTAAAAACTTGTTACTTCTTTTTGCCCCATACTTTTTCCTTTAGTAGATAAGGGTTTTCCCCCTTTCTTTCCTTCCTTCCCCTTCCCTTTTCATTTTTAAGTCACAGACACCAGATACTTTGGGGGAGGGGCATTCTGTGAGGAGGGGGAAAGCAAATTAACTAAACTAGTAACATTTTTAAAAGGACCATTGTTCTATTTTTAAAGCTCTAATTTTCTGAATATTGGATTAGGACTGCCTTACAAAGATAACCTTTGAAAACAGCCGGCCAATTTTTATTTCACAGTACTTTTCAACTAGATTCCAGCAAGTCTTCTATGTCTACTCCAGCAAAAACTTTTATAGTAGCTAGCTGCCCCCCTGTGTGATACCTACTCTTTATTTGTTTTATTCTCCCTACCCAACTAACTCTCAAATGAAAATAAATAAAAAGTGATCCAGTACTAAATGGAACTTTCATTCTTTTGTAGAGGGAGAAATGAGTAAACCTAACAGCAGACATCCCTGTCCTACGTGCATTTAAGTGCAATTCAAAACATGAAATATAAAAGCAATTGAAGATACAGCATAAAACTTATTGGAAAAATTTTATGGTTTCTGGAAAAAGTGCTAGATGTTTAAATTACTTTCAATTTTACCAGTTAAATAAGAAATCGAGAACAAAATTATGAAAAATTGTAAAAAGGAAGAATTATGAAATCCACAATTGTGAGATATAGTATTCACCTACCACCTTAAATGAAACAAAAAGGAGTATCACCTTCTTGGTTATATTAAAAGTTTCAGGAATCAAACTTCAATTGTAATTGGAAAAAAACTTATAAGATAAATATTCAAGGGTTCACATTGTTTCTGAAAAATCACATAACACAAAAGTCTGCAAATGTAGGAAAATTTGAGACTCTCCCCTATATTAGTTAAATTTATGTAGTCTTACCTTTAAATATTGCGGTATTAGATAAAGAATAAAACGTGGGACATATTGCATAAATTGTAGCTATTTATTACATAAAATCATTATTTTATTGGAACTAGTCACAAGAAGTATTTCTTTGTAATCTAAAGCTGGAGATCAAAGAAATTTAAATAAAAAAACCTGCTAACATTTTTGTATGTTATGCTCCCCACTTTAAACTGGGGGAAAAACAATGAGAAAAGAGGAAAATAGAGAACTGAAAATGTTTTCTTTGTACAATGCACACATATATACATTTATAATATAATCATGAAGGTTGTATCCTATTATACCAATAAAAAAATTGATGAAAAGTTTTTAAAACCATCTATCAACTTTAAATATGCAAATAAAGAACAGATGTACATTCAAACTGTACCAAGTAGTTTGAAAATGATTTTTTTAAAAGACACTATAAAATATACCAATAAAGTTAAGAATATTACCTTTAAATGACACCTCAGTATATTTAGTCAATTTTGTCAAAAGAGAAAAAATGACATACAGAAAAAGACATGCATGCTACAGTATCCATAGCTGGTAAATACAAACTGCGTTTATAAAACAGTAATCTTAGCTTGCAAGTAGTATAAAACTATCACTACATTTGCAAAAAATCTAATATTCCTTTACTATTTAACTATCAATTAGTAATGTTCACTTGTATTTTGTATGTTCCACTTAATACTATATGTCCGTCTGTGTTTAAATCTACAGATATTTATCTATTTTACAATTAGGGATTTACAAAATGTTTTAATACAATTCCAGATTTTTTTCGAAATTCCTATAAAACTAAAAGCACCAATGGTCATCTCTAATATATAAATGCAGAATTCTATACATTTTATTTAACAATCACACAACCTTTAAAAATTAATTTAGGGCTGGGTAATAAATATTGTCAATAAATTTTACTGCAACGTATTGATCCTAATGCATTTGACTTATCTGTAGTGATAAAATATATCTTGACCTTGTTGAATACAAATAGCCTGAAATAAAAATCTGTGATAGCCTCTGGAGGATAAACCATGATGGTAACAGAGAGGTGATATAAGAACAGTAGTAGTTAGTTATTAATGTTCCACACAAAGTGGAAATTTGTTTCAATAATAATAATAATATCTATGCCCAAAATATTTTAAAATGTCTACAATGACTTTAATAAATTCATGGAATAAATTAGTCAAAACCTCTCATACTATTTTGCTACATGTTCCTCATTCTTCATAAAATATGTCACCACTCAATGAAATATGCATACTTTTCATAAGGGATGGGCAAAAAGGCATAGCACTAATATGGAGGAAAAGCACTAGATAGTTTAATTTTGAGATAACAACTACATTAGCATAATCAGATCATCAACAAAATACAAGCAACTTAACCTTTTCTGAGTTACATTAAAAATTTAACATCAGAATTTCTAATTTCAAGTTGCACTAAATTACATTTTATAATAATTATTTGGTAATAATACTACCAAAGACTAACACAGAGGCTGCTATAAAAAAGAAAATTTATTTCTATATGTGTCTCAGAGAATTGAATGGTACAACTTCCACTCCATGGATTTTCTCTAGTGCCACAAAGTACTATCATATTCTAAATCTTGCCATTTACATTCTTATTTTACAAGGAAGAAATTATATAAATGTAATAACCATTTCCCACTTTCACAGGTCTAAGAAATATAATGACTCCAGCTGAGCACCTGTCTATTTATAAAATAAAATTGGTTTGAGGTAAAAATAAACAGACTATTACGAGTATTGCCTAGAACCTTAACTTTTAGATAGGAGAAACTAAGTTCTGAAGGAAAAATGATTGTTTATTTTTTATGCTTAATTCCAAATGTAAGTAAAGGAATTAAGGAATAACTGGATGAAACTACTAATATGCCCAACTCCCAAAAAATGCTACATAGGAAATAATTTTTAAGCAGAATGAAATTTATTTAGAAATGATTATTTGGAAGGATAAAGAAATATTTTTAATAAAATAGCTCAGTAACAACAAAATTCTACTAAAATGAGTCGTTTGTACACATACATACAATATCTGGATATACTGATAAATATATATGATTTTATACATATTACATATATATTATAAAATACTTTCTTAAGATTCAAAGGCTCAATTCTTTCCATCCCAAATTCTTCATTGACAACAGGTAAAAGGGCAGGAGAGCAACATTAGCTTAAATTTTAAGACATAATTATACCCTGTTTAAATGAATAAGTATAATTTTAATCAGTTTTTATATTCCATTTTTCAGTGACTAAATATTAGGATATATACCATACCATATGATATTTGAAAGCACATGGAAGAAATTATATAGAGGAAAATTCACTAAGAAAAATGAATAGGTTTCTCAACCAGAGCATTAATGCAGGTTTTTTTCCCCCAAACAATCTGCAAGAATTAGTTGTTCTCTATTATTATTCAGGGCACCTGAACACAAGATATTATTACTATGGCACATTAACTCTGCTATTTCTCAGCCAGAACTCAGAATTTTAAACATTCTCTATCAAACAATTTGCTCAGAGCAACTAAGTGAAACAGACTGCAATTTTATATATCTCTATCTATAAATATTACTAAGCTTTGATAAACAGCAATATAACTTTCTATATTTTAATAGGCAATAGTCTTTGGCATTAACTAAAGGCAAGTACAGACTGAAAAATAATGCTATCCACAAACTGTGCCACAAAGAATAGGGCTCCATTGCTAATTATACAGGGAACCAAATTTAATTACATGGAGAACATTACTTTTAAAAACACTTTCCAAACTGCAAGAAAAAAAAAAAATTGAAAAAAGAACTCTTCTTTCATGTTACAACAGTGCCCTCTACTGATAAAGCACATTAATGTGTAAAGTAGCATATTTGGTTGAGGGAAGAGAAAAGATAAGGAAATAGGAAAATTCTTTAATCATTAAAATTTCACTGGTTTCTTTAAGATCAATAATGTGTTGTATTGTTATTGTGTCCTTTAAAACTCAAGCAATATTTAAAATTTGTTAAATTTCCAAATATAGTATGTGGTTTTAAAACAACTGTAAAACTCAAGAAATACGGTTTTCAAATAACTTTCCAGTTAAGTAACAACACAATTTATGAAAACCTATTGACCCAAATGTGGCTAAATCTATTATGTGACCTTTGCTGTAGAGGAATGCATTTAAAATTACATATTACACAGCAATAATTTTTATTCTTTAATATAAAATATAAGTAGCAAAATGGAAATACCTCTAATATTCTACAGATATTTGTTCATTCTTAACCTTATACCGATATATCAATTTCCAAATAATAATCAGCTATGATTAATACAAATTTAGAGAAAATTATGGAATTCACTTTTTTCATACATCTGTATGCAGTAATAACATTACTACCTACAAGAAGCTGTGGAATGAATGAGCTGTCCCAGAAAATAATTAATGGGTTCCCTTCCATTAGAGAACTTGAAGCAAAGGTTCAATGACCATGTTTTAGAGGAAATTCTTTTTTCTGGTGATTCTAAGATTGATTTCATCTTTGCCATACAGTGACAACCACAAGTGCACTTAGTACATAGCTTTTCAGAACAAAATAATATTACACATATTGGTAATATGCCACTAGCCTTTCTTTTAAATAAACACAGTACACTAAATGAACTATAAATCTTACAAGAACTGTCAGTAAAGGGTCCCTGTATACTTTTTCCTAACTCTAACTGCGTGATAGATACAGTTTATAAATAGAATGTTAAAATGAATTTATTCCAATTTCAAAAATCTGTACCTCACAACTGCAGTAGCAGAAAGTCATGGATTTGATCTGAGAGGACCCAGGTTATAACAGTCTCTCTGTGTCTATCTTGGCCAAGTTTTACTCTCTGTGGGCCTCAGTCTCCTCATAGGTAAAATAAGGTGTTGAACTGTGGGGCTCTAAAAGTTATTTCCAGATATAAAACATGATTCTGTTATCTAATGAGTTCACACACACACATACACACACCCCCAGAACTCTGTCCTATGGTTGATAAACTTAACTGTGGGACAGATATTTTATCTGCTTTTATCACATTATAGACTGTTTCCAGTATTCATAGGACACAAACTATGAATATTTAAACATTTTAACTGTACAAGGACTTTATGACAACATGGTATGGGGAATCTATTTGTTTTATATATGCTGAAGTCTCCAAGTTGAAGTATTTTAAGCTCAAGTATACACTATATTACAATGATCAACTAACTGTCACTCACAATAGAATGGAGGTGACCCTGGATTCTGACAACTATGCCAAGGCCCTGAAAGCTCTGACAGCCTTGCTAGAAAGGCTTTGATTATAGGCTTGGGGTATCAGACTATTGTCAGTCTAAGTTGTAAGAAACTCATTGCCAAAAATCTGGTCATAAAATATCCAAAGTTTCAGCCACAGCAATACATAAAACCATCTGCTAGGATGCAGTGGGATGGTGAGGGATTTGTGAATGTACAAATAGTAGTCACATCAATGAAATTACAATTCTTTTAAAGTACTATATCAACAACTGATAATATGATATTACAGTCCAGAGCAAGCAGACACAAATGTGGAGTGAAGTCAGAAAGTCTGAAGGCAAGGTAAATTTCTACTTTTCTTTAGTTTCTTGGGAAAGAGAAAAAAAGTGGAACTTGAGAAAGCAACAGTAGGCCAAAAAAAACTCTGCTAAACAGAGCCAAGCTCTGGTATAAAGGAAAAATTATGGGGGGAAGGGGAAAGAAAAAGGGTGTGTGTGTGTGTGTGTGCGTGTGTGTGTGTTTAAAAACCCTAAATGGTGAAGTGATTCTCATGCTCCATAATACCCAACTTTTCACTTCAATGGTCACCATCTAAGCTTCTACTTTGCCAAATTTTCCCAACTTGTCTTTTACCACTCTCCCCACCCCTAAAAGTAAATTTGCAAGTTTATAATGACAGTTGTAGCCAATGAGAAATTTGCTTAGTCGATATTCACTTTATAGCTAATTTTCTGTAATATGACTATTTTATAAAGCAAAGGAAACTTGTATAAAGCAAAGACATTCAAAATGGTAAATGACTGGTCATTAAGAGAATAGGTTGAAAACAAAGTAATTAAAAAAGCAGGAGAAAACTTTGCCCAAAGTAAGCATGGAGGAAAACCCACCTGACAGGTCTGTATATTCTTTAAGACCAAAGGAAATTCTCAGGATGAAAGGACCAAAAAAAAAAAAAAAAGTTTTTTTTTTAATAGGCTTTTTTTTCCCTTTTCCACTTATTAAAATGGATACACATTTCTTTTTCCATTCATCAGATAGTGGCAAAGAAGAAAACAGGTTAAATTAAGTAGATCTTAGTTAACTGGCATCATATCTGTGCCCGCTGACTTGAGTATTAAGATTAACTAGAATGCTCTCTTGGAGATCTTTAAATGTAAAATCAGGGTGAATGCAACCATATGGCTTCCCACAAAAAACTTATCTTTCTAAATTGTTTGCTACCTGGGTCTAACAAAGCTTATGTACCAGGCTTCAGGACATATTATATGCTTAAATCTTTGGGATAATTAACAGATTGGAAAGTAGAATAAGCAAAGAGCACAAGATAAAATGATGGTGATTTTGTTACTATTACTAATGTGAATAAACTCAAAAGCCAAAATATTTTTATTTAAGTTACCCAACGTAATAGATGTGACCTCCTACCTTTGGTTAACAAGGACAAGAGGGAGGACAAATGAACAAATCCTCTCTTGAACCTAAAGCTGTGAAAGAAAAACAGCTCTTATCCTTAAAGACTTTTTAGCTATTTCTTCTCTGTTGTATTTATAATCTATGAGGATGGTGTATCTACCTTCTCTATATTCTGTACAATATCTGGCATGCTTCAGGATGTAAAAAAGTTGAACTATAATAAATAATTTGCACTGAAGAAACGGAAGTTCAGCAGGAAAAAGACAAGCAGGATAGCTTTTTAAAAAGTATTATATACTTTAAAAAATAAGCTATATAAAATACATATTTAAAGTTTCAAGTAAAATCTGCTTTTTTCTGTTCTACTTTGTGAATGGGAATGTCCATCTTATTGAATAAGTTCAGAATAAGAAAAAATGATAATAATAGCAATGTATATAGCTAGAAATCATGACTCGCCATAATCTCCAAAGAATAAAAATTATGGGTAATTTTTTTAAAAAGATATTTATGTCAGGCATAAGTAGGCTCCATCGTGTTACCAAAGATGACCTGTGAGTCAGTGGAATAAAAAAATATCACCCAGGAAATCTATAATCAGAAAATATATAATATTAGTAATAGAATATGAAGAAGGAATAATAGTCACTCAACTACTACATTGGTACCAAGTAAAGACACAGATGAAGTCATCCAGTGCCTCAAGCAGATTCTCTATGGGGAATTAATGGAGAGATGTGGACAATAAAGACCCAGAAGGAAAAGATGTGACCCAGGAGTTCCCAGGCAATGATATCACAGATCTATAAAGTGTAAACCAGTCCCATTATCCAGCTTCAACTAAAGCCAAGAGAAACACAATTGATTATTAATATTACCATTACCCTTTGAGCAATGACCCTCTAAACCATTAGAAGAAGTCAAGCATTTCCTAATCTATAAAATGGATATGATAATATATGAAAAGTTGTAAGGAAATCTGGGTCACGTAAGCAACAAAATAAGAGAGCTATTTCTCTGATCCCACAACCTCTCAAACCTCTCCAAAACAGAAATTATGTGCTAAAGATAAAGCAACTTTAGCTGTCTCCATGGTCAAGTATACCCAGAATCCAAAAAAAGGCTAAAAAAAAAAATACCCATAAAATGATGCTCATTGACCCTGAGGCTCACTCAGTGCTACTCAAATTACCTCCCACTCCACCAGTTGCCCTAGTAGACCCAAGAAACTGACACATGGTTCAGGATTTGCAACCATACTGTGGTTATTTGCTTCCCTCCTTAACAGTGCCATGGAAAGGCACTGGATCCTGGCTCCATGCTGCTCAAATTTGCTTGAGCAGTGATAGCCAGTGTGGCAGGAAGCAACCTTTCAGGCACAAAAGCCTGCTGGAGGTCCACAACTCCGTAGCATGAACTGACTACTCAGATGGACAACCTCCACAGCACCAGGATAATAATCCTGCTCATGTCAGGGCAGACAACCTTATAGGACCAGTGCTGCAAAACTCTGAACTATAGGCCCCAGAGCACCAGTAGGGGATCTCCATGAACTGCCCACAGGAAGCAGGACAGGATACCATGGGAGAGAAGGGGTCAACACAAACTGTGCAGTACTGCACTAAGCCTAAGGGAAAAGCACAACATTCACCTGGGGCCAGTTCTAACTACCCAAAATCACCTGAGGCAGAGACTTATGCTAGTGAGCCATAAATTACCCAGCACAGGAAGATGGTGACACACTTTCAGATCCAGCTTCTAAAGAAAGCAGTATTAGAAGGGAAAGAGTCAAAAAACTTATATGGGAAAATCAGAAGGTTGGATTTGTTTGTTTTTTTAGACAAAAATTACCAAAGATTTTAGGAAGAAGAAACTAAAAGATCTGTAATATATGCAGATATATCAACAGGGAAAACATTAACAGAAGGAAAAATAGCCTTCAGGTTTAATAAATAAGTTCTGGCACCTATGAATAAATACTGTAAAACAAAGAAAAACCCTCTAACATTTGATGAGGCAGAGGATCCTAAGGAAAGTGAGAAGAACATAAAACCACAACACACTGTACCTGGGTGGCTTAAAAGATAAATTAGAATTATGAGAGCAAAATCTACAAACTGAAAAGCAAAAATAACTGGCAGAACAGAAAAACTGAAATCTGAGACGGTAAGTCTCAACAAAGAAACAAAAGAGACAACAATAGGTTGGGAAAGCAAATATAAAGAAGTGAAAGACAATCTAGAAGGAAAAAAATAACATTAAATATGGTCACTATATAAGCAAAATATACTGATGTCAAAGATAGGATACAAAGAGACAACCTAGCAATCACAGATCTCCCAGAAGTTCATAACAGAACCAAAAAAAAAAAAAAAATATATATATATATATTAACACCACAATGCAGGAAATAATGGAAGAGAATTGCCCAGAACTTCTGAATATATAAAATGAAACATCAATTGAAAAAATTCAGAGACCACCTCCAGAAAAAGCAAAAAAACAAAAACAAAACTCAAGGCTGCAAACTCCAAGACACAGAGGTTAAATTTAACAATTCAATTCAGAAACTTAGTAATACACCTCATTGTACCCTCTGCCTCTGTAACTAGAGGGTGAAGTCATAAACTCCAAACTTCCTTTGAAGGAGACATCTCCTAATTTTTCACCTAGCTGCACTTGCCTTTGAGACTTCAATGACTGACTCTCTACATGCTTCCTATCCCCACTTTTCTTATGTTTGTTATCTTTCCCCATTAGAATGTGAGCTCCTTAAGGGGAAGGACTGTCTTTTTTTTCATATTTGTAGCTTTAGGACTTATCATAATGCCTGGCACATTGTAGGGGCTTAAAAAATATTTATAGATTATTGACTATTGAAAAACAATAAGCAATCAAGAAAAAGACTTTCAAATACAAAGGAAAAGAAATTCAAATAACACAAGACTATTCTGAACCCATTAGAAAAAAGAGGGAATGGAATAATGTATTCTGAAGAGCAATAGAACATCTGAAACATTTTTAGAAAAAAAAAGAAATCACAACTGAAGAGATTATTTACTTCTTGAATACTCCAAACAACCAAAAGGCAGAAGTGAATACATGCAGTAGCCAAGGACAGTAATAACAACAGAGTGACAGCTGAGAGACCAGGGAAGAACTTTCTTTCTGAAAGTACACAGAGGTGAAGGCAGAAATCTAATGGAAATAAAAGTGAGAGGCAGACCTTGGGCATTATGGAAAGAACCTGACAACATGCTCCCTGTAGGTGAAAGAATGTTGTTTATTTTTATAGGATTACTTTGCAACATTAGAGGGTACACGAAAGTGGGGAGGGGAACAGGGTGATAGAGAAGAAAAGTATGATGCAAAGGGGTCAAATGTAAGAACAGCAATGACAGAAAGATGACCCCTACAAGAGAATAAAGAGTGGGGAGGGATTGAATAAGGAAGGAAAGGAAAGAGACTCTGATGCTTGGGGGGGGGAGGGGGTTCAACTGATGAATACTCCCATAGAAGAATAGAGATGTTCTGGGAAGGGAGATAGGCACCTTGCTCTGGGTGTAGACAAGGCAATTTGGTGCTTGAAAAGTCTACCCATCCTGCCTGTGGAGGGATGGGAAGAGATGTGAAGGGTGCTGGAACTCCAGGAGGCAACTGACAACTGGGGAAGTGGAAGAGCACAGAGTCAGGAAAGTGATTTTTAAGGCAAATAGGGAAGAAAAAGGTTACTATAGGAGTGCATTACAGATCAATGGCAGGCTACATAATGTGGTATATATTGAGGGTGAGCCCCTACAATGGGGCAGTGTCCTCCCTGACACCTGAAATAACTGGCTTTCTTCTCTAAGTGACATGACACACAATGGTAAAAGAGAACCTACAAGATGAGCTCTACAAGGCAATAACAGAAACTTCCTAGAAGAGAAAGACTAGAATGGAAACCTGGAAAACTTTGATTACATGAAAAACACAGAAAAGAGAGAGAGGGAAAAAGAGAGAGAGGGATCAGATAAGTACAGAGTTCATAAATCAAAGAATGAAGGTCTTGAGCAGCGGTTCTCAACCTGTGGGTTGCAACCCTTTTGGGGGTCGAACAACCCTTTCACAGAGGACACAGGGGTCACCTAAGACCACTGGAAAACACATATTTCCGATGGTCTTAGGAGACACCGCTCCTCTATCCATTTCCAGGAGGGTCCACCCACATGCAGACATGCCCATATGCTAGTCTTAAAGGGTCACAGCATTAGGAAGGTTGAGAACCACTGGTCTAAAGTAAACAAAGAGGGTGAATAATAAAAAGAGTAGGAAAATTTAATTTTGAAAAAGGGTGCAAAGAAATGAAAACATTTTAAACCACTGAAAAAGACTACTTGAAGGAAAGAAAAGGAGAGGGGAAATATATTTCTTTGAAAGGAAAAATGAGAGGGAAAAATTATATAACCAGTTAAAATCAGGAAAGAAAAAGGAACAAATAAACAAAACTCCAAAGGGAAATGGGTAACAAATGAAAAGTAGGAATGAAGGAAACCAAGTCAATGGGAACAGAACCATCTTTTAAAAAGATTACGGTAGCTCTCCTCTCTTAGCCTTACATCAAAAAGGCAACCTCACTCCTAAGTCTTCTGTGGTTGTCGAGCCTCACATCTGTCAGAGGGCCCCACTGGGTGCTCCCTGGGCTCTATTCACCAAAGCTCCCCCTGAGGAAGAATCTTCCATTCCTGTCTCCCTCCATCAGGATGCTCTCTGGAATTATCTAGAAACTGAAGAATACTGGCTGTATATGGTTCCCGTCCAGTCTGGGCTGAGTAACGACAAAACCACAAAGGTGGCAACCCACCACAAAGAACCTGTAAGACATGCATTCGAGGGAACAAAGTTGCTAGGAACCCTTGCCCTATCTGCCATGATCAAAAGCTCCAAGTAGACTTTAGACGCTCTATTCACGACACCACCCTAGCCGCTCCCGTGGTTACCCTTCTCGCTGGGAGTACCCCAAATCCAGGAAGCCTGGGCCTGGACACTTCCACATCACAGCCATTGGAGAGAGATAAGTCATAATACAGCCCCTACACAAAACAGATAAACACTGAATTTCATTTTCTGTGAAGTGGGTATAATGGGCTTACTGGAGGTCACATGGCTAGCAAGTGGCAAAATCTGGACTAGAATTCAAATCTTCTAGAATTTACAATCCTTCCTTACCTGAGGTCAATGACTCATTTTTGTCTTTGAATTCCCAGTGCCTTGCACAGAGTAGGCACTTATTTCTTGATTAATTAATTGTGTCTCATCTCTCCAGCCCACAGGATGGGATAAAAGAATTTTGCGACAGTAGTATATAGAAAAGAGCTAAATTTGGCATAATGGTGTTTGGTATGGGCTTTGGGTACTAGGTGTATCCAAGAGAAGGGTAAAGCACTGTTGTCTAGAAGCAGGGGAGATGTCATGGGTGAGTTGAGGCCTGAAAATGGGGGAAGACTGGGCAGTTTTGAATAGGATATGGAAGGAGATGCTGTGCTAGAGTGAGGGAGCACTACTATTTCTGCCTTTTCTGATATTACTGCAACCTCCATTTCCTTCTATTTCTTTCTCTTCAGAATATGAAGCTCTTGGAACAGTTTGTGCTCACACAGGTGTCATCTTCCACGCCCCATACACAGGTGGCTGTATGAAGCAGCATAAGAAGCTGGCAGAGGCTATCCTGAAGGCCAGAGACCATGGTTTTCTCAGTTACCACATCCCACTGGTACAGCCACAGGATACTGATTTCAGCAATTCCCATAGAGCTGTGGGCTGTACCCCAATGGCTCCTGCCCTAGCTGCAGGTACCTCCTGGTATCTATGGTACAACTGGCAGCAGCCACCTGAAAGAGAGCTGGCCCATCTTCGACAGCTATATCAAAGCCACCTTAAAGAAGAGAATGAACCCACACCAGAGACGATGCCCGTACTCGCATCTCAAACTAATATTCTCCCTGAAAAAGAATCTACAAGTGTCCCTTAGAAAGGAAGTGGTGGATATACTCTGTGGTGCTCCAGGGCTTAAGGATGGATGTTAGAAAGTCCTGATGCCTAAAATGAACCAATTCTTATCCCTATGCTTTTTAGAAATGGGTAGGATAATGACAAGCTCTGACCTAGAAGAAAAGAGAAAACAGGGAGAAGGTAAAATGAAGCATTGTCTGAATAAATGTTTTTGGTTGACTTCACTTCATGCTGCTTCCCCCACCCCATATTTTTAAGTTGCAGGGGTAGGAAGTGCCTAACTTGTCAAGTCAATCCTTTATAATAAAAACTCTTTTATTAAAAAAATAAAATAAAAAAATAAAAAGGTTAAGGTAAAAGGGAACACAGGACTGTGTTTATAGCAGAAGGGGAAAAAATCAGAACTTGAAGAAAATATTAGAGACAGACTGAGGAAAATATGAATCTAACTCTTATAACTTCAAATGTGAATAGATTAAATAACTGAATAAAACAAAAAAGAGGGACAGACTGAATGAAAACCCCCCCAAATGTATAATTTTCTGCTTATAAGAAATATATTTAGAGAATAAAGACATACACAAAATAAAACTTTTACTAGGAAAAATAACAAGAACTGAAATTATGCTATCTAACAAAGCAAAAACATTCAGAAAATAAAAAGATAAACAAGGAAGCAATATTATCTTGAAAGAAACTATAGACAATAAACCAATTTCAGTAATAAGCTTAAACTCTCCAAATACCTCAGCATTCAAATTCGTTAAGGGAACACTGGATTATAAGAAAACATAGGTACACAACAGTGACAGGAGACTTCAATATCCCTCTCTCAGTTTTAGACAAATATAACTGAAAGACAAACAAAAGGGAAAATACAGAACTGAACAAAATCCTGGAGAAACCAGAGTTAAAAGATTTATAATGTCTTCTATATGGGACAGCAAAAAAAAAATGTAGATGTAATATGTAATGTATGTATGTATGTACACACACACACACACATACACACACACACATATTACTACAAACAAATGCAAAAAAGGCAAAAATAATTACTACATTCTCTATAGACCACAGTAAAAATAGTCACTGATTCAGGGACCACAAACAAAACATACAGAAACAAACAAAAGATACAGATACAAATCAAGATAGATACAGATGGAGACTTAACAATGAAATCCTAATTAATGAGTGGGACAAAGAACAAATAATAGAAACAATTAATAACTATGTAAAAACACGATAATAAAAACAATATACTAAAATTTCTAGGATGCAGATAAAGCAGTCCTCAAGGGGAAAATTATTAACATACATTAACAAAACAGAAAAAGAGGATTTAATGAACTGAATATGTATTCTTAAAGAATTAGAAAGTCAAAAAATAAACAAAATAAGCACAAAAAGAGGAGATATTAAAAATTAGAGAGAAAATAAATAAAAGCTAAAGAACCATAAAGACGATAAATAAAATTTAAAACTAGTTCTTTGAAAAGACTTATAAAATTGATAAACCCAGAAGAGTGAAGAAAATCAAATCAAAATAACCAATGATCAAGGTGAAATCACAGCAAAACCCAAAGAAATAAAAAGAATAATCAGAATATATTATGCAGTTACATGCCAACAAAACTAAGAACACAAAAGAAAGGAATACCTTCAAAAATATAAAATAACCAAACTATAAGACCAGTTAGATTTATACCAGGGATGCAAGGATGGTCCAATATTATAAAAACAATCAACATAATCAATCATATTAAAAACCAAAATATCCAAAACCACATGATCTCCTCAATGGATGCAGAAAAAGGCTTTGATGAAGTACAACATTCTTCTATGATAAAAATCCTATAAAGTCATATAAAGCATCTATCTAAAAAAAGTAAGTGATAGGGATATATTAGAACCTTTTCCAATAAATACATGAGTGAAGGAAGAATGTCCATCCTCCTCCCCACAAGTATCTCATATAGTTCTAGACATGCTAACAATAGCAATAAACAAAAAAAAGAAACTAAACACATAGATACTTCCATAAAAATTATATTTTAAAGCAAGTTTTCTAATTTTAAAAGACATCTCTCTCAGTAATACAATGATCCAACATAATTCCAAAGAACTCATGATGAAAAATGCTATCTACCTCCAGAGAAAGAACAGATAGTCTAAATGCAGATTGAAGCATACTATTTTTAACTTAACGTTTTCATTGAGCTATTTTTTGTTCTGTGTTTTCTTTCATAACCTGACTAATACAGAAATATATTTTGCATGACTGCACATGTATAACCTATATAAAAATGCTTGGTCTTGCCTTTCAGGGAGGAGGTAGAAAAGGGAGGGAAGGAATTTGAAAATCAAAATTTAAAAAAAAACAAAGGTTAAAAATTGTTTTTACATGTAATTGGAAGAAAAATAAAATATTTTTAAAAGAAATAAAAATAAACAAAAGGAATCTAAATCATTAGGGAATACTACAGTTGAAAACTATACTATGCAGGAAACTCTGAATCATGCTCCAAGGCTGTAAATGAAGCTACAGAATGTAGGAGTGGATGAAAACTAGTCACTTCCCTCTCTTCTTATTTTTTTTTGTTTTTTTTTTTTGGAGGGTGATTGGGGTTAAGTGACTTGCCCAAGGCCACATGGCTAGTTTTTGTGTCAAGTATCTTGAGGTCGAATTTGAACTCAGGTCCTCCTGACTCCAGGGCCATTGTCCTATTCACTGCACCATCTACTTGCCCCTCCCGTCTCTTCTTAGTTACCAGCTCCTTGTGCTGCTTTAAGCGTGGGTTTTCCTTTTGCCAAGAAAATCATGGATCTTAATTCTCCCACTCATTACAGGCAGAGTAGAAGCAAACTATTTGTTTAAATAGTGGTTGTGAGTTGTAGCAGGAACAAGCACGGATAAAATAAAGGAGATAAGCGACTGGTACCCATCCTACATCTCTACTTGTAGTAGACCAGACTTTCAGGGGTTCCCTTGTCCCATTGAGGAAATGCTCCCCTCTTCTATGAGGTCACTAGGCAGATATGCAGGAGGAGTATAATCTTGTTGGGTAGATGCTTTCATTTGTTCTATGAATATCTAAAGAAAGTACAGAATAGTTAGTTTGCAAGTTTAATTTATTTGAGATTCCCTGTTTGTTTGTGCTTCTGGACTTGGTCCTAGGATGAAGTCTTAATGAATAATTAGCCTTGGGCTGGGGTAAGGAGTGGTGGAGACCAAAGGAGGGTCCTTGCACTCTGGTTATGTAAGAATTTCTGCTAAGGGAATATAAATCATGTAAGTTCCTTGTATCTTTGGCTCTGTATGAAACGATTCTATAATAAACAGACTATTGAATACATCACCGTCTCTCTCTTTTATACAGCTGGTAGCTAGGCCATATAACTGTGCTGGACACAGTATCTACTCTAAACTCAAAACATGGAAGAAGGCTCTCAAGTATGTGCTAGATACTGGCTGCTGAGATGGGAGTGTGATAATATATATAATATAGTATAACCTGACTGAAATCAGGCCTTCCCAATTAGCTAATATATGGAGACAACTAGAGGTCAAAGTCTATGGCAAAAACATCCCGAAGGATTCCTAAATTACTGGTATGTACTGGCATTTTATGGTATCCTACTGTTTAAAATAAGTGGGACACTCACTTCAAGGGTGGGGAACCTGCAGCCTCAAGGCCACATGTAACCCTCTAGGTCAGTGGTTCTCAACCTTCCTAATGCCACAACCCTTTAATACAGTTCCTCATATTGTGGTGACCCCCAACCATAAAATTATTTTCGTTGCTACTTCATAAGTCTAATTTTACTATTGTTATGAATCATAATGTAAATATCTGATATGCAGGATGAATTTTCATTGTTACCAATTGAACATAACCCACAGGTTGAGAACCACTGCTCTAGGACGTTATTTACTTTTCCTGCCACACTTGAGGACCTAAAGGGTTGTTAAGTTTGGATTACATCAAAGGGCTTCACTTGAGGACCTAGAAGGCCACATGTGGCATCAAGGCTACAGGTTCCCCATCCCTGGGGTAGATCTTGGCAACTTTTGGTCAGGGCAGTTGAGTCAAAAAAGAGGAGAAGGGAGTAATTAATGGTTCTTCTCTCTTATATACCTAGTAGTAGCTTAAATGAGTTTAGGATATGTGAAGATATCCCTTATTCCAAACATCTTTTCCTTGAAAGTAAGCTGGTTTTGACTATTGTACAATGTGATAGAGTTTGCAGATCCTATACATGATTGTATGCCACCATGGTGGGACTGGGGGATGGGGGGTGGGGAGGAAAGGGAGAAAAATCTGAAACTCAAGTGATTCTGGAACTGAATCTTGTAAACTAAAAGTAAACAAACAAGTCAATTTTTAAAAAATTTTAAAAAGAAAAAAAGAAAAAAGAAAGGAAGCTGGTTTCAGAAATATTAGAAACATTTAAGCACCACTGGCAGCTCCCTGAACTGATGAAAAAATCACTTCAGAAATTCCTAAATATCCTTGGAATGGACAAGTGAACGTTATAAGTGAATGTTAATAAAGTGAACAAGCGAACATTACAAGTGAATGTTACAAGTGAATGTTAATAAAGGATATGTCTTTAAGGGTAAAATGAAACAGATGAAATGAATGAAAAAGAGATTAAAATACCATCCCAAACCATAGAACCAGAAGGCAATTCAGTAGTTAATTTTGGATTGTCTGACTACCAGCCCAGTCACCTTGTCAACACTGGTAGTGTAAAATAAAGGTCCTTAATGTTTGTTGAATAGAACTGAATCTTAGCTAGCCTAATATAACCAAAAATGTAGAAAAATTAACTGAAATTAAGTCTATATCAAGAAAGCTACATCCAAGAACAAAATGAACTTGCCAATGATTGACTGTCATGCTAGAGGTTTTAAAAAGCTGCATGAAAGTTATGTCATGCAGAATAAGAATCAGAATTCTAATACTAATTATAAAAAGCAATTTGCTTTCCTGAAAAGTGCTTATCTAATCACTCCTTTATTTGAAGACCTGTGAAGTCAAATGTAACATTTTGTAACAGATATGTAAGTTCCACTAATCTACTTTAACACTCTAGGGCCAATAAACACATAGAAAGGAGAGAACAGCTTTACGTTCAGTTACTCTGGAATTTAACACAAAGTTTAGTGTGTGATATGACTTGTAGTTCTTGTCAGTAATTAGAACTATGCCAAAGTAAATTTTATGGTCAGATCTTTCAAATCTATTTGTAAACAATGAAACCTCTCAACCCACCCCTCGTTTTCCTTCCCTTCTTACCTCCCACCTACTCCACCCCCACAATCAAACTGACAAATAATTATTTGGGCAAAAGTTTTGGGTAAGTCCCAAAAGGAGAATGTTTTAAAAAGTGGACCATAGATATAATGAAGACAGCTATATGATATCACAGACAACCAGAACTTTATCCAATGCAATAACAGCTTCATAACTTCTCTAATTTACTCCTACCTCTCCTTTTTAAAACTTCTTAACAAAGCATCAAATAAGATATTGAAGTAAACAACCATGATTAAAAGCGAGGAGAAACTAAGAGTCTTTGCTAGGATGACATTTATACCTGTGTGAAAGGAAAAACTCATTATTTCCCTCAAATAAAAATACAATTACCCTTTCATGAAATAACCTACAAATAGGATGAAGAATTCAAGCAACACAAAATTGAAATGCCTGTTTAAACTTAGAACAGGGTTGAGTAGAGTCTGTGACATTCTACCAAATAATGCATTATCCAGTGTCTACTTTAATACTCAAAGGACTCTCAGGCACCAACATTCCTACACCTTAAGAGTAGCCATTGCTATGAAGCTGGCACAATGCCAAATTCTCTAATTCCACAGAATTCACTTCTAGGCTAGCTTGTGAGAAACTAATGGTGATAATCAGCTCTAATTTGCAGAATGGGAGTTACATAACAAATGACAGGAAAGACTCAGTTTCAAAAAAAAAAAAAGCAAGTACGAAGGCCATCCCACAGATCCTGAAGTTTAATATAGTTATTATTTGCTAATCCTTCTCTGCCTACTCCCTTCATAATGATTTATATCAGGTACTTCTGTGACTAGGCAAGATAGGTCACCATCAGAAACAAGTGAGCTCAAAAGGCTATTCAAAGTAGAAAGAGTGAACAGATCTGATTCTACTCTGTCACAGTATACTGAGAAGAAATCCCAGAACTTTGGTTATGGAAATTCAAAGGGTGTTCTTTTTGTAAATTAAGAGACAACAATATCTTTACCATAGTGTTACTAGTTACAAAGTGTCCTCTATCTTTTCTCTGGTGAATTAATAATTATTTAAGATACTTTTTTTTTTTTAAGTTTTGTCTTCTCATACTCTCTTCTGAAAATAGAGATTTAGGAATCATCTGAATATAGATGACAGTTGAAGTAATGGGAGTGGATGAGCTCACTCAGAATGGGAATAGAGTAAGTGCAGAAGGCTAAAGACAAAGGATAGAACATATGGTAGAATCAGGATCAGGGGTCTACAACTAAGAGATTAGGAAGAAAAAGTCAGGAAGTTGAATCAATACATCACAAAAGAATGAACTTCGGCTTTTCCTAGCCATCTGTTCAGACAAGAATAGTTTTAGGAACATACAGGAGAACTAGGAAAGTATATCACCTGGGGGGGAAAGGGGAAGCAGGGAGAAAAGAATTAAGCAGTAAGTGAATCAATACAGGTATAGTAAAATATTTGAGAAGTCATGAAGGACTGGCACTCAGGTAAACCTTAACTATTAACCCTCCTTTGGCCATCTGTCAAACTGTGCAAATGTAATTAACAAATTACACTTACTCAAATTTTAAGACTTTTCTAAAGGAAGAATTCCTTTAAAAAATTACAGATATACCCTAACCCAGATTAAGACTGCTCCTGAAAATGTCATTTCATGATGTTAACGCAGTATAACCAAATCTTCCCCACAAACTGCAAAGTCCTAATGGAATGTCAGTCAGCCTATCATCTATTTATAACATTATTCCTAGATGCAATATCATTACATCTAATCTGATTTGTACAGAATTAACTGAATTAAATTGATTAAATGTGGTAGATATGTAGAGAAAATATATCAACCCTCAATTTTTACAGAAAACAAAAAATAAAGCTTCCCTAAACAACAAAGAACAAAGTTTTTAGGAAAGTAATTTATAACCCTAAGTCACTATCTAAGTGTTACTGATAAAGTTACTATATTATCCAATACACAACTTTTACATGGAAGAAAGAAATAAGCATTTATTAAATACCTACTATGTGCCAAGCAGTATGCTAAGCAATTTACAAATATTATGTCATTTGATCATCACAACAACTTTGTGAGTTAATTCCTATTATTATCCTCATTTTACAGATGAGGAAACTGAGGATGAGGAGAGTTTAAGTGATAGTGTTTAAGACTAGGCTAAATTACAAAGCCATGCATAGCAATATCAAAGAAAATATAAAGTTCTATTTTAAAAGATAATTTGTATAGACCATAAAAGGTCATAAAATGAGTAATACTAATATGATCTAGATACAAAAGTTTCATTTATAATAAAATGACAATTAGTTACAACATATGTTCATCACATAATTTTTTTATGCTAAATAATTATTCCAAGAAGTAGAGATTTTTAAAAATAAAAAATTACAATCTCTCCAACCCCAAGAAACTAAAAATCTGAGGGAACAAGGTGTGCACAAATAACTATAATACATATTGGAATGTGATAAATGTGATTAAACAGAGTAGGATAAATGAAGGAAGGATTATTTCAGGGGTAAAGGATAAAAAAGAGAATCAAAGAAAGCTTCAAAAGGGAAGAGAGAATGTGAGCTAGGTCTTGAAGAAAGAGAAGGTAAGGTTATAGATGGACTCTGCTCCAGGCATGGGGATAAAAGATCCATGCAAATTAGAAAGGCTAGAAAAAGTAAGACAAAGTTAGATTTGGTAGTATAGTTTGTTTGGAAATTAGAGTACAAAAAAAAGTGGTGTAAAACAAGGCAAAAAAGGGAAGGAAGGAAGGAATTGGGAAAGGGTAGGTTAGCAACCATGAAGCCAAAAAAAAGAAAAGAAAAGACAGGACCATTGTAACATTTTTAAAAACACAGAGAACAGAAGGAAGTTCAGAGGGAAGCAGACAAGCAGAATAGTTTTTAAAGAAATGCATAAATAATCATATATTTTATTTTTTAAAAGGAAGGCATATAAAATGGAGATTCATGGCTTTGTGTAGACTATTTAATAGTGTTCTGCTACATATATGAGAATTTCCTATTTTTTTATTTTTAAGTTCAGAATAAAAAAGAATCAAACAAAGTTATTTTTGATACTGGTTAAGGGTAGAAAAAGAGATCTATGGAACACATCTAATGATTAAAATAAAGGAATAATCAAACTCAGTAGTGTTTGATAAACCCAAGAATATAATGTACTTGGGGAAGTACTCCACATTTACTTTTTTAATCTGGGAAAACTAGGAAGTAGTTTGGGGAAAAAAAAAAGGTTTAGAGCAGCAATTCATACCAGTTACCACAATGAGTACCAAATGTACACATGACCAAATTATCAAAGGTCACACAATTTATTTTAAAAAGAAGGGGTGGAGGTGAGGAAGAGAAATGAATGGAGATACCTTTCAAAAAATATGACTAGGAAATTTATTACACAAGAGATTACTGTAGAGATCAGCAGTGTTGAACTCAGAATTAGATTCCTATTGGCCCCATATTGACTTAGAAAACCACAAATTAACATCATCCATGCTATATTACATTTTTATTTATTTTATTAAACATCTGACAATTACATTTTAATCTGGTTGGGTATGCGCCTGGGAGTTTTACTGTAAGTTCTGACATCTCTCTTATGGATCACAAAATAGACATTTTTGACTAAAGGAAATTAACAAGCTTGAGCAGCTTGGTGGTGAACTTGAGTTCAAATGTGACTTCAGACACTTAAAAGCTGTGCAATCCTGGGCACATCACTTAACCTCTCTCTACCTCTGTTACCTCAACTGTAAAATGAAGATAATAGCACCTACCTCACAGAATTGTTATGAGGAATAAATAAGATAATTTATAAAGTGCTAGCATAGGGCCTGACACTTAATAGGTGGTTAATAAATACTTATTCACTTTGTTCCCTCCTTTTCTTTTTTAGAAACAAAATCCTGACAGCTAGAGTAAGAAGGGAAATATTCAATACGGAAAAATATCTTTATATCCAGCATATCTGATAAAGGTATTTTTTTTGCATTTATGATATATGTCTCCCTAAACCTTAGTGCCCTAATATCTTTTTTCAGTATTTTATTTTTTGACCATTACACGTAAAAATAATTTTTAACATTAATTTTTAAAACTTTAAGTTCCAAATTGTCTTACTTCCCTGCCCCGCCCCCCCAACACCTTCCCCACCCAAAAGGCAAGCAATTCAATATAGGTAACACGTGTGTAATCATGTAAAACACTTGCATAATAGTAATGTTGGGAAGAAAAACACAGATCAAAAAAACCCCAAAACCTCAAGAAAAAAAAAGTTTAAAAAAAGTATGCTTCAATCTGCATTAGACATCATTTTTTTTTCTGGGGATGGATAGCATTTTTCATCATATGTCCTTCAGAGTTGTCTTGGATAACTGTATTGCTGAGAATAGCTAAGTCATACACAGTACATTTCACTTTCCATCAGCTCATATACATTCTTTCCAGGTTTTTCTGAGAGCATCCTGTTTATCATTTCACATTGTACAATAGTAATCTACCATAATCACATACTACAATTTGTTCAGCCACTTCCCAATTAATGTGCAACTACTCAATTTCCAATTCTTGACCACCATAAAAAGAGCTGTTTTAAATATTTTTGTATATGTAGGTCCTTTTCCCATTTTTGTGTTATCTTTGGGATAGAGACCTAGAAGTGGTATTGCTGGGTCAAAGTGTATGCACAGTTTTATAGCCCTTTGGGCACACTTCCAAATTGCTCTCCAGAATGGTCGAATCAGTTTATAACTCCACCAACAGTAGTACACTCGTGTCCCAGTTTCCCCATATCCCCTCCAACATTAATAATTTTCCTTGTCATATTAGTCAATCTAATAGGTGTGAGGTGGTACTTCAGAGTTGTTCTAATTTGTATTTCTCTAATCAATAGTGATTCAGAACACTTTTTCATATGACTATAGATAGCTTTAGTTTTATCTGAAAAATGCCTGTCCATATCCTTTGACCACTTTTCAATTGGGGAATGATTTGTATTCTTATAAATTTGACCCAGTTCTCTACATGTTTTGGAAATAAAGCCTTTCTCAGAGACACTGGCTGTAAAAATTGTTTCCCAGCTTTCTGTTTCCATTCTAATCTTGGCTGCATTGGCTTTATCTGTGTAAGAAGCTTCCAATTTAATGTACTCAAAATTATCCATTTTGCATTTCATAACGTTCTCTATTTCTTGTTTGGTCATAAATTCTTCCATTCTCCATAAATCTAACAGGTAAACCATTCCTTGATCTCCTAATATGCTTATGCTCTCACTCTTCATGTCTAAATCATGTAGCCATTTTGACCTTATCTTGGTAAAGGTGTAAGATGTTGATCTATAGCTAGTTTCTGCCATACTATTTTCTAGTTTTCCCAGCAGTTTTTGTTAAATAATGAGTTCTTATCCCAGAAGTTGAAGACTCTGGGTTTATCAAACAGTAGATTATTATAGTCATTGACTACTGTATCTTGTGTACCTAACCTATTGTACTCTTTTTCTTTTTGCTTTTTGGAGGGGAGCGGACAGGGCAATTGGGATTAAGTAACTTGCCCAAGGTCACCTGGCTAGTAAGTGTGTCAAGTGTCTGAGGCTGGATTAAAACTCAGGTCCTCCTGACTCCAGGGCCGGTACTCTATTCACTGAGCCACTTAACCATCCCTATTCCACTCTTTTTCTTTGCCAGTAGCAAGTAGTTTTAGTGATTACTGCTTTATAATATTATATATAGATATATTTTATTATAATTTATATTGTGACGTGACATGACGTGACGTGACGTGACGTGACGTGACGTGACGTGACGTGACGTGATGTTATAGTTTTAAATCTGGTATGGCTAGGTCACCTTCCCTTTCTTTTCATTATTTCCCTTGATATTCTGGGCCTTTTGTTCTTCCAAAAGAACTTTATTATTTGTTCTAGCTCCACAAAAAAATTTTTGGTAGTTTGATTGGTATGGCATTAAATAAGTAAATTAATTTAGGTAGAATTGTCATTTTTATCACATTAGTTTGTCCTACCTATGAGCAAGCAATATTTTCCTGATTATTTAGATCTGATTTTATTTGTGTGAAAAGTACTCTATAATTTTGTTCATATAGTTCCTCAGTTTGTCTTGGCAAGTAGACTCCCATATATTTTGCTGTCTACAATTACTTTAAATGGAATATTTCTATCTCTAGCTACTGGGCTTTGTTACTAAGACATAGAAATACCAATGGTTTATGTGGGTTTATTTTATATCCTGCAACTTTACCTAAAGTTGTTAATTATTTCAGAAAGTTTTTTATTTGATTTTCTAGGATTCTCTAAGTATATCATCATATTATCTACAAAGGGTGATAATTTTGTTTCTTCATTGCTTATTCTAATTCCTTCTATTTCTTTTTCTTCTCTGATTGCTAAAGCTAACATCTCTAGTACAATATTGAATAATAGTAGTGATGATGGACATCTTTGTTTTATCCCCAATCTTACAGGAAATTCTTCTAGCTTATCCCCATTACATATGATGCTTGCTGATAATTTTAGCAAGATACTACTTATCATTATAAGAAAAACTCCATTTATTCCTATGCTCTCTAGTGTTTTTAATAGGAATGGGTGCTGTATTTTGTGAAAAGCTTTTTCTGCAAATAATCATATGATTTCAGTTAATCTTGTTATTGATGTGGTCAATTATGCTGATAGCTTTCCTAATATTGAACCAATCCTGCATTCCTGGTATAAATCCCACCTGGTGATAGTGTATTATCCTTGTGATAAGTTGCTATAGTCTCTTTGCTAATATTTAATTTAAAATTTTTACATTTATATTCATCAGGGAAATTGGTCTATAATTTTCTCTGTTTTGGTTCTTCCCAGTTTAGGCATCAGCAGTATATCACAGAAAGAATTTGGTAGGACTCCTTCTTCACCTGTTTTTCCAAATAGTTTACGTAGTCCTGTTATTAATAGTTCTTAAAATGTTTGATAGAATTCTCTTGTGAATCCATCTGGCCCTGGAGATTGTTTTCTTAGGGAGTTCATTGATGGCTTGTTCAATTTCATTTTCTGAGATGGAGTTATTTAAAGAATTTTATTTCCTCTTCTGTCACTCTGGGCAACTTATATTTTTTAAGTATTCATCCATTTCACTAAGATTGCCAGATTTATTGGCATACAGTTGGGCAAAATGCTCCTAATTATTGTTTTAATTCCCTAATCATTGGTGATGAAGTCACCCTTTTCATTCTGGATACTGGTCATTTGGTTTTCTCTTTTTTCTTTTTTTTCTTTTGGAGGGCAATTGGGGTTAAGTGAGTTGCCCAAGGTCACACAGCTAGTTTTTGGGTAGAGTGTCTGAGGCTGGATTTGAACTCAGGCCCTTCTGACTCCAAGGCCTGTGCTCTATTGACTGCACCACCTAGCCGTCCTAGTTTTCTTTTTTTTAATAAAATTAACTAAAGGTTTATCTACTTTATTGGGTTTTTTTCTTCATAAAACCAGCTCTTAGTTTTATTTATTAGCTCAATAGTTTCCTTAATTTCAATTTCATTAATCTCTCCTTTGATTTTC
Source organism: Pseudocheirus occidentalis (assembly GCA_028646575.1). Taxonomy (NCBI): domain Eukaryota; kingdom Metazoa; phylum Chordata; class Mammalia; order Diprotodontia; family Pseudocheiridae; genus Pseudocheirus; species Pseudocheirus occidentalis. The sequence goes on from CM053597.1 coordinate 138,277,704, forward strand.
AGAATTTCTCATTTGGGATTTAACTAGGGATTTTTAATTTGTCTGTTTTCTAGCTTTTTTAGTTGCAAGCCCAATTCAGTGGCCTCTTCTTTCTCTATTTTATTCATGTAAGCATTTAGAGATACGAAATTTCCCCTAAGAGTTGCTTTGGCTGCATCTGATAAGTTTTGGTATGTTGTTTCATTACTATCATTTCTCAGATGAAGTTATTGATTGTTTCTCTGATTTGCTATTTGACCCACTCATTCTTTAGGATTAGATTATTTAGTTTCCAATTAATCTTTAGCCTATCTTTCCATGGTCTTTTATTACATGTAACTGTTATTGCATCATGATCTAAAAAGGATGCATTTAATATTTCTTCCTTTCTGCACTGGATTGAGAGGTTTGCATGTCTCAGTACACTGTCGATTTTTGTGCAAGTGCCACCAACTGCTGAGAAAAAAGTATATTTCTTTCTATCCCCATTCAATTTTCTCCAGAGGCCTACCATATCTAACTCTACTAAAATTCTATTTATCTCGTTAATTTCTTTCTTATTTATTCTGTGGTTATATTTAACTAGTTCCAAGAGGGGTAGGTTGAGGTGCCCCACTAATATAGTTCTGCTGTGTATTTCTTCCTGTAACTCACTTAACTTCTCCTTTAAGAATCTAGAGGCTGTACTGCTTGGTTCACACAGGTTTAGTACTGATAATATTTCATTGTCTATGGTACCTTTTAGAAGGATGTAGTTTCCTTCCTTATCTCTTGATCTATTTTTGCTTTTCCTTTTCTGAAATCAGGATTGCTACCCTTGCTTTCTTTACTTCAGTTGAAGCATAATATATTTTACTTTTTTTTTTTTTTTTTGCAGGGGGGAAGGCAGACTTATATTTGCATTTGAAGATCAAATTTTCTGTTGAGTTCTAGTCTTTACATCAGGAAGGTTTGCAAGTCCCCTAATTTATCAAATATCTATCTCCTCCCCTGAAAGATTGTGCTCATATTTTGCTGGATAGTTGATCCTTGGTTGTAATCTAAGCTCCTTTACCTTATGGAACATTATATTCCAAGCCCTCTAATCTTTTAATGTAGAAGCTGCAAGGTCCTACACAACCCTGACTGAGGTTCCAAGATATTTAAATTGTTTCTTTTTGGCTGCTTGCAGTATTTTATCCTTGAGCGGATAATTCTGGAATTTGGCTACAATATTCTTGGCATTTTCATTTTGGGATCTCTTTAAGGAAGTGACTAGTGGATTCTTTTGATGATAATTTTACCGTCTGGTTCTAGGACCGCAAGGCAATTTTCCTTGATAATTTCTTGAAAGATGCTGTCCAGGCTCTCTTTCAATCATGACTTTCAGGTAGATCAATAATTCTTAAATTGCCTCTCCTGGATCTATTTTCCAGGTCAGTTGTTTTTCCAATGAGGTATCTGAAGGTTTCTTCTATTTTTTCATTCTTGCAATTTTGTTTGATAGATTCTTCATGTCTCATAGTCTTTATCTTACACTTGCCTAATTCTAATTTTTTCACTTTAATTGTTTTCTTTGGTTAGCCTTTGTACTTCCTTTTCCACTTGGCCAGTTCAACTTTTTAAGAATGCCTTCTCTTGAGTGAGCTTTTGTGCCTCCTTTTCCATTTGGCCAATTCTACATTCAGTGTGTTTTTCTTCCATTTGGCTAATGAGGAATTGTTTTCTACAGTCAATTTTTGTCCAAGCTATTCACTCTCTCTTGCATACTTCTCACTTCTTTTCCCAATTTTTCTTCTACTTCTCTTTTTTATTATTGTTGTTGGGTTTTTTTTTTTATGGGTTTTGTTGGGCTTTTTTCTTTTTGGTCTTTTTTTGTTGTTGGAGGGGGAAGGCAGGGCAATTGGGATTAAGTGACTTGCCCAAGGTCACACAGCTAGTATGTGTTAAGTGTCTGAGGCCAAATTTGAACTCAGGTCCTCCTGACTCCAGGGTCAGTGCTATATTCACTGTACCACCTAGCTGCCCCTACTTCTTCTATTTGACTTTTAAAATCCTTCTTAAGCTCTTCCAAGGCTTTTTCAGCTTTGGACCAATCCATATTTCCCTTTGAGGTTTCAGATGTAGGTATATTGACAATGTTGTCTTCTTCTGAGTTTGTGTTTTGATCTTCCCTGTTACCATAATAATTTTCTATGATCAGTGTTCTTTTCTGCTCCTTGCTCACAATGTTTGCCTATTTCCTGGCTTTTAAAGTTGAGCTCTCCTGCTGTTCCAAGCTTCTTGTGCTGGGGCTTTGTGTGCTGGGGCATCAGTTGCTGGCAGCTGGAGGCTCTGGGAGTCCGGCAGCCTACCTGGTGCCAATTTGGGGTCCTAGTGGTGGTATCTGGAGTGTGTTGATCAAGGTGGTATTTTTCTGCATTTGTCTTGGGTTGCACTGAAGCACAGGGAGGTTCAACAGCTGAAGGATGCCAGCTCGCCTGGGTATGCATTAAAACAGGGGAGGTCTGCTGATGTAGGACACCCACTTTTGGTGCTGTGCTGGTGCACATGGTGGTGCCCCAAGCTGGAGCCTACAGGTTTCCCTGGCTAGGCTAAGGCAATGGAGGGTCCTGGTGTTGGCATTTGCCTGCACCACCACCCTGGCACTCAGGATCTCCCACTGGTTTGCTGAAGTGGGGCTTGCCACCAGCTTGCTGGGACACCCCCTTTCCTGGAAAGCACTCCCCTTTTACCTTAGTGAAAATGACCTTTCTTGCTAATCCTTCAAATTTTCCGAGTTAAGAAACTGCTGTACCTTGTCTTTCCACTGGCTCCACTGTTCCAGGATCTTTCCTAGGGTGTTCTTTTCTGGTTTTTTAATAGGTCAAAAGGGAAGAGTGATAGCAACTTCTGCTTACTCTGCCATCTTGGCTCCCAGAAGCTGATAATAGCCATCTTTTTTATCTTAAGAGTGAAACAGGAAGCAAGAGCAAGAATTCACTTAGAGGTTGGAAGAAGAGAAAGGGAAAGGAAAGTTAGGGGAAATCTCACATAATCAAGATGTTTTTGTATAGACATCTATACAAACAAAGAGGAAGCAGTAGGTGGCACAGCTGACATTTCAATCTCACTCATCTGAAGTGATCAAAAGAGAGAAGAATACATATACACATACAAACACAGACTTGGGTACAGATATACATTTCATTCAGAAGGGAAAGTGGAGGGAAAGAGTAGGAAAGAGGGAAAGAAAAAACAGGGGGAGGGTAGACTAAGGGAACAATTATATTTAAGCAAAAGAAACCCTAACTAAGAATTTACAAATATATTTATAGATCTTTTTGAGGTGACAAAGAATAGGAATCTGAAGGGGTGTTCATAAAATGGGAAATAGCTGAAAAAAATTTAATGTGAAAGAGTACTATTGAGATGCAAGAAATGATGACGGGGATGGTTTCAGAGGAACCTGGAAAAACTTGTATGAACTGAAGCAGAATGAAACAAGCAGCATCAAAAGAAAAATGTATACAATGATGACAATATGGTAAAGATCAACAACTTTCAAAAAGCAGGAATTTTGAAAGACATAATGTTCAATCACAATTACAGAACAGAAGACTGTAGAACTTTGTTTTGCTTGACTATATACACTTATAACAAAGGTTGGTTTTTCTTTTGCTCTCAAATGAAAGGAGGGAGGCTGTGTAAATTTTTCTGATTGAAAAAAATAAAATGCAATTTATTTTAAAAAGAAAGAAAAAACCACATCAAAGACAGTAGAAGGAAATTCTGAAGAGTAAACATAAACAAAACCTATATAATAAAATACAATCACCACTTGCTGTTCTTTTATGTGGATGTGCCCATACTTGTTGATGATTTTCAATTTCATAATTTTCAAAAAACTTTTAGCCATTATAAAGGAAGATGGTGGTACTCTTCCACAAAATATGTCCATTGATTGCGCTAAGATTTTTAAATTGTACTGGATAGGTGTTATCTCTTACATAATAAACTACAAAATGGTATATATGTTATATCCCTCCAAAACTTTAAGTCAAAAATTGCACTAATTCAGTTGACATCATCCATGTGACTCTTGAAATATGATAGGAAAATGTTAATAGCCTCCTACACACTCTAATCAAACTTTTATGCCATTAAAAAAAACCACTAAGACAGGAATATTATTTCTGATTTAGTTCTATATATCTCATTTGTAATACACCTCCTTTTAAATATAGTTTATTGCAACAACACTTAGAAAAATCCATTACGCCCTTTATCAGAACTCATAATAATTAATAATTCATCAGTGTACAGGATATCTCAGGGAATCTGGTTATTCTTATCCCATAGTAGTTCTGCAAATAAACCAACTGTGACAAAGGGAAGTTGAAAATAATTTAAGCATAGACCTAATCCATGCAATCAAATGGTCTTTCATGAATTCTATAAAACAGAAAGGATTCTAGCATAAAGACAACTGACGACACTTAGAAGACTATACTCAATTCATTTAGTACTAAAAGCAAACCCAATAAAATTTGTAAAAAAAAAAAAAAAAAAAAACACCAATTTTTAAAAACTGTAATATTGGCCAAGCATTTAAAGATTTGAATTTTCAAACTATAACCAGTAATTTGTGTTAATATGAGTGCTTTTAAGTTTTTGTATGAACTAGTGGAGAAGAATGGATATCTATTTTCATAAGTACTTTACCTTCATCCCCAACTAATACCATGTCTTAATGACAATCCAATATATTTTGTAAGTGAAGCAAATGAAATATTATTAACAAAATTTAAGCTGGGAAAAGTTACTGTTAACTGTTATCACTTAGGTATTATATTAGTTGATGGTTGCAAAAGAAAAAAGTTACTTAAAAAATTGAAACAGAATTCATTACCATCGATTCCCAATTACCCACGTATGTTACTGGCACATTTCATCTAAGAAATAATATGTCGGTGCGGCTAGGTGGCACAGTGAATAGAGCACCGGCCCTGGAGTCAGGAGTACCTGAGTTCAAATCCGGCCTCAGACACTTAACACAAAAAACTAGCCGTGTGACCTTGGGCAAGTCACTTAACCCCAACTGCCCTCCAAAAAGAAAAAAAGAAAAAAAAAAGAAAGAAATAATATGTCAATGCATACATTTAATGTAAACAAATGATTTTTTTTCTCCTTCAATTAGATCATTCTAATTGATGATTGTGCTCATAAACCTTTCTTGTAAATACTGTGTGCACTTTGAAAGAGTCAAGAACTCTGACTGACACCATCAATCGCAATCCAAAGGGCAATATATGCTATCTACCTCAAGATAGAGTGCAGACTGAAGAATATTTTTTTCTTTTTCTTTTTCTTTTTTTTGACATGGCTAATGTAGGAATTTATTTTATTTAACCATACAAATATGTAATGTTTTCTTGCCTTCACAATGGGCAGGAGAGGGGGAGTAGGGAAGGAAAGAATTCAGAACTAAAAATAAAGTTGAACTACAAAAAAATAACTATGTACTTGAACAACAAACACTGCACCTACAAACAATACAGAAAAAACCCCGAAAATTTTGAATGAATAAACTAGGTGAAAGTGTTTAATTTATACTAATACAAATGACACAGGAAAAAGTAGCTTTTGCTCATCTTTCATGTTTCAAATTTTCTAGCCAGATTATTCTATAGTCTATTTTTACATGATAAATTTATTTAAAAGATATTTTTCTTTGACTGCATTTTGTTCTTCCTCAACTACTGATATCAAAGTAAATAAATGCCTTATTAGGAAAAACTCTGGTCACAGAAATAGAAATAAGCAGATCACATTAAGTTTTGGGTATGTGGTTGTTGGTATGATTAATGGCATTAAAATATGCTATCTGCATATCTAAACTTTGCCCTTCAGCAACGCACTTGAAGATTTTTATATAAGGCTTAATAAGTTATGCTACAGGGGCAGCTAGATGACACAGTGCATAGAGGACTAGCCCTGGAATAAACAGGATCTGAGTTCAAATCTGGCCTCAGACACTTACTAGCTACATGACCCTGGGCAAGTCACTTAACCCCAACTGCCTCTCCCCCAAAAAAGAAGAAGCTATAATATGTATTGAATAGTTTAACCTTGTAAAAATAAGAATACAGAGAAAAGACCAAAAAATTCCATACCTTCCTGAGAAGAGACAATAGGGGGCATATAATCAGGAATATATTCTTTCCTTTCTTCTGCATCTTTACTTCCGGGTTGAGGAAACTGAAGTACATTGTTCTTGCTGACGGGAAATGAAGGAATTTGATGTGGAAAAGTGACAGGTTCAATATTGTGAATATAATCTTCTAATTCATGAAGATTGACCCCCATAAGTTGAAAGGCTTCACTAACATCATCCAAAATTGGGTCTGTCCGGCCATCTAGAAAAAAAAAAGATCAAATGCAAAGTCACATACTTCTGAGGTATTGAGCATGCAGACTGGAATCACACCACCTAAGAGCACTGGACATGGAAATCAGTAGCCATATGTTCAAGACTAGATCCACCACTCATTATCTAGGTGATTCACATATGGATGACATACAAGTTTGTGACATGTTCTTTGGCTCTGCAATTTTTTTCTCTTCAAAGTAACATGTATTATAATTATTTGTGCACATATTCTATCCCTTCTGTAGAATGGAAGCTCGTCAAGGTCAGGGCTGGTTTCACTTTTTGTTCTGATATCTCCAGTGACTAGCACAAAGCTTTGCATACAGCTATGAGCTGTGAAGGCATAAAATGTGTTGTATTGACTATGATTATTTGATGTATCAAGACATATTTGGGGTATATGCCTAGCAATAACATCTTTGGGTCAAAGGATATGGACATTTTGGGCAATGGGTAAACATAATTCCAGGCAGCTAGGTGGCACAGTGGCTAGAGCACTGGACTTGTAAGATCTATCTTTGTGAGTTCAAATCCAACCTCAGACACTTACTAGCTATATGATCCTGGGCAAGTCATTTAACCCTGTTTGCCTCAGTTCCTTATCTATAAAATTAGCTGGAGAAGGAAATGGCAAACCATTCCAGTATTCTTTGCCAAGAAACCCCCCAAAGTGGTCACAAAGAGTCATATGTGACTGAAATAACTCAACAACACAGTTCCAAATTGCTTTCCAGAAAGGTTAGAACAATTCACAGGCTCTCTGACAGTGTGTTAGTATGCCTATCTTCCCTCAGCTTCACCCAAACTGGCTGGTTCCATCTTTTGTCATTACAGCCTATTTACTGAGTGTTTGGGTTGTCTTAATTTGCATTTCTCTTATTTATTATTATTGTGGAGCAATCTATCATATGGTTATTAATAATTTGTAACCTTCTTCTGGGAACTGTTGGTTCATAGCCTTTGACTATCTATTGGGGAATGGTTCATGGTTTTACATATATGTATTAATTTCCTATGTTCAAATGGGGTCACTAAGAGTCAGATACAACTGAAATGACTAAATAACAACAAATTAATTCTCTAAATATCTTTGATAGTAATCCCTTGCCAGGATTTTGGCTGGGGAAGAAAGGGGGGAATTCAAGATGATGAAAAGGAAACATTTTTACCTAGCTGACACAGTATACCTCCTCCACAACAATCCAGAAAACATACCACACCCAAATTCTGATTGGGAAAGCCAATAAAAACACAGTGAGTCATCTTTGCACAGCAGCTTAGGAAGAAAACAGAGAGGTCTACAGACACCAGGGTGGGGGCTGGCCAAGAGAGCAACAAAGGAGTGGTGGAAACACAGCACTCAGAGATAGAAAGGAAGCAGAGATAGAACACTAAGGCAGGAATCACCAGGGCAGAAAGAAATACTAAGGGAATCCTCAATCTATTACTAAGAGCAAACACAGGTACTATTTAGAAGCTGTCACTCATTACCCAGTACCAGGGCAGAGGAGTGGTCCCAAATGAGCATGTGGAAACATAGTTGTATACTGAGCAAAGAATAACTTCCAGAAATTTAATCTGTGTGGCCCTATGTCCAACAGCTGAGCACCGACTCATTTCTAACCTTGTAGCCCAGCACATGTGGAATAACCAGGGCAGAAGACCAAGACCAAAGGAGAGTCAGAAGTTCAGTTGCTCTGAACCTATAGAACCTCCTAGTGGGCTAACAGTGGTTGAGTTAATCAGCAGTCTATGGAAACTCAATCTCACACACACACACACACACACACACACACACACACACACACACACGTGTCAAAAGACCCAAATTAGATCAGCAACTTAACAGAGTTCAGACTAAAAGAGCCAGTGAACAGACCTCTCCCTAAATCACATCACATCAGAAACACTAAAAGCTTGCAGGGTCCCCAGGCTGAGCTGTGAAAGCAGCAGGACATAAAAGACAGAATCTCAAACCAGACATCCCTCACCCCCAGAAGTAAACAGAGCTCAACACTAACCTAAAGTTCAAAGTCAAGTAGTAGACTGAAAAAAATGAGCATAAAGAACTACTATAGTGACAGGGAAGCTCAAGACAAACACAGAAGCCATTAAAAAGGAACTGAGGGCTTAGAATGATATTCCAGAAGGCAAAGGATCTAAGATTACAACTAAGAATAATCTGATCTGCAAAACTGAGTATAATCCTACAGGGGGAAAATGAAATAAAAGATTTTCAAGCATTCCTGATCAGAGCTGAGTAGAAAAGCTGACTTTCAAAGACAGAACTCTAGAGAAGTTTAAAAAAAAAATAAGAGTAAACAAGAATAAGAAATTATAAAGGACTCAACAAGGTTAAAGTGTTTTCATTCCTATATGAGGAGATGATATATGTAACCCCTCAGAACTTTAACATCACTAAGGGTCTGAGAGGGAGTGAGTCTAATTAGAAAGAGGGTATAGGTGTGATTCTACTGTATTTGCATGATCTCAAAAGAAAAATGGAAGAGTAGGCAAAAGGAATGCACTGGAAGAAGGAGGAAGGAGAGGAAGAATGGGGAAAATTCATATAAAAGAGGAGCACAAAGAAAAGATTACATAATGGAGGGGGGGCGTGGGAGAGAACAACACGTGACCCTCATTCTCATCTGAACTGGTATAAGGAGGAAAGAATACATATGCGCACATAGCTAGGTACAGAAATTCATCTTATCCAATAGGATAAGGATAGGAAAAACTAAAGGAAAAGGGGTTAAGAGAAAGAGGGAGAGGAGAATAAAGGGAGGGTAGATTAAGGGAAGCAGTGTTTCAAAACAAAACAGTTTTAAAACAGGTACAAAGTAAAAAAGAGGCTAGGTATACAAGAATAGGATAGAGAGAAACACAGTTAGCCATCATAACTGTGAATGTGAATCAAATAAACTCACCCATAAAACAGAAATGGATATAAGAATGGATTAGAAACCAGAACCCAACAATATGTAGCTTTATAAGAAACATACCTGAAACAGAATGATATAGATAGAGTTTAATGTTACTGAAGTAAAAAAAATAAAAAAGCAAAAGTAGCAATTGTGATCGCAAACAAAGCAACAGCAAAAATAAACCTAGTTAGGGGTGGTTAGGTGGCCCAGTGAATAGAGCATGGACCCTGGAGTCAGGAGGAACTGAGTTCAAATCCGGTCTCAGACACTTAACACAAAAACTAGCCATGTAATCTTGGATAAGTCACTTAACCCCAATTGTCCTCCAAAAAGCCAAAAAAAAACCAAACCCTAGTTAAAATAAATAAACTGGGAAAGTATATTTTGTTGAAAGGTAACCACAGGTAACCATAAACAATGAATTATTTTTTTTTTTGCTTTCTTTTTTTTGGAGGGGGGAAGGTAGGGCAATTGGGGGTTTTTTGTGTTAAGTGTTTGAGGCCAGATTTGAACTCAGGTTGTCCTGACTCCAGGGCCGGTGCTGTATTCACTGTGCCACCCTAAACAATGAATTAAAACCAATACTGAACATATACACACCAAATAGTACAGCATCTATATTCATAAATGAAATGTTGAATGAGTTATAAGAGAAAATTGAAAGTAAACTGTAATAGTGGGGGACTTCATTTTACCCCTCAGACTCATAAATATAACTGCAAAATAAATAGTAAAGAAGTTAAGGAGATTAATAGAATTTTTGAAAATTTAAATATGATATCTCTCTAGACTAGAATACTAAATGGAAATAGAAAAGGGCATACTTTTCTCAGCTATGTATGACATCTTTACAAAAACTGATCATGACCAAAAAAATAAAATACTTTCACAAATAAATGCAGAAAAGACATATTAAATGCATCTTTTTCTGATGATAATACAAGAAAAATTAAATTCAATAAGGGATCTATGAAGCACAGATTAAAAATTAATTGGAAATTAATTAATCTGAAAGAGTAAGTGGGTATATCAGCAAGCACCCTAACATACTCAGGTTGGCTGCTAGTACAGGTTCTTAGATCTGCTTTTCTAAAGGAAAAGCAATTCAAAATGGGTTAACAATCTTACTTTAATAAAACATATATCATTTACCTAGTTCAGGGGAAAAAGTCAGCACCCTGAACTTCAGAGAATACAAACAGAAGTTACAAGCAGACAAAAAATACAGACAGAGAAAAGATATCAGTAGACAGGACTTCCAGCTGTCTGACCATTACATCCATACCTAGTTAGTTACCAGAGAGGG
>CM053597.1:138288803-138311882 GCA_028646575.1 Pseudocheirus occidentalis
GGAGACCCTCCCTGCCCTACCAGAAAGTAAGAGAGCAGAGCAGGGGAGGGGCTTTACAGTGGCATTGTTGTTTTAGGGTTGGGGCAGGGGCAAGATGGGGAGAAAATCTGTAATTCAAAAATGTTATGAAAATAAATGATGCAAACAAGAAAACAAAAAATATTTAAAAAAGAAACATACATAAAAATACAAAATTAATAAAAATATTTATCACTCAAAAAAAATCAAGAAAAAGAAACTGGAGAAAATATACTTCAAATTACACTGAGTCCATCAGCACTTTATCTGGAGACAGACAGCATGCTTCATCAGAAGTCCTTTTCTTCATCACAGAACTGTAGCTGGTCATTCTGCTGATCATTTATTGTATTTCAAAGTTGATAATCTTTACAATATTGCTATTACCGTACCAACTGTTCTCCTGGCTTTGCTCACTTCACATTGCACCAGTTCATATAAATCTTGCCATGTTCTTCTAAAACTATTCACTTCATCACTTCTAGCCATCAATTCATATACCATAACTTGTTCAGTCATTTGTAATTGAAGGGTATCCCCTCAATTTCTAATTCTTTGTCACAACAAAGAGAGCTGCTACAACTATTTTTTTCTGGGTCCTTTCCTAGTTCCTGGATCTCTTTGGTGTATAAAACAAATAACTAGTATTACTAGGTCAAAGAGTATGCACAATTTAGTAGCTTTTGGTTCCAAATGTTATCCAGAATGGTTAGATTATTTCAAAGCTCTACCAAAAGTGCATTAGTGCACCTATTTTAGTGCATCCCCTCCAGCATTTGTCATGTTCCTTTTCTCGGTATGTTGTATACTTAATATGTTTCACTGATCAACTTCTAAAACCAAGAGCAAGCATTATCTGTAATTGGCATATGCTAGAAATGTTTTCAATACAATCAGGGGTGGAAAGACGACTAAAGCCAGATTGTAGAGAGCTTTAAATGCTGGCCAGAGGTGTTTTTTTTTTTTAATTATCTTAATGGTAATATAGATCTAGAGCAATCAATCAATAAACCTTTAGTAAGCATTTTTTAATTAGTCACTAGACTAGGAGCACCTTGAGAGCAAGGAAAATTTTTTGCTTTGCTTTATATCCCCAGCTAATATTTAGCATAATACCTGAAACATAAAAGGCACATGTTTACTAACTGGCAATAAAGGACCAAGTATTGTGCAGGATACAAAGAAAAAAAGATACAAAGAAAAAAGTACTTGCCCTCAAGAAACTTACATTTTAAATATGTACAGAAATATAAACAGAAATAAATACAAAGTAATTTTGGAAGGGAAGGCATTAGAAGCTGAGGCATCAATAAGAGTTTCATGAAGAAGGCAAACTGCTTGAGCTGAGTATGAAGAAAAATAAGGAATTCTGAGGGAGGAGGAGGGAGTTAATTCCAGGCATGTGGGACAAGAAGTACAAAGGCAAAACAGTTAGAGATGGAGTGTCCTCTGAGAATAATAGAGAGAATCCAATTTGGCTAGACTGTAGAATGTGGGAAAGAGATTTATGTATAAAAAATAGGGAAAGAAATTGGGGCCAGGCTGTGAAGGGCCTTAAATGCAAGCAAAAGCATTTAGATCTTATCCTAGAAGTGACAGAGAGCTACTGCAGTTTATTAAGAAAATCTCTAGACCAGGTAAGAGGCAATAAGGGTCTGAAGCACACATATAAGTAGAGAATAAGGATGAAATTTAAGATAAGACGTCATGGAGGTAGAAATAATAAGATTTGGCAACTAGGCAGATATGAAGGGCAAGGGAGAGTGAGGAATAAAGGATAATACTGAGGTTGTGAATTTGGGAGATGGGAAAGACAGTGGTACCCTTGACAGAAATAAAGAAGTTAGGAAGAAGGATGAGTTTGGGGTGAAGGATAATAATCTGTTTTGAACATGTTGAGTTTGAGATGTTTATGGGATATCTAGTTTGAAATGTCACCTAGTGATGCAGAACAGGAACAGAGGAAAGAGACTAGGGCTGGATATACAGACCTGGGACTTATCTGAATAGAAATGATAAAAATACAGGAAGTTATAAAATCACTGAGAAAGCATAAAAATATAGAAGAGCATCTAGGTTAGAAGCTAGAATATACCTAAGATAAGAGGCAAAATACAGATGAAGAGCAAGGGAGTGACATGGTCAGAGCTGTGCAGAAATATTAATTTGCCAACTTTGTGCAGGATGGAATAAAAAAGGAAAGATTAGATGCAAGAACTAATTAGGAAGACCAATTAGGTAACTACTGAAATAACTCAGCAGAAAGGTAATGAGTATCTGGACTAAGGCAGCTGTGGTATGAGTAGAGAGGAAAAAGACAGATGCAAAAGATGTTAAGGGAATCTGTCAGTCAATAAACATATATTAAGCGCTTATTATGTGCCAGGCACTGTGCTAAGCACTAGGCATACAAAAAGAGGCAAAAGTTATTTCCTGCCCTCAAGCAGCTCACAATCTATTTAGAAATACAAGAAAAAAATGTGTAAAAATAAGCTATATATAGGATAAATAAGAAATAATTACAAAGGAAGACTCTAGAATTGAAAGGGATTGGGAAAAGCTTTCTCTACAAAATAAAAGGTTACTGGGGACTTGAAGGAAATTAGGAGAAAGAGATGAAGATGGGAGATCATTCTAGGGTTGGGGGACAGTGAAAGAAAATACCCAGAGCCAAGAGATGGAATATCTCGTTCTTAAAACAACAAGGAAGCCAGTGTCACTGGATCAAAGAGAATAAGGTATTATAAAACTGGAACAGTAAGTGGGACTAGGTTGTGAAGGGTTATGAATGCCTGAGGATTTTGTATTTGATCATGGAGGTAACAGGAAGACCCTGGGGGGAGGGGAAAACAGTTAAGAAAAACACTTTGGTGGCTAAATGGAGGACAGATTAGAGTAGGGGAGACTTGGGGAAGGCTGACCATCAGCAGACTACTGTGCAATAGTCCAAGCACGAAGTGAAGAGGGCCTACTCCACGGTGGTGGCAATCTCAGAGGAGAAGGGGGTATACTGCAGAGATCTTGCAGAGCTGAATTTGACAGACATTAGGCAACAAACTGGATAGAGAGGAAAAATGACTCCTAGGTTGTAAGCCTGAAAAACTGAAGAGACAGCATTGACCTCAATAGTGACATAAGTCAGGGAATTATAGGGAAGGTCCGGGGGAAAGATGAGTTCAATTTTGGACATACTGAGTTTACAATGTCTATTAGGCATCCGGTTTGAGACATCTGAAATGTAGTCTGAGATGCTAAACTGGAGGTTAGCAGAGAGGTAAAGGCAGAATAGGCAGAGTTGAGAATCATCAGCATAGAGGTAATAATTTAAACCCATAAGAGTTGATGAGATCACCAAGTGAAGTAGTATAGAGGGAGAAGGGAAGAGGGCCTAGGACAGAGCCATGAGAGACACACAAAATCAGAGAATGTGATTTGAAGGAGGATCCAACAAAGGAGACAGAATCAGATAGGTAGGTGGAGAATCAGAAGAGTGGTGTCCTAAAAAGCTAGAAAGAAAAGAGTATCAGAGGGTGATCGAAAGATGCAAAAAAGTCAAGAAGAATGAGTAATCAGAAAAGATCATTAGATTTAGCAAATAAAAGAAGTTCATTACACTTATGGTTAACTCTGTCAGGAAGCTGTGCCTAACATCAAACCTAAATTTTTACTCTTTACAATGTCCATCTGTTGTACCTGGTTCTGTTCTCTAGAGCCAAAGAGAACAAATCTAATCCCTCCTCCAGAAGACAATCCTTCTAATACTTGGAAAAGAGCTACCGGTAAGTCCTGTGGAGCTGGAGCTACCAGCCGCCTGTAGGAGCCCAGCACGGGGAACCTCTGCAGCGCAGGCGGGCCACGTCAGGGGCCACAGCCGCCCAGGCCCATGGAAGGAAATCTGGGTGGCGTGTGGAAGGAGCACTGGATTCAGTTAGAGTCAGAGAACCTGGGTCTGCTTCCTACTGATGTAATTTCCTACTTGTGTGGATCTAACCCTCATCTGGGCCTCAGTTTCCTCCCCTATGAGGACACTGATGTCCAGAGACAGTGAGTGACTTGCCCAAGGTCACACAGCAAGCCAGTGGTGGAAATAAGAATCCACATCTCCTAACTCTCAGGCCATCCCTGTTGCTGCTACATTGCCAGACCAGACTGATGAAGGTCCCAGGCTGCAAGAAAAACCTGCTGATGCAAGGAGAGAGTTGACTATTTCTCATTCCCTTGAGCTACACTAAAGAGAAGCCTGAACATGGCTGAATATTCAGGTTACAAGGAAGTTGCCGCCACTTGCGGTTTAAGCTGCAGAGTCTTGGCTGTCCCCTAGATGAGCTGGAGGAAACCACCAAAAACCTCCAGAAGGCGGAGAACAAGCTCCTGGATCACCAGGACAAGGTGATCCAAGCCGAGGGCAGTAACTCAAGCATGCTGGCCAAGGTGGAGGCCCTGCAGAAACAGGTGTTGAAGACTGAGGGGAAGGACGAGGAAATCAAGAGGGCGGGAGACTTATGTCAGCTGATGAAGGAAGAGCTGGAGGAGGAGCAGAGCCTGATCCAGGAGCTGAAGGCAGAGATCAAGCAGCTCCAGAAGAGCATGGTGGAGCTGGAGAAGCTGGAGGAAGCCTTCGGCCGGAGTAAGAATGACTGCACCCAGCTCTGAACGAGGAGAATCTGACCAAGAAGATCTCCTCTGAGCTGGAGACCCTCGGGGTCAAGGTGAAGGAACTGGAAACGTCAGAGGACAGGCTGGACAAAACTGAGCAGAGTCTGGTGTCCGAGCTAGAGAAGCTCAAGTCGCTGACTCTTGAGTTTTGTGAGTGAGAGAAAATATTTAAATGACAAGGACAGAGAAAACGAGAAATTAATCAAAGAACTGACCCAGAAACTGGAGCAAAACAACAAGGTGAACCTTGTGGACCATCCCAGGAATGCCCCCACCCTCCTGGACAGGAACGACCTGCACATCGAGGATGGAATCTCATCTATGCTGCCCTCCAAAGAGGCCAGGAGGAAGAGCGTGCTGGACTGTCGCAAGCAGGGGGAGAACGAGGGGCAGAACAAGTAGGAGAATGAAAAGAACTGGAATCAGGAAGATAACAAAGTTAAGGACCTCAACCAAGAGATTGAGAAACTCAAACCACAAATCACGCACTATGAATTTCTGGAGGAGGAGCTGAAGAAAATGCGGGCCCAGAACAATGACCTGAAGGACAGTTACCTGAGTAAGCAGAATAAGAACAAGCTCTTGGCCACTCAGCTAGAAGACCTCAAGCTACAGCTGAAGAACCAGAAGGAGCTGGAGAATGGGGAGGTGGGGAGTGAAGAGTCTTTCTTGGTGGGCAAGAGCTGGCAGCACAAGAGACCCAAGTACCGAGGGCTGGTCAACGAGTCCCCTATGTCCAGGTATAAGTCAAGGGAACTCTCCCCTCAGCACAAAAGCAGGGAGAGACCTCTCAACAAGGAGCACACTCTCAGCAACGATAATGCTGCTCACAGCAGCAGGCCAGTTTACAGCTCCAATGCTGTGAACCGGAGGGCTGCCAAGGCTGGCAGCGCTGTGCTGGGCACGGACAACATCTCCCAGGATGCCAAGAGACTCAATGACAATTCTGTAGCCGTCTGTTCTCTGAGTGAAGGCAAGAGGACCAGGGAGCAGCCGTCAGTGCTGAGCCGCTATCTTCCGGCGGCCCAGGAGCACCAGAGACTGAAGGGAGTACCCAAGCCAGGACACAAGAATGGGCTAAAGGGGAAGGTGGAAAAGATATCCCGAGTGTTTAATGATGCCAGCCACAGCAATAGGTCCAACAGGACAGATACCACTGTGCCCTCAGCAGGGAACAAGGTGTTGAGGGTGAATAGGGTGGCAAGCCTGGATACCTTGTTAGAAGCCATATCAGCCAAGAAGATGGTCAACCCCTCTGGTGGAAGTCAGGTGTCTTCAGGGTTGGCCGTGGAGCTGGGCACCTCTAAAGCCGCTGATCCTTTGGCCTCATCTCAGAGATCATCCTCCGAAGGTCTGTCAAAATGCAAAAGACCTGCTAATGGCCAGGAAGCTGAGAGCAGTTCTCCCAGTCTGAACCCTCCAGTTTCATCCAAGGCTCCTTATGGCTCTAGAAGTCTGGAAAACATTCTTCAGAGCTTTGTAGCCCTAAGCAAGGAAGAACAAGATCAGCCTGTATCTGTGGTGATGGAGGAAGCAGTCAGCATGAAGCGTTGAGGTGCAGGGTCATCAAAACTAGCGGGAGAGAGAGACTGGACATGGAAGATAACATGGACACACATTCTCTCGTCACGGCCAAGTTAGTCAACACAACCATCACTCAAGAGCCAGAGTCAAAAAGGCAGCCCAGCTCTAGGGAAACACCCCAGTCACAAGCAGCACTGAGAAGCCCCCTGTTTGACAACGACAGGGATGTCGGGGCAGACATGGAACCTGTCAAACCTGTGAGAAGTGCTGCCACAGAGTTTCAAGAAGCCAATGGCTCCGGAGTAAAAAGACATTGGCCCTTCAGCCCCAGGGAGGCTTTGCGGTCCAAGGGGGTCATTAAGCCTGTCATTATTGATAAGGATGTAAAAGAGGTCATGGGGGGATTTGGGGGTGAGGGCGTCTCAGAGAAACCAAAGCCCACCTCCAGATCGGTGCCAAACAAAGTGATGAGCTGCATCACCATCTACCCCATGGAGGTAAGCAGGTCCAGGGGAAGCATAAGCAAAGCCCCAAGAGAGAGACACACACATCTACCAGCAACATCCAGGTGGTGCCCAGTGAGATATCCTCAGTCACCAACCGCATTAGTTTGCCTTTTGAGATCTCCATTAACAAGAATATCACATGGCAGATCACAGAAGCTGATTAAGCTGGGGACCTGCCCCCAAGGAATAGGCCAGAAACAGTGGTTTCCAGGAGCAGTATTACTATCAAGCCATCAAAACCTGTGGAGAAGAATAGCCAAGAGCCTTCCTCAGAGACCTTCAGGTGGAAGAGCCACCGTCCCTCTTTGGAAATGGAGTCATCCGACAGCAAACATGTTACAGTGCGGAGTGCCTGGAGGACCAAGTGGGACTTGAACTCTCTGGAAGATTCCCTGGCCCAAGGAGGCAAAAACGTGGATCCTCCTAATGCATATACGCAGAGATCTTCCACAGATTTCTCAGAACTGGAGTGGCCCAGGCCCTCTTTCTTTGAGCAGGGCGTGGGAAGGAAGGCAGGGAATCCAAGCAACGGCCCTGAGCTGTCTTCCCGTAGAAAACAAAGTAGCCTCACAGTGTCGAAGGTTCTCATGAGGCGTGGCCAGGCTGGTGATGCTGTCACCACTGCTGCCTTGAGTTGCCTAGCAGGCCTGGAGGAAGCTGAAGGCAGTAATCCCAACTCCTTTTGGTGGCAGCATAATTGCATGGAAAGGCCAGAGCTGCCTGCAAAGCGGCCTCCAGAGCTCACGCGGGTTAAGTCAGGCCAAGAACTCCAAAGAACTGATCTGACTGGGGTGGTTCCTGCTCTGCTGGGTTGATTTCCAAGATTTTGATTCTCTTCTCCCAGCAGAGGATTCACTCCATGGTCTGCCCCAAGGGGATGCAAAGTCATCTCCCATTCTTCTCTCCCTCTGAGCGTTCTTGACTTGGAGGTTTTCCAAGCAGAGGATGAACAGCACTGTTTCTGGTTGGAGGCTGCTCTGGGGGTCACTGAGCCCATGCCCCAGGGTGGCATCTTGGGTATTCAGACTATAGCCCTGCATCTGGGCTGGCTGTTTCCTGAGGGGCCATCCATCAGTGACATCTTAGCCAGACCTCTCCAGACACCACCTAACAGGACACAGAAGGGCCCATGCCCCTCCATATTCCCTTCACCAAGCACTGGAGGCTTGGCTGGCTCAAGTTTGCTTGCAGGATCCCATGGTTGCAAGCCTCACCTTGACTTCTCAGAGCAGGGTGCCATCCCCTCCCCACTTGGGGATGGGGGCACAGATCCTGAGACTGTGCTAGGCCTGACCTGGCACACTCCCTTTCCCCACCCCGCCCTAGTCAGGATGAACCCCTTTCCCATTCGTTATCTCCTGGAGCAATAGATCCAAGGAGACGTTGACACTCGTATGCTGCCCACCCCTGTCCCTGCCTTCTCCCCTGACCCCTTTCCCCTCAAGAACCACACTTTACTGAGTCAATGCAATCCTTGAAGGTTGGCTGGAAAGGGGATTTCTGTGGATTGTAGTTTTCTGTTGCCTCCATCTGCAAAACGAGAGGGGAATATCATGGAGTTCGGGGGTTAGAGTGGGGGGGGGAGGGTGATTCAGATTCAGAATGCAGCAAATTTCCCCAAATTCAAAAAAAAAAAAAAGAGCTACCATATCCTTCTGTTTCTTCTCTTCTACAAGCTGAACACTCCCAGTTTTTTCAACTGATTCTCGTATGACATTTACTCAAGGCTCTTTACCATCATGAGTGACCTTTAGCTATCAATATCCTTTATAAATTTCGGTGCTCAGAAAAGAATACAATGTAGTTTAATGAATACTTTGACCATTAAACTGTTAGGGGATGGTTTGGGTTCTTACATATTTCTCTTCTTATTCTGATTTTCCTGATAATGATGTAGATGGAAGTTATTTCTACATATTTGTGTCTGTGTACCCTAATCCTCAGTGAATGTCTAGAAAAAATGAAAGAATAAAGCCAGAATGGCTTCATCAAAAACAGTTCATGGGGGCGGCTAGGTGGCCCAGTGAGTAGAGCACCAGCCCTGGAGTCAGGAGTACCTGAGTTCAAATCCGGCCTCAGATACTTAACATAAAAAGCTAGCCGTGTGACCTTGGGCAAGTCACTTAACCCCAACTGCCCTCAAAAAAAAAAAGCAAATAAAAAAACAGTTCATGACAAACTAATCTTACTTCCAACATTAGAAATCTGACAGAAGCTGTTAAGGGGAGGGAGGGGGGAGGGGGGAGAAATCTTTGACACAAAAATGTCTGCTAGAAATCTTATATGCAAAATACACAGGAAATTTTTAAGAATCAAAGGCAGTCCCTAACATTTAAGTGGTCAAAGTATAAGAACAGGGTTCTCGAAAGAAAAAATCTAAGTATCACCAACCATATGAAAGAAGTTCCATGTCACACCCATTTGACTGGCAAAGACAGTAAATCAGGAAAATAGCAAATGCTAAAGGGGCTGTGGTAAGATAAGCTATGGAGCTATGAATCAGTCCAGGCATTCTGGAAATCAATTTGCAATTATACCTCAAAGTAACTAAATTGTACATACCTTTTGATCTAAAGATACATACACTCCAAAAACATATAGGACCCAAACAAACAAAAATTTTGCTGGCAGTGTCTTACATTATAACACTGAACTAAAGTGGTAGCCCATCAAACAGGGAATAGCAGAACAAACTGCAGCTTGTGAATGTAATGGAATATTACGACACTGTAAGAAATGACAAAGAGGAAAAGATTCAAAGAAATTTTGGGAGATTTGTATTGAACTGAAACAAAGTAAAATGAACTGAAACAAAGTAAAAATGCATGTAATTACAATAATGTAAAGGAAAACAGATTTAAAAGATTACAGAACTCAAATAATAAAATGAATAATCATGACTTCATAGGGGAAGGGGAAGAGAACAAGTATTTATTAAGTACCTACTATGTACTGGACACTGGGCTAAATGCTTTACAAATATTATCTCATTTTATTTATTTCAGAAAACCCATGATGAAGCTTGCCTCTCTCCTCTTAGCAGAGAAGTGATGAACTAGAGATGAACATGTCCAGAAATTACCAATGTGTTGATGAATTTTGCTTGATTATACTTAGTTGTTATAAGTTTATGAGGACTTCAGTTTGGAAATGGAAAAATGACTGGCTCGGAATTCAAAGGACCTGAATTCATATCCCAGCTCTGATGCTGACTTCCTGTATAATCTCATGTAAATCCCTTAACCATCCTGAGCCTCAGTTTTCTCTTCCATAAAATAGGAGCTGTACACTAGGTATCTTCTGAAGTCTTTTCCATCTCTATAGTTATGATTCTATCATTGATCTATGACGATAATGTGAAAAAATAAAAGAAAAAATGAATAAAATTTTTAAAAATAAACAGGAAGAAGTTCAGAAGAGTACAAATTGTAGTTCTGTAACTATCGTGCTAAATTTAATGTATTTTTTTAAAAAACTATACATAAGAGAAGTTGATAGTTTTATATATAATCTTTTTGTTCTTTGTTACTAAAACATTTGTTTCTATTGATGACTGGGTTCATAATAAAAAAGAAAAAATTTAAATGATATACAAAGTCTCTGTGAATGAGTATACCTGGACTCAGTTTGATATAAAAGGTTGCCAAATATGTCAAGCAGTGATCAAATGAAATATAAAATGGATTACTACTTAACAAAAATGAAATGAGTCCGTAACTACTTAACAAAAAATAAGCAGTCTGTTGAATTTAATTGAAGCAGAAAGAGATTCACATGAATATATACATGCTTAAATACATACACATACATGATAGATACACACGTGTCTATACATATGCACATGTGTGTATAACATTAGATATGTAATAACCTGAGTCTCAGTTTTCTCATTTGTAAACTGTGGGAACTGCACTACACAATCTCTGAGGTCCATGGTCCAGGCAGGGGAGTTAGAACACTCCTTACTTCCCAGTGCCACTTCCATGCTCTTCCTCTACCATTCATTACTCAATAACCTTTCCTCTTTTGAACATGATTAATCTATATTTATCACCTAATTAAGATTCAGGTAGCTGTTATCTACCAACCTCCAGGGCACTTGGTTTTTCTCAACAATTTCAGTGTCTTCCTCACAGTCTTTCTCACCTTCCCAACTCTTGCTCTCATCCCAGGGGACTTCAACATACATATTGATACTTCCTCAAATACCCAAACCTGCCAGAATTCCTCAACTCACTCATTTCCCAAGACCTACTCCCTCCACCCCACCTCAGTTACACAAAGAAAGCCATACTCCAGATGTTACCATTACACACAAGTATTCCTCTTCCACATTCATGAATTGACATTCCCCATCTGATCAGTCTATTTCCCCTTGCCCCCCTGCCTTACAACCCCAAACTCCATTCTTCATCCTTACCATGACATCCAATCCTTCAACCCTTTAGTTCTTTACCAGGCCACCACTGCTGCACTAGCAACACACTCCTCCCTTCCCAATCATGGGCCCTTGGTGAACCAATTCAACTCTATGCTGAAGTCTCTAGAGTCCCTTACCCCTTTATCTCATCATCAATCTTGCCCTGCCAAGCCTCAGCCTGGATTACTCCTACCATCCACTGTCTTCACTCCTATTCACATGCTGCTAAATGAAGCCACAAAAAAATCATGAAATCATGCTGACTGGGTCTACTACAAATCTGTTACATAACCTCAACTAGGCTCTAACTCTGACAAAGAAATCTGTTTATACTTTCCTAATCCATTCATTATTCCACAGCACCTTTTCCAAACCTTTACATTCCTCTTAAAACTTCCATGGTTCCCCAAGTCCCACCCGCTTGGCTGAGAATTTAGCCTCATATTTTACCATAAAAATTGAGACCCTTCACTAAGAGCTCCCTCTTCTCCCCTCTTCCTCATCTCACATCACTTGGATGCTTTTCAACAAAATATACTCCTTCCATTGACTCACATGAAGAGGCAGTCCTTCTCCTTGCCAAGGCAAACCTCTCTACATCCAGAAATGATCCCACTGAATCCTGTATTTTCCTGCAGAGTATCCCCTCTATTATCCCTACACTCTCACTAATCTTCAGTCTCTCCTCTACTGGCTACATCCCTACTGATAATAAATAAGCCCATACCTACCTTAACCTCAAAAACCCTCTTGACCCATCCATCCCCACTAGCTAATGTCCCATATGTCTCTTCCCTTTTGAGACTAAAAACCCCTTGAAAAGACCACCTACAACTGCTGCCTCCAATTCCTTTCTCCCCATTCTCAAGTTCTTAACTCTCTAAAGTCTAACTGAAGTTTAGCTTCCAACATCATAATTCAACTGAATCTGCTCTCTCCAAAGTTAGCAATCATTTCTTAATTAATAAATTTAATGGTCTTTTCTCAATCCTCATGCTTCTTGACATCTCTACAGCCACTAACATTGTTTATCAGTCTTCTTGACATTTTCTTACCTCTATATTTTCATGACAATCTTTTGTTCTGATTCTCCTCCAACCTTTCTGGCTGTCACTCCTTTGCTAGATCTATGACCAGGTCACACCTGCCAACTCTGTGTCCTCCCCAATACTCTGTCTTGAACCCTTTTCTTTCTATACAGTTTAGTTTGGTGATCTCATCAACCCTCGTGAATTCAATTATCATCTCTATGCTGCTGAATCTCAGATCAACTTATTCAGATTTAAATTCTTTCCAAATGTCAACTCTCTAATCTCTAAGTCTCCAATTGTCTTAATGGGTATATCAAACTGGATATCTTGTATACATATATTCAACATAATATGTCCAAAACTGAGCTCATTATTTTCCCTCCCTCTCCCCCAAGAGTTATGCTCTTCTTAAAACACACACACACACACACACACACACCTCTCTGTACAATCAATGGTCAAGTTCTGTTATTTTTACCTTCATAAAATTCCTTAGAGTGCTCCCCTTCTCTCCTGACAGTGCAAACATCCATCACACCTGGACTGCTGCAACAGCCTACTAATTGATCTCTTCACCTCAAAATTTTTTCTAGTCCAATCCAACTGTCAAACTGATCTTCCTAAAAACACAGGTCTAACCATACTATCCCCTTCCCCATTCAATAAACTCTAGTGGTTCCCTACTGCCTTGAGATTGAAATAAAAAATGCTGTTTGTTTTAAACAGTCCATAACCTGGTCCCTTCTACCTTTCTACCACCTTATTCACCTCTGTGTAATCTCTGATGCTGTGACACTGGCCTCCTGGCTGTGCCTTGGATACTCATCTCCTAACTCCAAACATTTTCATTAGCTGTACCCCCAGGCCTGGAACCTCTCCCTCTTTATCTCAGTGGCATCCTTCAAGTCACAGCTAAATTAATTCTCACATTCTGCAAGAAGTCTTACCTCAGAGGTTACCCTCCAATTTATCCTCTGTGCGTGTATATACAAATACATACTATTTGCATATAGCTGTTTTCATGTTGTCTCTCCCCATCAGACTGAGTTTCTGAGAGCAGGGACAGTCCTATGAATGTGCTCTCTTTCTTCAATCCCAAGTGTTTAGTACTTGGCATAGTAGTCATTTTATAAATCCAAGCTGACTAACTAAAGTGCCTGAGTACCTGGCATGGTAATCACTTAGTAACGGCTAGTTGACTAACTAAAGCAGCATCAAAAGTCATAATACTGAGTTATCAGGAGTTGACTACAGGAGATTAAGATGCCACAAAAAACTATTTCTCAACATTGTTCAGGCTAATTGTGACAGCAAAAGACCCTGTAGCATTTATTAAATAGCAAATTAACTTAAGTCAGAAAAAAAGGACAGGAAATAAATATGAATCTAATGATAACACTTGAAGAATGGGCTGCACAATACCTGAAGGACCCTAACAAACTTACCTTGAACTACACCTTAAGAAACATTAGTAGAAAAGAAAGAAAAAAAATCTCTCAACGAGATGAAGATGAACATGTGAGAAAAGAGGTTAAGGTATGGAGTGAAATGGACATGCTCCAAAAACCTAGGGTGCACATAGCAACATGCTGAGGAAAGGTGGAGAAAAAAAGAAGGAAGTGGCAGTTTGGGCCAAGACATTGAGAAACAACCAGTGAACACTTCAGGGGGCACAGAACTGTTCATGAGTGTGGTGTTCAGCTCTAGAGAAGGAAGGCCGGCAAGTCTAAGAAACTGTCAGCAGATGGGGTGCCTGTGACAACTGAGCGCTGTAGTTTGCTGATCCAGGAGGAAAGGGCTTGATCAAGGTACAGAGTTGGGAAGAGTCAGGGATCAGGAGAAAGGTCAGGAAAGAGATCTACCCACAAGCAGGAAAGAAACGGGGCAGGGTAGAAAACAAGAGGCGAGTTTGCGGCGGGCAGCGAGGAATCGGGATGTCAAGAGGATGCTGGCGGGAAGTTGGCAGCTGAGAGGGATGCCCCAAGAGGTGAAGAAGCAAATCGGGGTAACAGACGGGGAGGGGCATGGGGTACGAGATTCAGGGGTCGGAGGTCAGCCCGAGAGAAGAGCGGGGTCGGGGACAGAGGGCAGGGGTCAGCGGTAACCCTCCCGCCTCGGCCCTCGACTCACACAGCTCTGAGTAGCGATGGCAGCCCCGGCCCAGCTGCTGCAGGTACCGCTGCAGGACGTCCGTGAGGAGGTGGCAGGCGCTGAGCTGCACCGAGTCCCAGCCCAGCGCCTGGCAGATCTGCGCCACCGACACCCGCAGCAGCGACCGCGAGTAGCTCTCGCACATCCCGCTCCACGGACTCCCGCGCCGCCTCCGTCTTCGCCGCTGCCCTACTTCCCCTCGTGCTTCCCACTTCAGCGGGCCTCCTGGGCCATAGTCCGGGACTCCCCTCCACCGCCACCACGCAGGGGAAACCGTTTCCCTGACTCCCGGCGTCTACTTCAGAGCCTCAGCTCCGCCGGGCGCGCCAGCCTGAGAGCAGCCATTTTGGATTTGCCCCGCCTCCGTTTGGGGGCGGTCTCTCCGACGAGGCAGCACTAAACTGTTGCCGAAAGCAT
This sequence comes from Pseudocheirus occidentalis, assembly GCA_028646575.1. Lineage (NCBI taxonomy): Eukaryota > Metazoa > Chordata > Mammalia > Diprotodontia > Pseudocheiridae > Pseudocheirus > Pseudocheirus occidentalis. The sequence continues at coordinate 138,303,527 of CM053597.1, forward strand.
CGATAAGCAACAGTTCCCACCCCGCCCTCGACCCATTGATGATTTCGGCGGTCTTCCCGGTCCCACGGACTGCCGGGGCGGACACTCACATGGACTTGGAGCTTCGCGATTTGTCCAGTTCTTCCCTCCGCTCAGCAGCCCTGCCTGGGGGATGGAGGGAGAGAGCGGTAATAAAATCATTACATTTCCATTCTGTTAATGAAACTAAAACCACAAGCCAGAGAACCTGGGAAGCAACCCACGTTTTCTGTGGGGGCGAGTGCGGGGAGAGGACAGGGAGGTGTAAAAGGGACTTTCCACTAAGCCAGAGAACCCACGTGAGAAAGCGGCTACTCAGGAAGTCCGTGGATCAATCCAAGACTCTGTCCGAGCATCACTCCCTGAAGTTACTGGACAGAGATGTTGGCGTATACCCTCCCAACGCAGAGCACTCAGCGTGTCAGATAAACATGTTTATTAAATTACTATTTTTGACATTCATTTTTTTCCAAATAGCAAATAAGTCCATCTTACACACACATACACACACACACACACACATACACACACACACCTGAAAAACAAATACTCGTCAAGAAAATTTATACATTGACCATAGTGTCCTCTGACTTTTCCTTTCTTTTTACACATTACTCTCCAACCATACTCTTCAATCCAATAACGCTGATCTTCTGTCTCATGGAACAAAACACTCCGTCTCTGGGGTCTGAGCATTTTTTTCTGGCTGTCACCCATGTCTGGAAAGCTCTTTTTCCTTCCTCATCTCTGCAAACTGGTTCCCCTGGCTTTTAAGTCCTACTTTCTAAAGGAATTCTTCCTCAACTCCTCTTAATTTTAGTACTTTCCGTCTTTTAATTACAGGCATACCTCATTTTATGGCGCTTTGCTTTATTGAACTTTGCTGATACTGCGTTTTTTGCAAATTGAAGGTCTATGGCAACCCTGCCTCAGTCAAGTCTATCAGCACCATTTTTTCAATAGCCTGTGCTCACATATAATCTCTGTCATATTTTGGTAATTCTCATAATATTTGAAACTTCATTATTGTTGTTAGCATTATTACTTTTTAATGTGTGTTATGGTGACCTGTATGAGCCCTTCTCAGTAGCCTTTGATGGTTCATCATCTGCCCTAGGCCATCTTCTCTGTATTCTCTATATAATCAGCTATTTTTCTCTCTTGCCTATCACTCACAGATTCACAGATTTTTACTATGTATCCAGTCCTAATCTTTCTCTTGCACTCGAATCCTACAACATTGCCCATTAGACAACATTAAATGCTCATTGCCAATTTCAAATTGGATATCTTAGAGACATCGTAAACTCCATGTGTCCAAATCTAAACTCATTCTTTCCCAAAAAACCTCTACCCTTCTTTCAAATTTCCTAATTTCTGTTAAAGTCACAACCATCCTTCCAATCTCACACATTTAAAATCTTGAAATTATCCTGAACTCCTATGTTTTCTTCATCCTACATATCCAATTCATTGCCAAATTTACTGTTTATGAATTAAAATCTCTCAGATTCAGCCCCTTCTCTTCAGTCACAGCAAGAACCTCAATTCTACCTCTCCTCTCACCAAGATTATTGCAAAAACTTCCTAATGTGTCTCCCCGCCTCAAGTGTCTTACCACTCCTGTACATCCTACATGGCTGCCAAAGTAATTTTCCTAAGTGCATTTCTGACCATGTCATTCCCTGAATAGTCAAGTGATCAATCAATGACTTCCAATTGCCTGTAGGATAAAATGTAAACTCCTTTCTTTAGCTTTTAAAGGCCTACACCTCCTAGTCCCAGCCTATCTTTACAATCACATTGGGCATTGCTTTCCTTACTACACAGAGTGATTCAGCCAAACTGGGCTTTTTCTCTCTTGCAAATGACGCTCCACCTTCCATCTGAGATTATTTGCTATGGTCATACAGCATGCCTGGAATTCACTTCCTCCTTCCCTTCACCTCCTAGAGTTCCTCTCTTCCTTTCTAATGTAGCTCAAGTACAGTCTTCTCAATGAAGCTTTTGCTGATTCCTCCAACTGTGAGTACCCTCCCTTATAAATCATCTTGTGTAGGATGTATGGGCTCCCTGTGTAGGTTATATATCTTTGGACTCTCAACCACCTCTTTTCAAAGGAAATTTTATTTCTTGTCTGGAGGAGAGCAGGAAACTGGTGGCACATCCTTGGCTCACTGCTCTTCTCAAAGAGACGATTTAACTAGAATTGTATCTAATTGCCTTCCTAAACATTACTTTTGCTGTTGTTCAGTTGTGTCCAACTCTTTATGACCCCATTTGGAATTTTCTTGGCAGAGATACTGGAGTGCTTTGCCATTTACTTCTCTAGCTCATTTTCTCATTTTACACATAGTGAAACTTATGCAAACAGGGTTAAATGACTTGCCCAGAGTCACACAATCAGTAAGTTTCTGAGGCTTGATTTGAACTCTAGAAGATGGGTCTTCCTGATGCTAGATCTGGCACTCTGTCCACTATGCCACCTAGCTGCCTCAAATATTGCTAGTCTGGGGGAAATGATTTTTAAGTTCAAGTCACTCTTCCAATAGATATCATTTAATGGGGAAGGAATGCCCCAAACTATATCTAAAGGCTTGACTCCCTTCCCACAAAATGATAGACAGTGGCTATCACAAGAGTACATGGCAAAGCCCATTTATCAAAGCCAATAGCAAACAGAAATCATAGAATTCATATAGGTTAAAATATACTGGACAATATGCAGATTATATATCCTTTCCCACTGAGAATGATACTTGGAATGAGGAAGTCCAGCTCTTCTACAAGTTGACTTCTTCCCAAAATCTTTCTTTCCCTTCAGTGTCCTCTCTCTGAAGAGAGCCTGGACTAGACAACCCTTAAGATCCCTAGCTATGCAAAAGCAGCTAGGTAGTGTAGTGGAGAAGCACTGGGCCTGGAATCAGGAAAAACTGAGTTTAAATCCAGTCTCAGACACTAGCTGTATTACCCTAGACAAGTCACTTTACCTCTGTGTACTTTAGTCTCCTTAATTGTAACATGGAGATACTAATAAAGCCTACCTCCCAGGGTTGTGAGGGCCAAATGAGACAATATTTGTAAAGTGATTAGCGATGCTTGTTTCTTTCCTTTAAATTCTAAACTTGCAATTTTAAATCATCCCTTCTTTAGGAAGATACTTATACTCACTCTCCTAGACTGAGAAACTAAGAGATCTGAGGAAGAGGTTGATAAGAGCAAAGTCACAGTGTTTCAGCTATTAAGCTTCCTTTGCTAAGACATTAATTATAAAATACAATAACTTATGAGAGATCTGATGAATGAAGCTTTCATAAGCACCTAATTATAAATTTATCTTCTATAATAACAGTGTTCAAATTTTCCATCTGTAGGCCATTTAAGGTAGTTTAGTTGAAAGGTTTGGAGTAAAGACATTTGCTTCCTAGTGTGGTATTGTTAAAACAGACCTGGTTTTGGAATCAGAGGACCTGCTACTTTCCTGTGTGAGAAAGTCACTTTACCCTTTTAGTACTCAGTTTCCTTATCTATAAGGTGGAAAATTGGATTAGATTATCTCTGTGATAAATATTATTCTAGCTTTGGCATTCTGATTCTAACTAGTGCAAAATATTCCACTGAAGATCACATCATTGGGGGGGAGGGGAAGAGGAGGAGTTTATTTATTTATTTTTAGTTTTCAACATTCATTTCCACAAGATTTAGAGTTCCAGATTTTCTTCCCCTCTCTCTCCTACCCCTCACCCCACGACAGCAAACATACTGATTACCCCTTCCCTCAATCTGCCCTCCCTTCTATTCCCCCCCATTGCCTCCCCCTTTACCGCCTTCCCCCTTACTTTCTTGTAGGGCAAGATGATTTCTATAGCCCATTGCCTGTATGTTTTATTTCCTGGTTGCATGTAAAAACATTCTTTTTTTTTTTTTTTTTTTTTTTTTGCTTTTTGGAGGGCAATTGGGGTTGTGACTTGCCCAAAGTCACACAGCTAGTAAGAAACAATTTTTTAACATTTATTTTTAAACTTTCAGTTCCACATTCTCTCCCTTCTTCCCTCCTCACCCACCCCCATTGAGAAGACAAGCAATTCAATATAAGTTATATATGTATAGTTATGCAAAACACTTCCATAGTAGTCATATTATGAAAGACTAACTGTATTTTCCTCCATCCTATCCCACCCCTATTTATTCTATTTCCTCCTTGACCCTGTCCCTTTTCAAAAGGGTTTGCTTCTGACTACCCCCTCCCCCAATCTTCCCTCCCTTCTATCATTCCTCCCTCTTATCCTCTTCCCATTTACTTTCCTATAGGATAAGATACTCAATTTCGTGTGTATGTTATTCCCTCCTTAAGCCAAATCCAATGAGAATAAGGTTGACTCATTCCCTTTCACCTTTCTGCTCTTCCCCTCCATTGTAACAGCTTTCTTTTGCCTCTTTTATGTGAGATAATTTACCATATTCTATCTCTCCCTTTCTCCTTCTCCCAATATATTCCTTTCTCATCTCTTAATTTTATTTTTTAGACATAATTCCTTCATATTCAACTCAACCTGTGCCTTCTATGTGTACATACACACATATATACATACATGCACACGTATATGTATTCATGTATCTATCTCTATATATCTATATAAAAACACACACTCATATTCCCTTCAATTATCCTGATACTGAGAAGTCTCATGAGTTACAAATATCATCTTTCCATGTAGATTTACATTTTCCATGTAAATAGTTCGACTTTAATAAGTTCTTGTATTTGAAAGTCAAATTTTCTGTTCAGCCCTGGTCTTTTCATCAAGAATGCTTGAAAGTCCTATATTTCCTTGAATGTCCGTATTGTCCCCTGAAGTGTTATATTCAATTTTCCTGGATAGGTGATTGACCCTGATTCTGTGCTGCAGAAGAAAATAGAGGAAGAAATGTAGAGCTGAGGAAAAGGAAAATATAAGGAATTAAATAAATGTAATGTCTGTCAGTATAAACCTCTTTTAATTGGAATTTACTTTTTAAAAGTTTTATATAAAAATCCTTTGTTTTTATACTACTTTTATGTCCAAATATAACCTTCATTCCCCCCTCCCCCGCTAGTCATTCCCTGTGATAAAGAATTTGAAATTAAAGAAGAAAACATGCAATTCAGCAAAACAAACATTTATTAAGCACCAGCTGTAATTTCTCTCCCAGCCTCTAGCTTTATATTTAGACATCTTAAACTCAATATGTCCAAAATTGAATTCACTATCTTTCCTTCTTGACTTTCTTTTACTGTAAAAGGTACCACCACCATTCTCCCAGTTACCCACGCTTGAGACCTAGGTGTCATTTTAGATTCCATATCCAGTCAGTTGTCAAGTTCTGTCATTTCCATATTTGTAATATCTCTTGGATGCCCCTTTCTCTCCTCTAACACCACCACCGTAGTGAAGGTTCCTCTGCTTCAAGTTTCTCCCCAGCACAATCCATCTTCTATTGAGCTGTCAAATTTATTTTCCTAAAAACACAAATCTGACAATAGACTCCTGTAGCTCCCTATCATTCCAGTATCAAAAATAATTTCCTCTGTTTGGCCTTCATAATCCCTTAATAAACCAGTCTTTTTCTACTATTCCAGTCTTCATATACTTCACTCTCTTCCATGTATTCTTTGATCGTGTGACATTAGCCTCCTTGCTGTTCCTGAAACATGACACCTCATCTCCAAAATCCATGTATTTTTACTGGCTGTTCCCAAAGGCTTAGAACACTGTACCACTTCATCTCTGCCTCCTAGTTTTTTTCAAGCCTCAGCTAAGGTCCCACCTTCAATAAGAAGCCTTTCCAAGTCCTCCTTCATATTAGTGTCTTCCCTCTGAGATTATCTCCAATTTATCCTGTATATAATTTGCTTCTCCATAGTCATTTGCATACAGTCTTCCCTAGGGGTGAGTAACCTTTGGCCTTGAGGCTACATGTGACACTCTAGGTCCTCCAGTACAGCTCTTTGACTGAACCCAAACTTCATAGAACAAATCCACATTTGACCTCAAGGCTGCAGGTTCCCCATCCCTGGTCTTCCCCATTAGGCTATAATTCTTGAGAACATGGACTATTTTTTCTGCCTTTCTCTGTATCTTCAGTATGTAGCACAGTGGCTGGCATTTAGTAGGTGCTTAATAAATGCTAATTGACTGACTGATACTATGGGTTAGGTTCTAGGGATACACAGACAAAAGACAAAATCATTCTTATCTCAAGCAGCTTACATTCTCTTAGGAGAGACATGTACTTACATGAGCATATGCATGCAGTAAATATTTCTATGAACTCACTATCTCAGGGTCAGAGTGCTAAATCATTGTAATGTTAAGGGAATTTGAAGATCTTTCCTACCCTTTAAAAAGCCCATGTGACCTGCTTTGAGCTTTAGCCCAGTCCACACTTGAGCCCATGGTGGGAGGAGTTTGACAAATGGGTGGAGCAGGAAGAAAGAATGAAGCACAGCTGGGAGAGAACAAGGCAGAACTGAGGCAGAGTAGCTAGCATGAGTGAGAGAGGGAGGGAGCTTGTTTGTGGGGAGGCCTAAGAGAGGGAAGGCTTGGGAATGGTGGCACTCCCTGGATTGATGATGTGTATAAGCTTCTTTGCTACCATGGTGGATTTGGCTTTCTGGTATCTGAATAAATATCTTGGTTTCATCTTTGAGGAAGAGAATTTGTTATTGTGATTCAACCCTGGAAATACATACGCATATTCATAGCAGCTGCTTTGGGTACAGCATTGGAGATATAATCACTGTCAGGCTGCTACCTCATCTCAGATTCTAGAAGTACTGCTGAGGAATTCAGATGTCTCTACTCTAATGCTATCAGTTTGAATTCCCCCACTGTTAGCCACCAGAGCATTGGTCTTAATTGGAGAGGAGTCCAGAAGGAGTCTAGAGCCTTTTCTCCTTATAGTCAGGTGAAGAAGCAAAGTCAAATAAAGAGAGGCCGACCAAGAGAGAGCGGTCAAGGATGACTCAGGCCTTTTCAAAGTGTCTTCTGTACCTGTTTCACAACTGCAGACATCCAAGACACTGAAGTCCCCCACATGATTAGCAGAATGGAACCAATTACAGAATGTCTCTCCAAGGTAGTTCCATTGTGTGCCATCATGACTCTCCTAGAATCGTACTCACTAGCTTCTTTTGATTTAAGGGACTGCAGCAACCAAGCATGCTGATACACTATGCCCACGTTCACAAGGGCTGAACTTATTGACCAGCCTCCCGGTTGTACAGAGAATGTATACCCAAAACAAGTACAAATGAGGAAGGGTACTAGCATTTGCAGAATCAAGAATGGAACTGAATAGAATTCAGGGCTTCTTAAACTTTTTCCTCTTGCGACAGCACCTCATAAACTTAGTGGATCGAGACCCCATATGGGCTGGAATAGATGTTATGCTGGAGCTGAATCTTAAAGGAAACAAGATTCCAGGAGGCCAGGTTTAGAAGGAAGTACATTCCAGGTATGGCAGACAACCAGTAAAAAGACACAGAAAATGTGGGACAGGTAACAAAGCCAGATTAACTGGACCTTAGATTTCAAAAGAGAAGGAAAACATAATAAAGCTGGAAAGGTAAATTGAGGTCAGGATGTGAAGGGTTTTAAGAGCATGTGGAGTTTATATTTTATCCTAGAGATACAGGGAGCCACAGGAATGTATTAAGTAGACTAGTAATATGGTCAGATGTCTGCTTAAAGAAAATTGTTTTGGCAAGTATGTGGAAGATGTGGAGTGAGGAGACTTTAAGGAGGTAAATCAGAAAAAGACCATTTCAGTATTCTAGGGGACAGCTGAGAAGGGTCTAAATTAAGGTGGTGATTATATGAATAGTGAGAAGGATACAAATGTGGTAGACATAGAAGAGGAAGAAATGGTAGAATTTAGCAACTGTTTGAATACTTAGATTGAAAGAAAGTGAGAAGTTGAGGGATAACCTGAAAGATGGTGGTGTCCCTGACAGAAATAGTTCAGTAGAAGGTTTGGAAAGAAAGATGGTGAATTCTTTTGGAAATGTTGAGTTTGAAATATCTAGGGGACATTCAGTTTGAAGCATCCAATTGGCAGCACTCAGGAAAAACACTAGGGCAAGATATGTACATCTATGTAGCTAACAGGGGTTGATGAGGTCGCCAAGAAAAAGATAGTGAAGAGAAAAGCATATAGAACAGAGCCTTGGGGGTATTTGCCAGTTAAAAAAGAGTTGCAGAAATAAAAGAAATGGGGGGGGGGGGAAGGGATAGGAAGGAGAGACAGACGATCACTGTCACAATATGTCCACTATGAAGATGTCCTGTATAATCAC
>CM053597.1:138312382-138329749 GCA_028646575.1 Pseudocheirus occidentalis
AGAAAATGTGTAATTCAAAAATGTAATGAAAATGAATAATGTAAACAAGAAAACAAAAAAGAAATAAAAGAAATAAATAATAGTTTACTTCTGAGCTTCTTGGCAGGTAGGGCAAAAAAAAAAAAGTAAAAGTGCTGGGCTATGTAGATACCACCTGGAGGCAGGCAAACTTTCCTGTTACTAAATTCTAGGTGTAATTCATCACATAGATTCTTATGTAAGGGATATTGAATAACATTGTAGGCATTTCTAACAATTGTTTTCAAAAGACATCAAGGAGATGTTTTTTGTATTGATCCTCTGTAAAAGCTCAGGGCACAACATTAAATCTTAACTCAGCAAAGCAATTTCTTCAGGGAACTAAGATAATAGAGGGCAGGTAGATAGCTTTCAAGTGCTCTAGCAGTAGAGGTATACAGCTTGAAAAACCTAGAGGAATGGAGTTAACGTGTTCCTTTTGCTTTTTTTCTGAAATATAAAATATTTCAAAAAAGATATTGGCAAGAGCTAGATTAGTCAATTCACAGTTCAATTCTTGGGCAAGTGCATGTGTTCTCTGTAGTTGGTTAGAGATGTCTGTGTTTTCTTAAAAAAAAAAGGGGGGGTGGCTAGGTGGCAAAGTGAATAGAGCGCCAGCCCCTGGAGTCAGGGGGACCTGAGTTCAAATCCGGCCTCAGACACTTGATGCATTTACAAGCTGTGTGACTCTGGGCAAGTCATTTAACTCCAACTGCCCTCCAAAAAGCAAAAAAAAGATTATTCTAAACTAGAAAAACAACAAACATGAACATTTCCATACAAAAAACCCAGAAGGAAGGGAGGGTAATCCCTTTGTTTAACTCCAGGATTGAAGAGAGTGCTATAGGAGAAATAAGATTATGACGTAGTTGTTCAGTTTTGTAATGTCAAAAGGCTAAGATGTCTTCTCTTTGTTCAAGATTCCTATAAATGTTAACTGAAATTGTCTTGCAGCAGACAGTTATGTTGGAAAACATGGGGTTTATGCTAGTTTGGACCTCTTTCTCTCCCAGCTAGAAATGACTTAGAAATAGATTCATGTAAATTATAAAGTGTTTCTACCAGACTCAAGCCTAATAGAGTATGGTACTAGTAGTATTTTTTCCTTTGGTACTAGTAGCACTCTAAGAATATATAAATGGCATAAGGTCTTCTAGAGGGCCATAGGGTTTCGTTGCCAAGGAGTGTGGTGTGATGGAAGCAGCATCTTCTAGGGTCCCTGCCATGTAGGCTAGTCTATTTTTTTTTCTCTCTAAAAGGAAAGAAAACTTTTTTTGTGACTTGCTTGGTTCAAGGGGCTTAGGCTTGTGCCATTTAATATGATTTCCTAGGCATAAAAAAGATAGCTTACAAGGAGTCAGCGATCCCTCATATTTGGCAGATGACCCACCGCCATGGAAGTACCATAAAAATAGCCACCCTCATCTAACCCAATGTACCCTGCTAACTATGACCAGTTTCTGTAAAGAAACAGGGGACTCTGTTTACCTGAACCAGAGCTGTATCATTGTTGAGTGTCCTTTCCATGTGATTTTAAAGGTATATGCATATTTAATTTCATTACAATTCTAAGACTGAACCACCAGACTGGTGTTCCCAAACAGATAGATATAGGGAAGTTTGGAGGAGGGATGGCTTTGGAGGAAGCTGTGAGTTTCACTTTGGAAGTTTCGACTTTGAGATCTCTATGAGACATTCAGAAGTCAAATAGGCAGTTAGTAACGTGTGACAGTGGTTCAGGGAAAAGACTGGATATACAATATAGATATTGAAGTCTTTGTGTAGAACTTAAACTAAACCTATATGAACTGAAGAGATCATCAATGAAGAATACTGAGTGCCCAGGGCCTTAGAGGACTCCCACACTCCATAAGAGCATGATGATCTAGCAAAGCCTACTAGAAGTATTACACAATTAGAACCAACAGAGAGCAACGGCATAGTAGCCAAAGGAGGAGAACGTGTACAGGAAGAGAAAACCATCCGGAATGCTACCTAGAGTCAAATAGGCTTAGGACTGAAAACAGGCCATTGAATAGAGTCATTAAGAGATTGTAGGTGCTTTTGGAGGGAACAGTTTTAGTGGAGGTAGAGGTATAGTATTAGAAGTCACACTACAAGGGAGTAGGACGTGGATGGGAAGTAAGTAAAACTACAAAGAACGTAGATGACCTTTTTTAAGAGTTTAGCTGTAGGGAGCAGGCATGGGATTGATTAGGATAGTGATATCAAACTTAAAAGGGGTCACTAATACATACATAAAATTGCTTCCAACTGGATATTGATTTAGAAAACCAATGTTAACTATATTTTATTGCATTTTTATTTTGTCAACTATTTCTCAATTACATTTTAATCTAGTTCTTGCCCACTGTGGCAGATGGCTGTATGTTTGATACCTTTGTCCTAGGAGACATCCACTGTGTGATCCTGTTATATGTTGTAATCCTCCATTCTTGGCATTAAATACTCTCTAATTAAGTAGTTTAGTAAGCTATCTATAATGGCCGACATAAGCAAAATGTGTAGCCAGTTACCTGATGATACCTACAGCTACATTCAGGTGGTAAGGGTTGGCTTGGGGACAAGTAACACACTTTTAAAATACTTCTGCAGGAAGACTTCGGTTGTTTCTCAGACTCACAGAACTCTACCTCATTCATGCTTCTCCACTGGGGTCTTAGCTTCTGTGGGAATGAGTCAATGGAATGGAAAAACATTTATTAAAAATTAACTATCTGCCAAGTACTGCACTAAGCTCTGGAAATAAGAATAGAAAAGCAAGAGATTCCTTGCACTTAAAGAGTTCGCATTCTTATTGCAGGAGACAAAATACATATGAGAGTTCAGCTACAAGATGGGTGGGAAGGCCTGGTAGTCCTTAGGCTTAAACAGCTGGTAGACTGAAAGTCCGAGTCCTCAGGGTACAGTCTGTTTTAACTAGAAGCATTGTAACAACAACAGTAACAACAGCTAACATTTATACAGCATTTACTAATTGTCAGGCACTATGCAAAGCATTTTACAATTATCTCATTTGAGCCTTACAACAACCATTGCTGGGAGGTTAGATACTATTATTATCCCTACTTTACAGATGAGGAAATTGAGGCAAATAAAGATTAAGTGACTTGCCCAAGGTCTCACACACACACACACACACACACACACACACACACACACACTCACACAGAGCTAGTATCTGAGGCCAGAGTTGAACTTGTCTTCCTGACTCTGGGCCTATTGTGCCATTTAGATGCATTCTAATGCAATTTATGAAATCATATCCATCTCACATCTAAGGGCCTAGGCCCATAACTGTTGGGGTGATTCTGATGGGATGTGACTGGATTACATTGGGGAAAGGCTCTGGGCAGATGGAAGTTGGGTTAGGGCCATTAGGGAAAGGGGTCAGACACCTGCCTGAAAAGCCCTATACTCTGGGGCAGGGTTTCTCAACCTGTGAGTTATGTTCAGTTTAAATACATCCTGCATATCAGATATTTACATTACAATTCATAACAGTAGCAAAATTAGTTATGAAGTAGCAAAGAAAATAATTTTATGGTTGGGGGTCACCACAACATGAGGAACTGTATTAAAGGGTTGCAGCATTAGGAAGGTTGAGAACCACTGCTCTAGGGCCTAGTGGTAGATCTCACTTTATACTGTTACATTCCACTTTACACTTTGTTATATTCAAGCAGGCCTCAGACATTCTGTCATCTTTATTTCTCTTCAGGCTGTACTGCTGACTCATCTCCACTGGTCTTTCCCCATCATACTGTGGAGACCTCTTCACTCTGGAAGCTCAGTCCATATCTGGACTGCTTCTTACATGGGAAATACTTTCCATCCCTGTGAACTCACCTTCAACTTGACTGGTTCCTCCAGAACCTTCAATTTAAACCTCTTTCTAGGTTGTATTGCTGATTCATCTCCAAAGGACCTTCTACTACCATGCCCCAGCAACAGGTGCCTTCTTCCTCCTCCCTTCCTATTTTTAGCTCCCTTTCATGTATTGTCTTTTCCCATGAGAGTATAAGCTTCTTGAGGACAGGGAACTTTGTTATGTTTATCTCCCCAATCATGGCACACAAGGTAAGTGCTTAATAAATGCTTGTGGACTAAGTGATCAATAGAGAGAACAAGGACATAGGAAAAATGTATTAGTTCACTGAGAAGCCATGGGCTCTTCCTTGCCACAATTAACGTTGTTTTAATTTTGTATTCTCGCTTATATAAGCCACAGTAAGAGAAACTAGGAGTGTCATGTATGCTTTATTATACTGATAAGGCAGAAATTTGGAGTACTCCAGAATGCAGGGCATGGCTAGTTATAAGACAAAGGGTCAAGCAATCCAGTACTACCTTATACTTTATGCTTGAATTGGTCAATATCAGGTTAAAACTGGAGGGAGAGAAGTGAGGCCAGAACAGGAGTGATGGGTCACTAAGAACATGTAGGAGTGGTGGATCGAAGGCCAAGTAAGAATAAAAGACAAAAAAAAAAAAGAATAAGACAGACTTAGAAGTGAGGCAGAGGAGAGAAGAAAGGAGGTCTACTCAGAGAAGTGTTTTAGAGTTCTGAATTGTGAAGGTATAGGTTTTATTTGATGGTCAGATCCAGAATATGAGCATCCCTGTATATGGATAAAATGAAGATGGAGGTCATGGAAATTCTAGTTGGAAGGCAGAGTGTTTTCACTGTATAAATTGAAGCTCCCAAGAAGATGGCAGAGGTTGAGGATGGAGAAGAATACATATAGTCAAGTTGGTACTCCTAGAGAGATGAATGACTTGAACATTAGCAGATGGCTGAGACAAGGATGTTCAGTGCTTGCTAAAAGCAGGATGGAGGGAATATTTTTTTAAATTTTAATTGATTTGTTTATTTATTTTTAGTTTACAAGATTCAGTTCCACAATCCTTTGAGTTTCAGATTTTCTCCCCTCCCTCTCCTCGCCTCCTCCGCCCCCCCATGGCTACATGTAATCAAGTATAGGATCTGCAAATACTTTCACATTGGACATTAGTCTGGTTGTATAGAAGGGTTGTGACCAATGGAGTGAACAATGGGGAAAAAAGATAGAGTGAATTTCAAAGGGAATGCTGATTATTAATGCCGGCAAAGAGGAGGATCTGAAAGTGGGAATAAGGAGCAAAAATACTTTTTTATTCAATGCTTCAGGAGGCATGAAGCATGAGAGGAGTATCCATTATCAGAGAGATCAAAATGAGGTGTTATGTGTTTATACGTGTGTGTTCGTATATTATATGTGTGTGTTTGTGTATATATACACACACATATTTGTATATGTCTTTGCAAATCTTAAAGCGTTATATAAACAGCAGTTGTTATTAGGTGGTCTCAGGGTAGAATCAGGTTTCCATTTGCCACAAGACGGATAGAGAGCTAAGTGAAGAGACCCAGGATAAAGACTTCCATGGGGTACAATGGAATGGGAGGGTAGAACTGTGGAGGGCTAGGGCTGAAATGGATAGGAATGAGAGTTTGAGGAAAGAACCATGGGGGATTTTTGCTAAATTGATATTGACCCAGTATCAGGACTTAGCAATCTGCCCTGATAACATGGAGAATAACTAGTCCATTTAACAAACATTACATTTCTGTGTGTCAGGCATTGTTACACACTGGGAATACAAAATCAACAAAACTAAACAATTTTCTGCACTCAAAGAGCTTACATTCTATTGAGGGGAGATGGGGCTTCTATCTTCTAATAATTTTCCATGATTGAAGAGGCAGAGCAGGCCTTGGATCTCTTACAATTCTGTTACTCCTGTAGTAGAGGAAGAATAGCATGTTGCTTGGGTCCCTGGAGACTGGACTGAATTGAAGTTCTACATCTTTCTTAAAGCCTTATCCCAACATGGTTAGAGATGAGACACAAAGAAAAAATCCTGCACATAGTACTGGAACTCTGGCTTCTACTCTCTATCTTTGATGAACTAAGGCTCACAATCTGTGATCCCTGAGATCTTAAGCATCCTCAAGAGTAGGCAGATCATCATACTGCCCTAATACCATTTGAGTCACAAAACTCAACTGGAAATAGGTATAACGAAGCAGCGCATTTAGAGATATTCTTTGAGTTTCAAAGGCACATCTAGTGGAAAAGAACACAAAAACATGTATCACGCTGACTTGAGAGTCTGAAAAGCATCAGTTTATGCTCCTAGAAGTTAGGGACTGCTTTCATTTCTTTGTATTGCCATTGCTTAATTAAGTACCTGACTCATAGAATGCCTGATTATAATTGGTGACTAAAAGGTACTGGCCAAAGAGCATACAACTTACATAATCACTAGAACAAACATTTAATAAGTGCTTACTATATATGCCACTCACTGTGCTAAGTATATAAAGGCAAAAGATAGCTCTTGCTCTCAATGGAGGAGTAAATATGCAGCTATCTACAAACAATTATACACAGGGTAAATTGAAAATAATAGAATTCAGTAAAATTAAGGGAAATGGAGAACGGCTTCCTGAAGGTGGGATTCTAGCTCAGACTTGAAAGGAAGTCAAGGAAGCCAGGAAGTGGAGGAAGGGGAAGAGTATTCTAGGCATGGGAAACAGCCAGTGAAAAAACTTGAGTTGGGAAATAAAGTCAGTTTTTTTTTAACTTTCACATTAGTTACAATGTAAAGAATTAGAACCAACGGGAAGAATCATGAGAAAGAAGAAACAAAAAAGAGAGCAAATCATCTGCTTCTGTCTGCATTCAGACTCCACAGTTCTTTTTCTGGATGTGGACAGCATTTTCCCCCATTGAGCCTTTTGGAGTGGTCTTAGATCCTTGCTTGCGCAGAGCTAAATCTATCAAAGTTAGTCATTGCACAATGTTGCTGTTATAGTCAGTTTCTTGTTGGTGGAACAATAAGGTCACTGTCACTGGATGGCAGTGCTTATGTTAGTGGGGGTGGGGGTGTTAAAATTTACAAAGACTGTCAAGGTGGGTGGAGAGGGGCAGTTTTTGTAGGCTTTCAGCACTTGAGGATTTTGTATTTGATCCTGGTGGCGACTAGGAGCCAATGGAATTTTGACTGTGTGTGTGTGGTGACATGGTCAAACTTATGCTTTAGGAAGAGAATTTTGACAACTGAATAGAAGGTGGACTGGAATGGGTAGAGATTTGTGACAGGCAGTCCAGTTCAGCAGCCTTTGGCACAAAGATGAGGGATCGTACCAGGGAAGTGGTATTGTCAGAGAAAAGGGGGCACATTCAAGAGTGGACACAAAGGTTAAATCGAGAGGCCTTGGCAACAAATTTGATATGGGGAAGTGAGGGTGAGGACTCAAGGAAGACATCTAGGTTGTAAGTTGAGGTGACTGAATGGTAGAGCCCTAGATAAAATACAGGGAAATTAAGAGGGGAAGATTTGGGGGGAAAAGTGAATTTAGTTTTGGATGTGTTAAGCTTAAGATGTCTACAAGATACCCAGTTCAAGATGTCTAATAGGTAGAGGGAAATGAGAACATTCCTCCCATTTATTTTCCTACATTATACAAGTAATCAATCACGTGTACCTATGAGTTCAATTTTGTCCCAATGTCTAAAAAATTGGTAATTCTTGACTTACATTTCTCAAAAGATGTACAACCTCATCATAAAATGACCCATACTTGTAATTCTCCTTCCAGATTTCCACCTCCTGGAATCCCTTCCCATGGTTCCCTGAAGTCTGAGTTCAAGTGCCACCTACTTTCCTGGGGGTTGGGGGCTTCCCTTCCTACTTTGTATTTGATTTCTGTCCCCCTATATGCACACACCATCTTCATGAATATAGATAAGCTCTTTGAAAGCAGCGACTTTCACTTTTGTCTTTGGATTGTCAGCTGAACAGTCCTCTTAATGAGTACTTTTGATTGCTCATTAGGTTAAGAATGCACTCATTTTTTTTTCCATTTTGTATACCTATGCCTTAAGAGCTACCCAAATATTGAAATACACTATATAAACTTTAGATACAGGGAAGGCAAAGTAGCCTATGTAACACAGTGCCACCCTGAACAAGAGATAAGAGGCAGCACATGGCAAGGAAATCAGACTTGCACTATTTTGACCAGAATCTCCCCTCAGAACCTGTAGTGTAGGGGCCTGAGCCTCAGCCTTGGGAGTATAGCAGGGCACCCCAAACCCACCAGCCCTATCCTTCTAGCCATCAAAAGGAGTCTCTGTGGAGAAGTGGCCCATTTTCTTCTTATCACTAGCAGTGACTGCCAACCAAATGCCAATAGGCAGACAGGCACAGGTACCCTGTGAGTGGCAGCACCCACCCAGATCACTAGTCCTTCTTTCATCCCTGCCCTCTTAGCTGTTATCTAGGGATGCAACTCTGAAGGGGCCAGCCACCCACAATTGCCACTATACACATGGCACCTAAACCAGGTTAGCTGAAGCAGCAAGGCACCCTGGGGGAGAGAAGCATATGCAAACTAAGTCAATCTGCCACCTCATACCCTAATGGAGTTAGCCCAGGACCCCAAGCCTCAAAGCCTTGGGAATACCAATGCTTCTAGACCAATGCTCACAACCATCTTAGAAACTAAACCCGTGGAGATGAATGCTGGCAGTTGCTCCTTCAGCTGCTATCACAGCTACCAAAGACCCAGAAAACAAAGTTCTTACACCAAAGACTTTGGTACTGTCAAATTGTTCAATATCAGAAAGTAATATGATTTTTGTAGATGGAATGACATTAAAGAAGAGACATTACCATCCATCCATTACCTTTAATAACAATAAGTGTCCAGGAGGAGGTTATACACTCTGATTATTTTGATTTTACTAAATATTACTCTTTATTCTCAAATCACTAAGCTAGAAACTAGAGAGCAGTTTAAAAAACTCGGGTTATATTATAGAATAAGAGTGGGAAGTTCATATTAATCTTACCACTTATAAATCACATTTAAAAGTTGTAAAAATATTCTTCTCAGTGCGGTTCCTTTTGTAACATTCTTCTCTAAACACAGTATTTTTATACAATAGTAGCCTATCATACTTTTTTTTAAAGTTAAAAAAGCTTAAATTTTGCAACATTGCAATGAGACAACATAGAAAAGACATTGTTTTCATATAATTTGTTTATTGTAAGATAATTTACAAATATTTTGTCTTCCATGTACACAATGGACCATGTACACAATGAAGTTCTTCTGACAGACAAAAGTAGGCTAAACTAATTAGCTTGCTTCATATTTCATGTCTTTACCTGAAAAATATAAACAAAATGAACAATGTTAACCTGGAAGATAAAATATCCTAGAGGTGATATAATATACCCTAGTGCTTTTAAAGAATACTATACTATTGTTGTAGGGCAGCTAGGTGGCCAAATGGATAGAATACTGGGTCAGGAGTCAGGAGAAGACATTCTTCTGAGGTCAAATCTGGCCTCAGATGCTAATTGTGTGACCCTTGGGCAAGTCACTTAAACCTGTTTACCTCAGTTTCTCATCTATAAAAATGAGCTGGAGAAAGAAATGGCAAACTACTCCAGTATCTTTGCTAAGAAAAACTAAAATGGGGTCATGGAGAGTTGGACACTACTGGAATGACTGAACAACAACAAAATATCATTGTTGTGAATTGTCCTGGTAGCTAATATAATTATTTAACAAAAGAATAAAATTTTGTGACGTTTTCTATTACTGGGTCACAGTCCATACCTGACAAAAATACTGATGGCATCTCTCTTTCCCTAAAAAGAGATCTATGCTGTTTGCCCATTCTGATAACTCAAGGATGTCATTTTTGTATATAGGTATTACATATGTACATACATATGGATATATGTGTGCGTGTAGATCATAATCCCTTTACAACTTGATAGACGGTAAATAGCTGCTAAAAGGCTTTCCATCAACATGTGTCTAAACTGGTGATAAATTTCTCCATTTTTAGCTAGGCTGCTTAACGTCTAACAGATGTAGAGCCTTTCCGCTTTGGTAAGAACTGCCAAAGTTTGTGCTCTGCAGATATAGCCTAGGAGGACCTAGAGTCATTGGAAAGACTTCAAGGAAGCACTTGTCTAACCTAGCTTCTTCCAATGATTAGAAGAACATTTTTGAAATTTATTTTTAGAAAAGGCAAAGAAAAAAAGCCCTCAAGCACATGGCACTTTCTATTAGGCTATACTTTATAGTTAAATAAAGCTGTATCACATTAAATCTACATGTAAAAAAAAATCACTCTCATTGCTTTTAAAATAACTATAGTTTGTTAAATTAATTAAATTTCTATTTTTTTCTTTCAGGAGTTCAGAGGGATGGGAAGGTAGGTGAAGTGTCACCACTTTACCTCTTGAATTTGGATAAAACTTGGATCCGTTAGTTCCTGGTTATTATGTTAGAGAAAAAAAAAACACAAAATAAGCAGATCAAGAAGCATTCCATGCAAGTCAACCAATCACATTATTTTAGACAAAAAAAAAGCACAATTCTACCCGAAAAACTAAATATATATGTATAAAATTAAAACATTCCTACATAGCTTTATCAATCATTTGTGCATATATGTTATGAATATCACTTTGGTTAGAAACTATAAGCTTTCTCCAGGCAAACTATGCATAACACACAAACGATAAAAATGTTGCACCCACGGGCAGCACTCAGAAACAATAAATGCTCCATTTTTTTCATGTTTTATTGACAAAGATACAAATGCACATAGGCAATAAAAATTAAATACTCTATTCAGAATAATCAAAGTATTTCCTAGTTTCTAAGCAAGCTAATCTGTCATGTTCACAAACTCTGCACATTTCATATTTTTATATTAGAAGTATACATCACAAAAGAGAAAAATTTCAATTTGCTAACTTCTTACATCACTTTCTAATTATCTAGATGTTGCTAGCCATGTTTTAAAGGTATATCAGCACAAAAATTTCATTTGTAAGTCTTCTTGCATCTGAGGAATCAAGACTGTTAGCAGTCACAAAGTGCTTGTACAGGATAAAGAAAAGACCTAGGAGCTACAATGGCTATCAGAAGCCATGGATAAGAAACAGAGAAAAGGCAGGTAGCAAGAGAAGGGGCATAGGCAACTGATAGGGTGATTATCTTTTAGAAGTCTTTGAAGCTTTAGGTCTGTCTGAAGTATCCTAGGTATTAAGGAAGCACAGAACTCAAACCCTATGCTTTCCTCTGTACCTTTGATAATGGCGTTTCTTTGGTCTAGGACACTCTTCTCTACCCCACCACCACTCCATGAGTTGCAATCCTATGTATCTTTTAAAGTTCAGCTTAAATACCAATTCTTTCATGAAGTATTTTCATCTCTCTCTGAGCAGGTACTGAGTGTCACAGAAGTGACGACACCTGTCTCTTAGCAGATATTAAATTCTGCCCTGTATTTATTTCTACACGTGTATCATCTCCCCTGTGGGACTGCAGGAGTCTCCCATAGTTTGTAAGGAAGGGGTTGGTGCTTCTTGCAAAGGCTAATCTCTCTATTAGGCATCTTAATCTCATCCCTCACCCCCCCTTATTTATCCAAGGGGCATGCTCTCTCTAGCATTTGAGCCTTTTCATATCTAATGTTTTTTATCCACTGGTGCTATCCCACCATTTTCATTTATGACCACATATCTTCCATCCTTAAAGAAATCCTTCATTTGATCCTGACAATCCCAAATCTATCACTTTATATCTGCTTCATTTCATAGCAACATTCCTAGAAAGGTCATCTATACTCTTCCTGTATTTCTTCTTTTTACTTATTTCTTTTCTTCTTTTAAAAAGCTGAGTATTTCCATCTCACTCTGGCTGGAAGTGGAAGGACTACTCAGGAACCCAATCCCATCGGTGACTGGCATATAAGCTTTCACCTGCTCCATTCCTACTTGGGTCGGCAAGCCTCTCTGTAGGTAGCCTATGATCTTATTCACATTGATACTAGGTATATGTACCTAGATATGTTACACAGGCAACTTTTAGCACTTTTTTTCACTTCTACTTTATCATACAGGGTATAGGGATAGTATTTGCTGCAGTCTCATCTTCCCAAAGACCAACAATTCCTGGAAAAAATGACATCATAGTCATTTATAAAAGAAATTTAGTCTTACTATTCAGTCATGTTAGTCAGAACACACTGGAGAAAAACTCATCTTCAATTTTTGTTATCCTCAAATTTCAGAACCCAAAGACTAAAATTAACAGAAATGGGGGATGCAGGAACTAAATCAATATAAAAATCAAAACAAATACTTACAGAGCTGCAGCACCAGAGATGATTTCAATCAACTCCTTTGTGATGACAGCTTGGCGAGTACGGTTAAATGTCAAAGTCAACTTATCAATCATCTCAGCTACAAAAAAACCCAAAACCCCATCAAACACAATGTATATATATATATGTATTTTATGTATGTGTGTATGTATGTATGTATGTGTGTGTACACACACACACACACGATTTAACAAAGAATCAAACAGCAAAGCGTTCGTTAGCCTAGCTCAGAAAATTAGGTTGCCTAAGGGCCCTAAAAATAGGACTAGTTACTAGTACTAAAGCACTAGTTATCTTCTTAAATGATTAAGTATACAGTCTCTGTCCTTATTCAGGGTGACCACTTCCAACATCCCAAAGTACATCTTTACCACTTGAACAAGATAGGTATACTTTTGTAACAAAAAACTTCCAATTACACAGTACCTTTTTAGTGTACTTTCATATTTATAATTTCATTTCTTTCTTATAGGAAAGGTACATAATAAGTCAGGTGGTATTAATATTATTGTATAGATTTTTTAAAAGTTTGGGTAAAATTAATCCAAAATTACATTACAAAACAGTGACAACAGAAAAGACTAGACTACATTTGTCACTGATTGAGATGTTGTCACACATCATCACATAATTTTAATAGTTACCACTCAAAAAGTTACAAATATGGAATTTTAATAACATCTTTGTTTCTAGGCTACTGAATTTAGTCAATATAGTGTTCTTACAGGCGTTCTTGCTAGCGTTGTCCATAGCCGTCATTCTTGCACTCTGCTCACTGGTGGTAGACTCCTTAAGAGTGTAGTAGATGATGTTTGCCAGGCTATACTCTTGATAGTTTTGCAACACATCAGCATCTATGTCATCATAAATACTCATACTCTCTGTTAAAACAAGTTACAGTTTCAAAACAACAATAATTAGTACTGATATAATGAAAACTCATTTTAATGATCAAAGTTGATAACGACAGATCAAAATGGTTTTGATCCAACATTTTCACTTCTATTAGTCAGACTGAACTTGTCTCTAGAACTATATGTTATTATTGTTTCAGTGGATTACAATATGTAAACAGTGTATCTTATATCTTTCCAAAGGTTTCTATTTAGCTTAAAGACTGATACCTCAAAGAACGCAATCAAAAGAGTAATGCTAAAACCTCATGCGAACAAAGCCCTTTGGCTTTGTGATCTGTTATTAGTTATAAACATTTATAGATCACTCACACTTAGTGAGTTTTCTTGTAACAAAGTAAAATAGTTTAACTAAAACTAATACAGTGCCCTCATCTGAAAGCACACGTGATATTTCACATCTATAGCACCCCTCAGCACTTCTGTTTTATAAGAATAAGTTTTATTGATGTCTTCTGTTTCTTACATTATCAGTTATCCCCTGTATACTTTCTCCTCCTCCTCCCAAAGAGCCATTCCATAATAACAAGTAACATTTTTTAAACAGGAAAAATAAATTAGTATCCAACTCTTATTAAAAAAAAAAAAATCAAATCTATTTTCTTCCTCTCTTGTCCATTCCCCCAGGGGGTGGGGGAGGATTCTTGTAACAAATATGCATAACCAAAACAAATTTTTTCAATACTTTATAGAAAAATGTTTCATTTTATACCTTAATCAATCACCTTTCTGTTATCAGTTGAAAGAATTGTCTACTGAACTACTTTCAAATAACAGTTCGCATTTTGTGAGAAATATGAGAATGAAAAAACTCTAGACAGTCATAACAGAAAGGAAGAATTAGAAATTGCTTCGAAATTTATTGTGTTAACTTATTGGAAACAGGAATCATGAGATGATATCAATAAAGAAAAAGCTTTTTGAAAAATAAAATCAATTTCACCAGGAATTATTGTACATTTCACTTCTAAACACTTAAAATAAGACTAAGTATTGAAATTAAGTTAGTAATTAAAGTACTCCTAGAAATAAAGGTCCACTTTAAATACAAATATTTTGTTGGAAGTTATTGTATGATGATCAGGGAACACTAGTCTCCAAAATAGTGAAGAGTATCACTCAAAGGGAAAGGGAAGTCATTCAAAGGTAACTAAAGCATTTAAAGGTGGGTGCAAAAGGCTGCAAACTTTGTACATAAACATGATTTATAAAGTTCTCACTGAATATTTGAACAAAAAAGATGCTGGTTACTTGGAAAGAGTAAGGGATAACCTGTAAACAATCTGTGATTTATTGGTATTCTCATGAGGTCAGAAGAAAGCAAGTCAGTCTCTGCCAAGTGTTGGGTATATTCCTTGTGAACATATGGGAGGACATGTACAAGAATTCCATTGGCACAGATGATTTTGCAACCTATTTTACTGGAAGGAACAGCTGTCCATCTTGATGAGATCACATATTCATAAGTATTTAGATAAATAAAACAAATCTCAATGTGACAAATATAGTCACAGCAATTAGAAATCAAAGAAGATGGACCAAGATTTTACTGAGACAAATGAATTTCTCCTAATATTAAGAAATTCCTACAAAAGGGCCTTGTTGTTAGCACTGAAAACAAATCTTTAATGCTCATTCTGTAACATCTTTTAGGATCTTTTTTCCCCCTTACCATCCTTGCACAGATTTCCTTTCTTACAAGGAAAAACGACTTAGCAAAAAAAACAAAAAAACAAAAAAAAAAAAATCAATAGAGTGATCACACTGTATGAAGTATGCAGTATTCTTCCTTAGCAGTCCTTTACCTCTGCCATGAGAAAGGAGATTTCTTTCAATATCTGATTTCTAATCTTTAACACAAATCTCTACCTAAGACCTGTAGGTTAAGACCATTATCTTATTTAGCTGTCTCCCCTAATGGCAGGCAAGTAGTAAAATGATTAAATAAATGCCTGCTGTTGAACGACAAAATATTTTGTGACACTCTCAAAATACGCTCTTAAATTTTAATACCTAGGGGCAGCTAGGGGGCGCAGTGAACAGAGCACTGGCCCTGGAGTCAGGAGGACCTAAGTTCAAACCCAGCCTCAGACACTTGACACACTTACTAGCCTTGTGACTTTGGCAAGTCACTTAACCCCAATCGCACCCCCCCAAAATAAATAAATAAACATAATACTTACCAGCATTTGCAATGGTATTCAGGGAAAAGATGGGTTTTTCTTCTGTCTTATATGAGATAACAGACCTAAAGAAGATGAAAATATAATTTTAAAAGTAATTTGTTTAAAACATGCCCCTATGTATGTGTGATTACTTATGTGAATTAACTCTGCTTACATTAATACATCTTATAAGTCTTTCACTTAAAAAAAAAGTTCTTACCTGAATTTATTAAAGATAATAGACCCTTCATCAAACTCATATCCAGAATTTAGTAGTTCAAGGGCAATGACTGAAGCATCTCCAAAGGTAGGGGGCTTCCTCCCCACTTCTTTAAATGTCACCAAGAAGTGGTCAGAGTGAGTCCTAAAACAAAATCATGTCTCTATTTAAGACACTGTAATTAGTTTAATCAAGTAATACAGATCCAAAAGGGACAATGTGGAAAATATCCCATAGAGCTCTCTGTGGGTTTTCCTGAAGTTCACCAGATATTCTGAACATCCTTTTTCTCCTATTCTTCTTGGCAACTGTAAAGGGCTAATGTAGTAGCAAAAAAGCAATGGTTCTTAACTTTTTGTGTGTTATGAACAGCTCGTGGCATTCTGGTAAGACTAGTGGAACCATTCTCAGAATAACAGCTTTTAAAATGCATAAAATAAAATACTTAGGATTATGACGGAAAATAATTATATTGAAATATGATTTACTGAAATGTGCATTTTAAAAAAGCTCACAGATCCCAGGTTAATACTTTGTTCTTTTTCATTTCATTTCTCTCTTTCCTTAGTTTTCTGTTTTGTGGGATTACAAGTTTTAGTGTTGGAAGGGACATTAGAGATCATCTTTGTAACTCATGAATGGGACCTATCTTTCAGACAGACATTTTAACTATCATCAGTCTTAAGGACTCATGTTAAGACAACTTCAGCTGTTTATGAACTAATGCCAATAGCTTCTGACAGGCCCTGTATTATTTAATGAATAGTAATGGGGAAGAAGGAAAGAAGCAGAAAACATAGGGGCAGCTAGGTGGTACAGTGAATAGAGCATCAGCTCTGGAGTCAGGAGGACTTGAGTTCAAATCTGACCTCAAGTGACAAGTGACACAGTTAGTAGCCATGTGACCTTGGGCAAGTCCCTTAACCCCAACTGCCCTCCAAAAAGCAAAAATAAAGAAGCAGAAAATGTAGTTAAAAGAAAGTATTTTTTAAGAGTCACATTATGGAAAACAATAAACAGAAAAGAAATAAAGCCCCACGTAAAGTAAACGCCAATTTATAAAACAAATTTTCTTTATAAAATCTCTCTGAATCGGGTAGTACAAGGATCACACCTTATAATGGCTAAAGAACTGAATCTCAAGGAGAATGGGTGACCTGTCAATCACCAACTATCTAGCAGGTAACAGTCATAACTTGAACTCAGGTCTTCTTACTCCAAGTCCAATGCCCTCCTTTCTTACTATTATTTCAAAGAAATTCTGCTTTCTATTTTTGACCAAAGTCTGCAATAAACACTTACCTATGAAGTATGCCTCTGATTTTGTCACCAACTCCAACAATCATAACTTCCTTCCCAGCTGCTGTGAGGGTAGCGACCTCATTTTTCATCAGTTTAGCAACTGAGGAATGGATAGCACCACAAAGGCCTCGATCTGAGGATACACCAATAATGAGGTGTTTCTTCATATCTTCTGCAGCCTTAATATCAGCTTTTTCATAAAGAGCTAAAAAAAAAAAAAAAAAATTGAATCATGAATAGTAGCAGTTTACCAAAAGAAGAATCAGCTGTTTTAAAAAATACCCACATTACATCAAAATTCAAGTAATCTCAATAACAATTTTTAAAAATGCCTGTATTTAGAAATTAAAGATATATTTACGCACATGGAAAAATGCTCCAAATCACTATTGATTCGTGAAATGCAAATCAAAACAACGTTGAGATACCACATCTCACCAGTCAGACTGGCTAAGATGACAAACCAGGAAAATGACAAG
>CM053597.1:138330249-138352665 GCA_028646575.1 Pseudocheirus occidentalis
TAGAGAACAAAACGGGGGGGGGGGGGTGCAGGATAGGAAGGAGGGACAAACAATTTGCCCACCATGGAGATGTCCTGTGTAATTACACAGGTACAGCCTGTATTGAATTGCTGCTCCACCCAGTGGGAGTGGGTGACAGGGGAGGAATTGCAAGAATCTAGTATTTAAAGCTATACAGTCAAATGCAACTGGGAAATAATACATTCAGGGACGGTGGCAGGGAGCCCCTCCCTGCCCTGCTAGAAAGCTAGAGGGGTGTTGGAGGAGGGCATAAAAGGGAACAGATTGTGGGAGGGACCTTATAGTGGGATCAATGTTCTGGGCTGGGGGGTAGGGGCAAAAAGGGGAGAAAATCTGTAACTCAAAACCTTGGGGAAATGAATGATGTAACCAAAAATAAATTAAAATTTAAAAGGAAAAAAAAAACGAAAAAAAAGTCTATTAACATGGAGTAGGCATTAGACTTGTATTTTTTGGCCCCAGAAGCACAAGGAACCTGAAGCAATGGGTGGAAATACTACAGAAGCCAATTTAGACTGATTTCAGAAAATAACTTCCTAACAATTTAGAACATCTAAAAGTTAAGGGCTTCCCAGTGGCTTACTTATACTTAGAGATCTTCAAGCATTAGCTGGAAAATCATTTGTTTTGTATGTTATAGTGAGAATTCCTTTGTGTAAAGTTAGGACTAGATGGCTACCACAATCTCTTCCAACTCTCAGATTTCTGTCATTACTAACTTTAAAATATCCACAGAATATAGACATTGACCTTCTGTATCAGCGGTTCTCAACCTGTGGGTTATTTTCAGTTTGTAACAATGAAAATACATCTTGTATATCAGATATTTACATTACAATTCATTACAGTAGCAAAATTACAGTTATGAAGTAGCAACGAATATAATTTTATGGTTGGGGGTCACCACAACATGAGGAACTGTATTAAAGGGTCGCGGCATTAAGAAGGTTGAGAACCACTGTTCTACATAGTCAGAAAACCTTTAGTCTCTCTCATTTCTTATTCCTGGGTGAAATATGAAGTGTGAAATTCACACTATTGATGTATAATAGTTTAGTTTGAAATGGAAGCAAAGGGATCTAGGCACTGTATCTTTTTGAGAAGAAAGAAACTCATTTCTGGGTGGCAACTCTGTGTGCTTTTGAAAGGTTACTTTTAAGAGGTACCTTTTAATTGTGGAATTAAAGATACTATATAAACTGAAATTTATTCATTGGTGGCTGAGCAGGAGAGTAGGTAAAGTGAGACCTCAAAATGGGATTGACCAGTTTCTACATTTTCCTGAATTTTTTTCCTTCTTGATAAACTTTTCCCCCCTACCCCACTACCAGGATGTGTTATAACCTTTTGATACAGTTACAGATCCATGTTATTAATTTGTCCCTTTATGTTAGTTTGTGTGGTCTTGCCTAAAGATTGCAATTTCTTATGATCTTTTCACTGCCTAAATTCTATGATTTGACTACTACATTTACAGTAATTATTAACACCTTTCACACAGTATATTAAATAGTTGCATCAGATATTTTAATGGGATTTATTTAATTTTTTCTTCTCAATTTCAGGAAGGCATTACGATGTATTATACATACGGATCTTTCCAAATTTACCTAAATATTGTCCTTTATTTTTCCCCAAGGGAGTTCCGAAATGACTTTTTAGAGCTGCTCAGAAGACGATTTGGTAGGTAACTTATGTTATTCAAGTTACCTTCTCATTATAATTTCATAGTTTTATCCACATTTAACTGCTCTGTATTCTTTTTTTTTTAGGCACAAAGAGAGTCCACAACAACATTGTATATAATGAATATATCAGTCATCGAGAGCATATCCACATGAATGCTACCCAGTGGGAAACACTAACAGACTTTACCAAGTGGTTAGGCAGAGAAGGTAACTTTGAAAGAGTAAGAAGTATAATTGTTATATGTCTTTCTTTAAAAGGAGAACTGGTATAATTTACTAACATATTTATGCAATTAATAGGTGAATTGGGCAACAAAACAACTGAGGCAAATTTTCAAGGAGAAAGTTGGACTGTAATGGAGCAAGACTTTCAGTTGAATGCTCTTGAAAGGGCATATTTTTTCCTTTAAACCACCTCTTAGAATTTACCACCTTTATGACTAATTTTTTTCCTTTCATTCTTTTTGACAAGTGTCTTCAGTCTTAGACCACCTAGGTGTTTTGTATTTGCTTTCTCCTTTTTACTTTTATCTTTGTAGTGTTATATACAGGTGAGGAGCCTGTAGCCTTGAGGCCACATGTGGCCTTCTCTAGGTTCTCAAGTGCAGCCCTTTGAATCCAAACTTCATAGAACAAATCCCCTTAATAAAAGGACTTGTTCTGTAAAACTTGGACTCAGTCAAAAGGCCACACCCAAGAACCTAGGAGGCTACTTGTGGGCTCTGGGCTGAAGCTTCCCCACCCCTGGATTAGAATATGATTTCCTTGAGAGCAGCAACTGTCTTACTTTTGTTTTTGTGTCCCCAGTGCTTTGCCCTGAGGGCTTCATAAATGCTTCATTTATTTATCAGGGCAAGATTGAAAAGGAGAAATCTCATGTTTTTTTCAGTCATGGAAGAACTGGAAGGACCTAAGAAATAGCATCCATATTTTTATTGTAATGATCTACAAACTGAGACCCAGGGAGATGAAATAAATTACTTTTCTAATGTCACATGCTAGTTGATTGCAGAGCTGAGACAAGAACTGAGGATTTTTTAAACACAATTCATTGCTTATTCTATATTTCACCATTTTCCACTTAATTGACTAACTACTTAAAGAACATTTCTCCCGTTATCTAGTCCACTACATTCATTAATTCTTGTAAAGCCAAGCACAAGCAGCTTTCCAGAGGGCTGCTGCTGTGAAGAGCTTTTCAAAGTTCTCATTACACAGTATAGTGAGCTCTCCATTCAGTAACAAATCAGAGCAAAAGATTTACAGAAAACAAAGTACATTCATTCACAATATTCAGAACTTATCACTAAAATGGCCAAGTAATTTTCACCAGACTAGTCACATAGTTTTAAACAAAGTACATTCGTGTATTTTTATTTATGTATTATGTATTCATGTACACAAAGTCTTTCATTCAATCACAAAGTATAAAAGTCAAAGTCTTCCACCCATGGGGTACAATTAAGTTACAATTTCATCAGTCACTACTCAGTACTCTCTTAAGGGGTGGTGGAAAGTACAAAGGCCATCCACCCCTAGGTTACATCAACTTACAGTTTCATCAGTCAGTATTAAATACCCAAGGAGAGGTCTTTTCATTTTGGCTTGAGGCAGGCTTTTAGCTTCCATGGTTCCTCTTCCATAGTCCCAGCTTCTGCGTAAATCTAACGTCACCTGAGTTCAAAGGCAGACAGCTCCCAGTTCCTTGTCCAGCTCTCCATGCAGTTCCTGTTGCACATTGAAGCTCATAGTGTCTGTTCCACCTCAAGTCCTTCACAGTTTCTATTCCTGGGAAGAGAAAACTTAACAGCCACAACAATATCTACATACATCAAGCTTAGCAGGATTACAACAGTATTCACACACATGGTCAGCACTATCATCTCAATTTACTTTCTGCCTCTGAAATCAACATAGACCCAAAACAGACAAAGTACTGACACCACAGTCATGCTTCCTCTGGCAGCTCTGGTTGGCCCTTGAAAGTCTTAGGCAGCTCTGACTGGTTCTCAGAAGCTCTCAGGGGGAATTTGGCTGGCTCTCAGAAGAAACTCTGTCACCACAAGTTCGCTTTCTGCCACCACAAGTTTGAGTTCTGTCACCACAAGTCCAAGTTCTGTGTCAGTTCTCAGTTCTCATTTCTCTTCTCAGTTCTTCTCAATTCTCAGTTCAGTCCAGCAGTAGCAGCCCAGCTTCCAGATGCTCGCTGAGAGAAATTCCATCTCTCTCTTGCTCTGGCAGTAGCTGCTATGCCACTACAATTCTTGCTCCATGAAGTTCTGACTTTCCCAGCTGGGGCTTTTCCTTATATACAGTATTAGCTCCTCCCTATTCAGCCTCTTCCTGTTGCATCAGTAACAGGAGTTCATACCTTCTGTTTCTTAACAGAGGCTTGATATATAATTAGCTTGATACTAAGTGCTAAGTACTTGTTAGCTTGTCAGTACAAAGGGGTCTTCAAATTTCATTACTATTACAGTTCTCTACTTCAGAGTTTCTGTAAAGGCAGTAAGCATGTGATCTGAGGAGTGACAAAAGGTTACCTTTGACTTGGGAAATAAGGTGATTTACTTAGGCTGCTCAGACCTCTGCTGTTAGGCTAATCTTACAGGTCATGATACAGTATTTGTAAAGTACTTAGTACAGTACCTGGCTCATGGTAAGCCCTATATAAATCCTTATTCTCTTTTCCTTCTCTGCCTCTCTACCCTCTCAATTCTACAGTCCCCCAGCCCCTTCCCCCCCACCCCCCGCCCAACTTTACATACCTTGGAAACAATAAAACAAGTCTTAAAATTTTTGTAGCTTTCTTTAGAATGGCAGGATGCTGTAGTGGACAGAGCTGTGACCTGGAGTGGCTTGTTGTAAAGAAAGTGCTTTGTTAGTGGTAGAGTACTATGTAAATGTAATTTGCTGTCATTATTATTACTTTAGTATTTCAAGGATCTGTGATTTCAGTCTGGGTTCTCCTTTTAATGAGCGTCTCAGCCTCTCCCAGGTTTAATCCACAATTATTTCTTCAGTTGCTGTAGCTATGAAGTTTATAATTCAGTGGCCAGCCCTCTGGGATGAGCTTCTCTGAAGTTAGAGAGGCCTCTTTGGGGGACTGACAAAATTCTTACTCAGAGACAAGAATATTGTACTTACCAGAAGTTGTTCTAGGTTTTAGAGAATTCAGTTACTTCCTTGCCACAATGAGGTATCAGTTGAATTATGTATGATTATCATTTTTATATTAATTGTAATTAAATATTTGATTCATGTTCTACTCTTAACTTAAATGAATGTATATTACAGCAGTCTTCCTTGTTAGGCTGCATATTCCGTGAGAGCAGATTTTTTTTCATATTTGTTTTTCTGCTGCCTAACATAATAACTTTATTAGGCATTTCATTAAATGTTGAATTGAATTGTTAATCAGCTTTCATCTTCATTTATATTTTAGTTTGATGGCAAAGTTTGTTATGTATTTGTGGATTTATTTTTTTAAGGTTTATGCAAAGTGGATGAGACACCCAAAGGTTGGTATATTCAGTATATCGATAGAGACCCAGAAACTATTCGTCGACAGCAAGAACAGGAGAAAAAAAAGAAGCAGGACCTTGATGATGAAGAAAAAACCGCCAAATTTATTGAAGAACAAGTAAGAAGAGGTTTAGAAGGAAAAGAACAGGTAAGAAAATACTTTTCTCAAGAGAAAAGAGAAATTATTTCCCATTTGCTTTTTAACAATGTTGCTAAAAAACTTCCTTTATAAATTAATAATTAATAAATTAATTTTCATACTTTAAAATGTCATAACAACTTTCACTCATTGCAGGTCTCTGTTAGGATTCTTTTATCCATTCGTTCCTGTTTACTTTTCTCCATGTGGATCTAGTTATTTCTGCTTTTTAGCTTTGTATTACTTTATAAAAGGGCTTTCTAATATTTTAAATATTCTTTGTGCTTATCTATTTTAGTTGCAGTATAGTATTCTGATATATTAAGGTGGCAGTTTATAGAATCATTCCTTTTTGCTGGATATTTAGTTTGCTTCCAGTTTTTTGCAATTAGAAATAATACTCCCCCTCCTCTGCATGGCTTCTCTTGTATTGATAACTGACCAGTAGCTAAAAGCAATGAGTTTCCCTGTCTACCATAAAGCCTCTAGAGCAGCAGTTCTCAGCCTGTGGGTCGCAACCCCTTTGGGGGTCTAATGGCCGTTTCACAGGGGGTCACGGTAGGGGGGGCGCGTAAGACCATTGGAAAACATATCCATTCCCTATCCTCCTCTGTCTATCTCCAGGCGGTCCACCCACATGCAGATACTCCCACATATGAATATTAAAGGGTTGCCACATTAGGAAGGTTGAGAACCACTGCTCTAAAGAATCCCCTTTCCTCCATACTACTCCGCAGTGGTGAAGAAATACCCCATTCTTTCTACTTCTCCCTCCTCTCCCCCCTTCCCAAAAAAACACCTCACAGAACTTGACATCTTCTCCCTTTCATGTGGACCACAATAGGTTACTGCTTCCACTCCCACCCTTGAGCCTCATCCGGGCCTCCCACTTGAAGCACTGTTCTGGAGCCTCCTTTCACTTGAGCCCTTATTTGCTAAGACTTTCATCTAGAATTCCTGTCTTCAAACTCAAAAAAGACTTCTTTTGAGGGCTGTTTCATTGCCCATATAGGGGGAAAACTATTTTATGTAGCAAAGCTCTTTCAGTCACCTTATTAATAGTTATTATTCCTATCATGCTTCATCAGGCAAAACATCTCAGCTGTCTTTAAGTGATCTTCTTATGACCTGACAGAGTTTGGACTATATGGTTTCTGTGGTCCCTTCTTATTCTAACTCCATGATCTTAGGATCTTAAACCTATTGCTATCCTCCTTTCCCTCATTTACACAGTTTTTAAAGCCATGTTGCTCTTCTGTAGCTATGGCATAAATAGTTTCTCTGGATATTTGTCCCAAAGACCAGAAGCAATTGAACAGAAGCTGAATCTGACTCATTGGTACATGTCCATTTCTAGTTAAAACATTACACCAAGGAAAACTGATGTTCCCTTAGACATTATAGAATAACTTCTTCTGAAACTTCATCCTTTTATGTAGAAAAGTTTTTTTTTTAATGATTGGGAACATGTAATTTCTGAAGGTAATTACTGTTTTATTGTTTAACTTAAAGCATTATTTAAACTATAGACCAGTTTCTATAGCTAGTGAAAAGACTAGGTTGTTTAGAAAAGCTGCTGTAATTATTTTTCTTTAAAGCTGTTGTTGTTAAAAACATTTTAGTTTATTCAGTGAAAATATAGAAAAATAGTTGGAAGATATTTACAGTAAAGGGGTTATTACTAACAATAATTTTTATTTTTATTTTTTTAGAATCTTTATTTAGGGTTGTGTCTTAGACTTAATTAGCTACATTGGGATGGTGTTAAAGTATGTTTCATGTCTATGATTTCACTGATGTGTGGGAAACTTGATGAGGAAAACTCCTTCAGCCTCTATAGATCAACAACTGTTGAGCAGTTTTATAGTTTTAGAGAGTTGCCTGAGGCATTGAAGGATTAAGTGACTTGCACAGAGTCATACAACCTGTAGTGTCAGAGGTAGGACTTGTACTTGGGTTTTTGTAAGTGTTAGGTGTCAGTAGGCAATCATAACTTCACAAAACTTATGTGGAAGCTAGGTTTATTACAAGAGAAATGCATGTATATGTGGAACCCAGAGTTCACAATCCATATAGAAGTTTGTATATTTATGACAGGACAACTTTAGCAAATTTTAGTGAAAAGAGTTTGACATGGGAGGGGGAAAAGTGCAGAAAGGTGGAAGAAGTACAAAACCCCTCCTGAAAAGGAGGAGCAAATTTTCCAGCCTGGTATAGACTGACTAGTGCCTATCTTGACTCCCAAGGAACACAGGGAATCCAGTTTGGGATGCAAATAACAAATTATTTTGATGTGGAGTGGGCGGGCAGGGCTCATCCTTGACATATTCAAGACGTTCTATGTACTCTGGGTCCAGTGTTACTGGGAAATATGGCAGTTCTAAAAGACAATTTGAGGGTATCCCTTAACATAGGTCATCTCTACTATGCTGTACCTCCTCTGATATTAGAATAAAGAGATAATTTTAAGTTTCATATTCTGAATAAAACAAATGATGAACCCCAAATCTTGGGATTCTTAACTTTCTTTACAGGAATGTCCAGTTTTCACTGAATTAAGCAGGGAAAATGATGAAGAGAAAGGTAAGGGCTTTTTTTTTTTTAACATAGATACTTTGAATTCCTCTAGAACGAGTTACTTAGTAGAAGCATTTTAGTTCTTAATTTTTAAAATTTCAACCTGAATATGTTTAATTTCTTGATTGGCTTGAAATTTATTAAAAAAAAAACCACTGTCACCTTCCTGAAGCATATTTTGATTTCCTTTTTTCTTTTTTTTTTTTCGGGGGGTTGGTGGTGTCCCTAGTTGCATTCAATTTGAATAAAGGAGCAAGTACTTCAGGAGCTTCTTCCAAATCAAGGTTAGTAACACTTGCATTTACTTAATTAAGATTATGGAAAATTTTTGTGAAATATATGTAGGGGAGAAAGTTCTTATTTAATAATTTATGTTGTACTTGATCATTGAAAAAGCTCTTTATTTACATTATCTCGATTGACCCTTACAGCAGCTCTATAATTAGAAATATGTTTTATAAATCATCTTAACCCTGATTTGACATAGCATGTTTTTTTCTTCTTTTCTAATTTGGACTTAATTTTTTCATCTTTAAAATTAGAGAGTTGAATTAGATGACCTCCCTGGTCTTTTCTGGCTCTATAAGTCTGATTATGGCTTGTTTGGCACTTGCTTATACAAGATGTTATCTTTTCAGGAAAAGGTATTTTGATACTTTATTGTATCTTTTTTTTCTTAACTTCCAGTGGTATAGTTTGTCTAGCTCAGTTTTAGTGATTTACATTGTTAAATCGTGAAGGCTATGCAGTTTTCTCACTTCAGTGCTATGTAATATAAATTAATATCATTAACCCAAGTAAGTATAATTTCATTATAAAGGGTAATGTTTACAATTTTCATTGAAATCTTACATGTCTATATTTGGTTTTGATCTTACTAGTTTTTGTTAGATTTTTAGAATACTTAACTTCCTTAAAGCCTGAGCTTTAGTCCTATTCCCTGTAAGATAGGATATCCCAGTTGTTTATGTCCTCAATCTCCTGAAATAAGTTGTTAAAATTTGTCTGTTTATGTGTTCAAATCACCCATGAGAATATAATTCTTTGAGAATAGGGCTAATCATTATTTTTGCCCCTATACTTCCATCAGGCAATTTCTTTTGTGATTTGTTGTGAGTGTCCAGGACTTTTCTTTCTTAAATCATGATTTGCAGGGAGCCCGATGATTTTTGAATTAATCTCTTCTTGAACTGCTTCCCAGGGTGGTTGTTTTTGATATCACATATCCTATATTTTCCAGTGTTTTGATTTTGTTCTTGTATTTTTTTTTCCTGACTCATGGAATCATTGGTTTGTCTTTGGTCTATTCTATTTTTCAGGTAGTCTGTTACTTGGGTAAGGTTTAGCACTTCCTCTGTTGTTATTTATCCTTTTTCCAGTTCTTTCCTAGTTTTTTTTCTTTTTTTTTTATCTTTTGCTTCATTTCTTCAAGTATTCATATAGTCCTTGTGGAAGAAAATAATTTTTTCTTTTTGAGTCTTCGGTTGACATTGTTATGATATCATTATTTTAGGTTGGATTTTGGGGCATCTCTAGATCTATGATGAGAACTTTATCCTGGTCAGTGTGTTCTTTGATTTACACATCTCTTCAGCTTTAGTTCCTGAACTGGGCCTTTATGCCAGGGCCAGGTGCTGCCCTTAACTATACTTTTTGGTAGGGTATACTTCTCCTTGTTCTTGACCCGAGTTACTTGGGCTTTTTGTGCTGATTTCTGTCTCCAAGAGAGTATCTACAGTTAGAATGCTGATAGATTTTAGACCTTCCATGGGTCTATGAGGTTCAGTGTGCTAAATCTTAAAGACCCTGTATGGTGTCTCAGGGCAGAGTACTATGGACCATGGAGTTCAAGGTGTCCTAGACCTAGTTGCTGATGCATCCATACTGATTACTGCTGTTTCAGGTTGTTTTAGTTTATTTTGTGGGTTTCTGACCACTCTGAGACATTTTCATAGTAACTTAACTTTTGCTGTTGCCAAATACATACGTAGCCTTCTAGTCTACCCATGTCTTCAGACTGACTTTTGGTCATGAGAGCCTTGTATTTTCTTTTCTTTTTTTTATTTCTTTTTTTTTCTCTTTGCTTTTCTTCCTTTTTTTTGTAATAAATTTTATTTGTTTTCTTGTTTATATCATTCATTTTCATGAGATTTTTGAATTACAATTTTTCTCCCCATCTTTCCCCTACCCCAGCCCCCAAAACAGTGGTCCCACTGTAGAGCCCCTCCCATGGTCTGCTCTTTCTGGTAGGACAGGGAGGGTCTCCCTACCCCAGCCCCCATATATAGGTATTGCAGAGCTTTAAATTCTAGATTCTTTCGATTCCTCTCTTGTCACCCACCTCCGCTGGACAGACAACCAATTCAATACAGGCTGTGTAGGTGTGATTATATGGGACATCTTCATAGTGGACATATTGTGACAGTGATCGTATGTCCCTCCTTCCTATCCCTCTCCCCCTTGTTCTGTTCTCTACGCTGTCCCTGTCCCTTTATTGAAGTGTGAGCATCCAGCATCCCTCCCCCAAACCCTGTCCTCCCCTCCATCATCCCGCCTCTCATCCCCCTGCCCCCTACTCTCCTGTGAGGTATGATGCCCAGTTTAGAGTTTATGCCGTTTTTTCCCCTAAACCAGATTCAATGAGAGTAAATGAAAGTAAAGTTGTAACAGTTATCCCTTGTCTCTCCCTGTCCCCTCTCATTCTAGTCCTCTCCCACCTCAGAATTTGCCTTTAAAGTATCATCCCTTCATATTCAATTGATCCTATGCCCTCTATATACCCATATATACACATGCCAGATATGTATTCATACACATATATAGCCTCCTATATAGACATATGTGTAAGTATACATATATATATATATCCATTGTATTCCCTTCACCTATCCTACTATTAAGAAAAGTTTCATAAGTTACTATTATCGTTTTTTCCATATTGGCATGTAAATAATTCAAATTTGATAAGTTCCTTGTGATTTCTTTCTCATGTTTACCTTCTCATGCTTCTTGTGTTTGATTGTCAAATTATCTGTTCAGTTCTGGTTTTTTCGGCAAGAATGCTTGAAAGTCCTCCACCTCATTGAATGACCATATTTTCCCCTGGAATAATATGCTCAATTTTGCTGGGTAGTTTATTCTTGGTTTTAATCCCAGCTCCCCTTGTATTTTCTTTATCCATGCTGGCATTGGCTTTTTGGGGGATTCCTCTTTGCTTGGTCTTCTGGCTGATTTTTTTTTTAATACCATTCTAGGGAAGATAAAATGTAAAAACTATAGTTTCTCATTAGATTTCTTGGGTTGGTACTATTTCTTGGTTTTGTTTTATTTTGTTTTTTACTGTGTATAGGAGCTTGACTGCCTTTTTCTCCTCAAGCAGCCATCTTAGCTATTCCTGCTTGGAGTGATTAATAATGAAATCATTAGTGTGACCTTGGGCAAGTCACTTAACCCCAACTGCTCTCCAAAAAAAAAAAATGAAATCATTAATAGATTTGATGTGAACTTGGAAGGAGGACCTTAGTAAAGAGTTATATTCTTGGCCATGTGGTACTTAATGTATTTATCAAAGACTTGGATAGCTATAAATAGTACACGTCTCAAATTTCTAGGTGACACAAAGTTTAGAGAGCTAATCTAAGACTGGGTGACAGATCTAGATCTTTTCTGGGGTCCAAAAAGATCTTAGTTGTCTAAAGCACTGGTGTCAAACCCAGAAGAAATGGGGCTACTAAACTGTATATAAGGATTCTGGCAGGCTGCATATTAACTCAGAGAACTACATATTAACCTTATGTATTTTCTATCGTATTTTTTATTTATTTTGTTTAAGTGTTTCCCAATTACATATTAATCTGGTGCAGGTCTGAGTATTGTGATTACATATTTGATGCCTTGGGCTGAATCTAAAGAAATGAAATTTAGTGGGGATAAATGTAAAATTTTATATTTGAATTTAAGAAATAATCTTATAAATATAAGATGAAGGTGGAATGTCTAGATAGTAATTCAGAAGTGGAATAAACTGCTTTGTGAAGGGGAATCCACTGCTTCTTACTCTTCAGTTGTTCAAGGAAAAGCTGAATGACAGTTTGGATTCTTAATTAGATATGGGTTGGACTAGATGGCTTTTGTGTTTTTATTTTTTCAGTGTTTGAGATTCTGTGAAAATGTATATTGACTGGTCAGTGCCAGAACCTTGTGTGCTTCTGTATCTACATTTGTTATCTTCTAAACCATGATACCTTTGTTCTTTTGATTGATTTTAATTCTTATAAATCAGAGGTGGTATCAAATATAATGATTCTCTTGTTAATATAAAACATTTATTTGCAAATGGAATTTGCTGGGTTAGTCAGCAAGCATTTATTAGGCAACTGGTATGTGTTAGGCATTGTGCTAAGTGCTGGGAAGAAAGGGAAAAGATAATTCCTGATCTCAAAGAACTCACAGTTAACTGATCTGGTGTTTATTTCCATCAGTTCTCTGGGTCCTAGTGCATTGAAAATGGTGGGGACTGCAGCATCAGTAAAACGGAAAGAATCATCCCATAGTTCATCTCAGTCAAAAGAAAAGCAAAAGAAGAAATCTGCGCTTGATGAAATAATGGAGGTATAGTTAAACAAGAGTATCTTAGAAAATTTTCATTAATTTTTTTATTTTTTGGCTTTTTTTTTTTTGGAGGTGGGAGGGCAGGGCAGTTGGGGTTAAGTGACTTGCCCAAGGTCATATGACTATTAAGTGTTAAGTGTCTGAGCTGGATTTGAACTCAGGTCCTCCTGACTCCAGGGCCGGTGCTTTATTCATTGCGCCACCTAGCTGCCCCCATTAAAGAGGAGGATTAATTATATATTTCAAAGCTAATGAAAATTCAAGAAGAGCTTAATGAATGTTGCAGTATATTATACAAATATATGTCCATCTTGGACTGGACAAGTTTATGCATGCTGTTTAGAGAAGTGGTTGTTAGCCGTATCCATCT
Source organism: Pseudocheirus occidentalis (assembly GCA_028646575.1). Classification (NCBI taxonomy): domain Eukaryota; kingdom Metazoa; phylum Chordata; class Mammalia; order Diprotodontia; family Pseudocheiridae; genus Pseudocheirus; species Pseudocheirus occidentalis. The sequence goes on from CM053597.1 coordinate 138,343,181, forward strand.
GTGAAGTTATCTTTTTAGAAAACCAGAATAAACACCATACTTTCTTGCCTGAAGAGTCATATTAAAAATCACTATACAATTTGGGTACAAAATTAGAAAGTTCAGTAATAACAAATTATCATTCAAAGCTTTATTTCCAAAGACTTATTAAAGCCAGAACAGTTATTTTACACCTTAGTCTCTGACTTAATTTTTTTCTTCTTTGGAAATAAACATTCTCAGTGATCAGACCTTAATTTCACACCAATATCCTTGTGCTCTCCTGTTGCTTCCAACCTTAGCACATCCTGACAAGTGATGGAAGATGTCCAGATGAGGTATTTTTAATATTTTGGTCAGGCTCATAATGATGCATCTTCAGTTAAAGTAATTTGTACAGCTGAAATTATTTAACTGATAAGGGTCAGTTTGTGGCTCTAAAACTTTGTATATATTCTAGTGGATATCTGTCTCTGCAACCCCCAAATCTTAGCTTTACCCCATCTAAAAATGGAGGAGAAGGACTGGAAGGAAACTGAATATTTCTGTTCTTAAAATGGTTAAAGCAGTTGCTGTGTCTTTCCCTCTCCCTGACCAAAGAAACTTCTTCCTTTTTTCTAGCCATCAAAAGATTGACATAAATTATTTTTGAGGTCATTGAATGTGATCACTTTTGGTCTATGCACTACTGTGTTATACCTGCCGTTGTCTTTCAGGGATGTTTTTATCTGTGGACTTAAAAATTTCATCCCTTCAAAATTTAATTTGAGTAGTACTGATAAAGTAAAATCTCTAGTGCTTTTATCTATTGTTTTTCCTACTATTCAGTCTCTTCTGATGCTGAAAATTCGCCCTGTGTAGGACAAACTGAAAGGCTTAAGTATGATATAAAAGCGGCAGATTAAGTAGCTGTTTAAATGGCATATCCTCCAGATTAATTTCTTTTAATTATAACTTTGAATATCTTGGTTACCTTCATTCACATGAAAAGTTGGAGACTTTAGAATTAGGTTTCAATTGGATATATAGTTTTCTCATTTATTCCCAAGCAAAGATGGAAAATTAGGGTTAACTTTAAGCTGCTAAGAATGTGAAAGATCTGAGTATGTGACAGAGTTCTGTCATCCATTTATCTATTCCCCTTTTTGGTTGTTTGTATTTTTTATTTCTCTCTTCCTCTGACGTTATTATCATATTAAAATAATTTCAAGTGCCATCAGCTTCTTGTGCTTAAACTTTCTGTAATAATGGGGTGTAATCCCTACTCTTGCTTTACATAAACTTCATTTTTAATCTTTAACATTGGGAAAGATGGACAAACTAGTTTCAGGTGCTGAAGGTAGTTGTAGTTGCTGCATTCATCTTTAAAAGTAAATGAGATGAGGGGCGGCTAGGTGGCGCAGTGAATAGAGCAACCGGCCCTGGAGTCAGGAGTACCTGAGTTCAAATCCGGCCTCAGACACTTAACACAAAAACTAGCCATGTGACCTTGGGCAAGTCACTTAACCCCAATGGCCCTCCAAAAAGCAAAAACAAAAAAAAAAGTAAATGAGATGAGAAATCTTGGGAATCTTGCTTTGCCTGCTTTTTAACTATTAACAATCCATAGGTTATGGTCAGCCATTCAGCAGGCATTTAAGTATTTACTCTGTGCCAGGCATTCTGCTAAGCACTGGGGACAGAGAGAAAAGCCAAATCAGATCTTACTCTTAAAGAATTCACAATCTAATGCAGAAACAAAATGTAAAATGAGAAAACTCTTGCAGTTGAAGGGTGTCAGTGAAGGCCTCTTGCAGAAGGTAGAATTTGATCTGGGAAAGAAACTAAGCTAAGAGGCAGAAATGATGGTGGAGAGCGCTCCAGGAAAGGCCCTGAGGTGGAAAATAGTGTCCTCTGTGAGGAACAGTAAGAAGCCCAGTATAGCCACATAGAGCCTGTGACAAGAAGTAAGGTCTAAAAGGGCTAGAAAGGTTGGAAGGGCTGGCACTGAAAATGAGTCAATGGAGGAAATTCTTACGCTGGGATTTTTTTACACTTTTAACATACCCTGAGTCTTTGGTGTTCAACTCCTTGACCATAATTTTTTTTCCATTCTTCTCCTCCCTCCTTCTCTCCCCAATTGAAGTTATCCCTGTCTTTTAAAATACTTTTTTCTAGAATTTTCTGTGAATTGTTTTTCTTTTCTTTTTTTTAATGGCGAACTAGACAGACTTCACCAAGCAGAAATATTTCATATACAAAGAAGGCCAAAAAGAGAAACATATGTGAAACCATGAATCTTTATAACTTTTATTTTTTCATGGTATCCTCTTGGTAATTTAAAAAAATGATGTTTGTAACTTATTGAGGACTTTATGGGAACAGTATTGTGAATAACTTATTTGTTTCGTAGCTTGAAGAACAAAAGAAAAAAAGTGCTCGAACAGATTATTGGCTGCATCCTGTAAGTCCTATTTTTTAAATAAGTACTAGTTTTTAAGGTCCATATTTATCTTTATGTGAAATTTTTTTCTGTTCTTATTTACCACAAGTATCTAATTTTCCAAATACATATTCTTTGTAGTGAGTTTTCTATACTCTTTTTAGTAATTTTCATAAGAAGATTTGTTTCTGTAGCTAATGACTTAAGATCTTTCAGTTAAGATGCAATATATTTCAGAGCATTCCTTTATACTTCAAGAGAGGAATAGCATTGTTTTATAAAGATGTGCTAAATCTATCAATAGATAATTTAAATTGAAGATCGCAAGTATCCTTTTGAATATAAGAATTTATTTTCTACTTTTTTTCTAAGAGAATAAGGACTAGCCAGATTTTCATATCTGAGACAGAAGATGATTTTTAACTAAATAACATTAAAATGTTCCTGGGTTATAGAATAAATCTCATTTGAATTTGGTAGGCCAAGGAAAAACATTTGTATGTATTTATTGAGGCACCTGTTCTGAATTTACTAAGCTAGAAAGTTTTCACAAAACTTTTTTTCCTTTGAAGTGGCACTCAATCTTCTAAGGAGGCAAATCTTAGAAGAAAGAAATGTGCCAATTACAAAATGAAAGTATGTTAAGCTAGGAGATGATAAGTCTGACCCCATGGGTATATTGTTTCTCCTCATCTTTGAAAATGAATTGCATCTTTATTTTTATCTTTGTCTTCTTTTGTACCACTGTAAAATAGAGATATTTCTGTTGATGGCAATGAGGATTGATTCAGAAAGTCAGTGTTTCTAAAAAGAAAATACTTCCTGTTGAAATGTAAGAAATTAATGCAATTTGTAAAGCCATTCAAGCCAACTGTACCTGATTAATTTAGGAATATGAAAATTGAATCGTCTTTATATGTTTAATTTGTGGGTTCAAGTTTAAGGTCGTTGTAAACCTTTTGAAGGCAGTGTTTGGTTTTATGTGTGAATGAGGGGTAATTTTTCCTTTCCATCTTATAGAAGCAAAGAGATTTTCTTCCCCTTTTACCCTGTGGAGAATGTTATTGCACCCTGTAGGAGGGAAAAATCAACCTAGTTGTTTTAAAAATACTTTTTTCCCCCTTAGAATAGATGTTGTTTGAAAATTTGTGGGTTTTATGTTTTCTTTAGAGATTTTTGTCATCCAGAGTTTTGTATAAATGAAAGCTGTAATGAGGCCAAAACCTAAATCAATCTGATTCATTTCATAGGTTTATAGATTTGTTGTTGAAAGGACTCTTAAAGGTCATCTATTTCAACCTATCCATTTTAAAGAAGAGGAAAATGAAGGTCAGAAAGTTTAAATGATTTGCTTAGGGATATCCAGGGAGTAAATGGCAGAAACAACATTGAATACAGGGCCTTTGATCAGGCACTCTTTTAATCCAGGATTCTCTCTCCTATGCCACTAAATCCTGTTGGCAATTCAGTGATTTTTAGCTTAGTAAATAATTGTAATTCTCTCAAGTTTTGGTTGTTTTTGTTGAGTAGCTGTTATTCCAAGAATATGATATCCAATTGTAATTTACCAACAACTTCACACGGTTTTCATGTATACAGTTAAAACAACCAATATATTAATGTTGTTGTTCAGCTTTTTCATCTAGGGAGGTATATAGTATTAGGTATTTTAAAGTATTTCAATAATTATTTTAATTAATTACCTGTTCTCTTTTTACCCTGAAGCAGTTTGTCTAAAACTCTTGAAAGAAAAGAACTTAGTGGGTAAAAATTATAATTGCATAATGAGTCATCATTTCTCTTCAGGCTACCTCATTTTATGGCCTTTGGTAAACTCACCGTATTTCCTTATGGCATGCAGTAGTACCTGAGTCAGAAAAACTGCTTTCCCTGACATTAATTAGCTTCTTTTCAGAGGTTTCAGGATAGACTTGGATTAAGACAGTTCAGACATTCTCTTAGACACTTAGAAAGAATTCTAGTATTAAAAGACTCTTTTTTTGCTGCCTTACACCCCTTCTCTCCACACTACCCGTCTAAACTTTTAAAAATTCAGTATTTAACGTGACTTAACATAGGATTGGTAACCTAGCTGTTCTCTCTCTTTCTCTCTCTTTTTTTGTTTGCTTTTTTGGAGGGCAATTGGGGTTAAGTGACTTGCCCAAGGTCACATGGCTAGGTTTTGTGTTAAGTGTCTGAAGACAGATTTGAACTCAGGTCCTCCTGACTCCAGGTCTGGTGCTCTATTCACTGTGCCACCTAGCTGCCCCCTAGCTGTTCTCTTTTTAAAAATAAACATTTGAAATAAAAGAATCATTGCACTGAATATAGCAATAAGTGAAGCAATTGAATTTTCTTTGCTAAACTTTGGAAAACTTATCAGAATCAAAAAGACAGAAAGAAGAAATGAGCCCACCTTCTATTTATGTGAAATATATGATCATAATTTTTTCTACCATTTGAAAATTAGATTCTCAAAAGAAAGATAAGAAACATTAATCTGAAGATTCTTAGTAAATCAAAAACTGAAAATCATATAATGATAAACTTCTGAACTAATTTAACTACAATACATGAGCTGTTTAAGGTTTCCTGGTATTTTTCTAGGAAACTTTTCTAATCCTTAAATCTGTCAAGAATGAACACTTGTTTAACTTGTTTTTTAAAAAGTTTCTTAAACTTTAACTATAAATAGTGAAATTTACACTTTTCTTTAGTCTTTTTTGTTGAGTGTTAGAATATTTCAGTATGTTTGATAAAGTTTATAATGTTTTATTTTAAAAGAATGAAATCAACAAACTAATAGACTATAGATGGAAGACATTAGTTAATGGGGTTAAACATCAAGAAGTAAAGGTTCTTAGCTGTTGAGATATTTTCACCATGGAGTGAAGAGTCTTCCTAGCTTGATTCTTCTTTAGTGATCTGAACAAGAAATGAGAGATTTTTAAGGGAATGTTTTGCTCATAGGTTAGCCAGCAGTGACCAGACTTGGAAATCTGCGCTTTTCTATTTACTGTAGCACAACAGTAACAGCTGACTTAGAAAAAGCTCTTCCATAAGCATTAACTTAAAGTAAAGGAACACAATAGGAAGGAAGATTAAATCCTTTTTTTTTTCTAAAATAGTTTCATTTTTTTGTTTTTGTTAAAGGAAATTATTGTGAAAATTATAACCAAAAAACTTGGAGAGAAATATCATAAGAAAAAGGGAGTTGTCCAGGTAAGCCTATAAAGCTGTTGTCAGCCAGAACATTTGGAGAATTTGGGAAAATTGTTTGTTTCTGTAGTGCAGCACCAGTATTTTGATCAGTTATACCTTGATAATTTAGTGCTGCTTTGGGGCTAAGGTGCTGTTTGAATCTTGAAAGAGCAAGAAACATTTTTAAAATGCAATATTTTCTTACATTTCCAACTCTCTCTGCATTGAACTGTCTACCAAGTTCTGTCAACTCTGTTTCTGTAATACGTCTCAAATCCATTCCCTTCTTTCTCTTCTTACTACTTCCATTGTGGTATATAATATATCTTACTTTCTAGTCCCTTACTTGTTCCATCTTTCATATCACTTTCTGAAGCATCTTTCAGATGCTTTGCTCTGATAACATTAACATTCTCTTGCCCTTACTTCCTTTTACCTTCATTTTCTGCCCACTGGGACTGTTCATTGTTTCCCAAGTTCTTCCCATCCTTTTTTGTTTCTATGCCCTTATCTCATTCCCCATGGCCATCTCTATCCATGTATTCAAATCCTTCCTATTTTTTAAGGCTCAGATTAAATACCTTATCCTCCCTGAAGCCTCCCCTGATCCTTTACCCTTTTCCTTCTTAACCCCTTGTCTTGCACGTGGAAGCAATATCTTCTTCAGCTTTCAATCTCTTTATGCTTTGTTGGGATTTTGCCTTTATATTTAAAAACAAATTATAAAATTGATGCCTCTTTTTACATCACATTCATTTACACATATATCTCCTTTTCTTGTAACAAAGATTTTTAAAAATTGTTTTTAAGTTCAAATCCAACCAATATATCTGTGCCTGACAACATATGAAATATACATATCCTTAGTTTCCCATCTCTTTGTTGAAGATAGTGATGGTGGTAATGATGATGGTTGTGGTGGTGGTAGTGGTGGTGATGATGATGATGATGATGATGAAGATGAAGATAGCTAGGATTTATATAACACTTTAAAGTAGGGAAGTACATTTGCTCATCTGTTTTCCAGGACCAATGTTCATGATGATATAGCATTTTATAGTGCTTTAAAGTTTGTGAAGCACTTTACTACATTATCTCATTTGATTCTCACAATAAACTGTAAGATCAGTCAGTAAACATTAAGTGCCTGCTATGTGCCAGTTCCTCCTCTTCCCTCCTCTTCCTACATATTGCTCTCCAAAATGGTTGAATCAGTTCACTGTTCCACTAACGGTGTATTAATGTCCCAATTTTTCTACATCCCCCTTTCTATAATTCTGGTCAATCTGATAGGTGTAAAATGATATCTCAAAGTTGTTTTGATTTTCTTTTTTTTTAAATTAAATTATTTATTTTTAGTTTTCAACAATCGCTTCCATTAAGTTTTAAATTTTCTCCCTTTCCCTTCCCAAGATGACTTGCAAAAGCTTTTTCAGCTTGCAATGGGCTCTACACATACATTCCTATTAAACATATTTTCACGTTAGTCATGTTGCATAGAAGAATTATAATGAATGGGAAAATCCATGAGAAAGAAAAAAAATAAAAATAAAACAACAAAAAATAGTCTGCTCCATAGTTCTTTCTCTGGATATGACTGGCATTTTCTATCATGTGTTCTTTGGAATTGTTTTAGGTCATTGCATTGCTGAGAAGGGCTAACAAAATCAAGTCCTTGCACACTGTGGCTGTTACTGTGTACAGTGTTTTCTGGTTTGCTCTTCTTACTCAGCATCAGTTCATATAATTCTTTCCAGGTTTCTCTGAAGTCCACTTTTCTTATAGCACAGTAGCATTCCATTACATTCATATTCCATGACTTGTTTAGCTGTTCCCCAAATGATGGGCATCCCTTCAATTTCTATTTCTTGGCCACCACAAAAAGAGCTGCTATAAATAAATATTTTTGTACATGTGGGTCCTTTTCCCATTTTTATGATCACTTTTGGGATACCTTGAAATGGTATTGCTGGGTCAAAGGGTATACACATTTTTATAGCCCTTTGGAGATAGTTCCAAATTGCTCTCCAGAACAGTTGGTCCAGCTCACAGCTCCACCAAGAATGAATTAGCGGGGGCGGAGCCAAGATGGCGGCGTAGAAGCAGCAAAGCACCACAGCTCCCACACAAACACGCTGAAGAATGAATTAGTGTTCCAACCTTTCCACATCTGCTCCAACATTTATCATAATTCTGTTTTGCCATGTTAGCCAATCTTATAGGTGTGATGTGGTACCTCAGAGTTGTTTTGATGTTCACTTCTCTAATCAATAATAATTTAGAACATTTTTTCACATGACTACATATAGTTTTGATTTCTTCATCAAAAAAACTGCCTGTTCACATCCTTTGACCATTTACCAGTTGGGGAATGAGAAGGATATTGTATTCTGAGGTCCTAATAATCACAGTATTTTTACTTTAGTGGGACTCTTGAGTATTGTTAACATCCTGATGGAGTACTTACACAAAATATATTCTCTACTTTTTTTTTTTAAAACTAACTGTATATTAGCACTCTGCCTCATGTATATCTGCAAGTTGGGTACAGTGAGCCCTTGTACTTCATTCTTAAAATTGTCTCTGATTTTAATCTTAGATAAGCTTTGATCTAGGTTTGCTTTTGGAAACTTTAGATTTGAAGCCACTTTTGGACCTTGAAAAACACTGGTTTGTAGAATGACTTTATGTTCTTTTGATATAGTTATAATTTTTATCTTTTGTCTGTGTTTTTCAAAATTCGCTTGCTAAAATGTTAATTTGATGCACAGGAAGTAATTGACAAATACACAGCAGTGGTAAAGATGATCGATTCTGGAGACAAGCTAAAACTTGACCAGACCCATTTAGAGACAGTAATACCAGCACCAGGTAAATCTCTTTGCAAATCTATAAGTTCTGTGCCATTAGAATGATTCATTTCATCCTTAGATTAATGTTTACCTTCATTTAAGTGTCATCAATGAGATTTTCTTTTTAGATTTTTTTTGTCTGTTTGTAGAGGGGAAATACAGTGTTATAAATGAATGAAATTTGAGTAGATTCATAGATTTCTGTATACTCTTTCTTTATCAAAGAGAGTTATTTACATACAAGTTATGGTAGTCCTTTTCTAATTTTTTCACCAGTACCTTTTCTCTGCTTGTAAAGTTGGATGTTGCCGCTACTTTGCCAGGGCATTTAAACTTATTTTTCCTCTTTTAACTTGAGTTCCTGGTACAAGTTTTTTTTTTTGCATAATATGGAAAGAAAATTTGAAAGTATTTATTATGTATTAGAAATGACATATAATTTTGTCCATGAAGGATACTCCTGATGTGGAACATCCCCTTCATTATTGCATTTTAATGATTCATTTGTAATTTATAATCTCAGTTACCTGGGGTGCTGATAGGTTAAATGATTTATCTGTGGTCACATAATATTTTTCTTTTTTTCTTTTACTTTTTTTAATATTCTTTTAAAAAATTAATTAATTTGATTTCTTGTTTACATCATTCATTTCCACAAAATTTTGAGTTAGAAATTTTCTCCCCATCTTTCCTCCACCCACCAAAACAGCCTTACCACTGTATAACCTTTCCCCCAATCTGCTCTCTCCTATGTCCTCCCCCATTGCTCCTCTGACTTCCCGGTAGGGCAAGATGGATCTCCCTTCCCCAGTGCCTGTATATCTTAATTCCTAGTTGCATGTAGTTAACAATAATAATAATAATTATTATTATTATTATAAATATATATATATTTTTAAACATTTGATTATAGAACTTTAAATTCTAGATTCTTTCCCTTCCTCCCTCGTCACCCACCCCCACTGTATAGACAAGCAATTCAATACAGGATGTACATGTGTAGTTACACAGAACATCTCCACAATGGACAT
>CM053597.1:138353165-138374661 GCA_028646575.1 Pseudocheirus occidentalis
GTGTGGGAGCTGTGGTGCTTTGCTGCTTCTATGCCGCCATCTTGGCTCCGCCCCTCCATCATGATTTCTTAAAGTGTGATATCCAGGTGCTTTGTGGGTCATTTTTTTTTTTTTTGGCGAGGCTGGGGGTGAGTCATGGCTTTACAGTAGTACAATGATTCTCAAATTCTCTCTTAGATCTGTTTTTTGGGTTTTTCATTTTTTTTTTTGTAATCTTGTGAGTCTTAAAAAATGTTTCTCACCATTTCACATGGTCAGTAATTTAGATTTGATTCATCCCAAGTTTTAGGGAGTCTGTTACTTGAATAAGGTTTTATACCTCTTGTACTATGCTACTGAATTCTCTTTCCAACTTTTTCCTCCATTGTTTTCATTTTTAACCACTTTTCTCCTTCTAGTGTTTTCATTTCATTTATAATATTGTTTTAAACTTTTTAAAATTCTTGCTTCATTTCTTCTAGAAATTCTCGATGTGGTCAAATTGTGCTTTTTCTTTGAGACTTAGCTTTTAGGAGTTTTAGTTATTCTCTTCTAGGTTTGTATTTTGGGTTTCCTTGGCATCATAGCTGTATTTTTTCTTATTCTTCCAACCTTACTTCTAGCCTTGGGACTTTGCGTTAAGACCAGTCTCTGCACACTTCTAAAGATACTGTCATGGCTTTGGATAGTCCTGGCCTGTGTTATTTGGGATCTTACTACCATATTCCCCAGGCATTGTGTGCTGTGTCCTTTAAGGGTCACAGGGATAATAAAAAAAGGGAAAAGGACCCACATGTACAAAAATATTTATAACAGCTCTTTTTGTGGTGGCCAAGAAATGGAAATCGAGAGGATGCCCATCAACTGAGGAATAGCTAAACAAGTTGTGGTATACAAATGTAATGGAATACTATTGTGCTGTAAGAAATGAGCAGGCAGATTTCAAAAAAACCTGGAAAAACTTACATGAACTGACGGTGAGTGAAATGAGCAGAACCAAAAACACTGTACACAGTAACAGCAACACTGTGCAATGACCAACTTTGAAAGAATTAGTTCTTCTCAGCAGTACAATGATCTAAGACAATTCCAAGGGACTCATGATGGAAAATGCTATCCACATCCAGGGAAAGAACTATGGAGTCTGAATGCAGATGGAAGCATGCTATTTTCTCTTTTTTTCCCCTTTCTCATAGTTTTTCCCTTTTGTTTTGATTCTTCCTTTGCAACAAGACTGATGTGGAAATATATCTAATAGGACTGTACATGTATAGCCTATATCAGATTGCATGCCATCTGGGAAGGAGGGGAGGGAAGGGAGATAGAAAAAACAATTTGCAACTTAAAATCATATAAAAGTAAATGTTGGAGACTATCTTTACATGTAATTGGAAAAAAATAAAATACTATTAGGTGAAAGGGGGAAAAGTATCACAAGGACACCTTGGGCCGGAGAGTTTCAAACATTCAGCATTGTGTCATCTGATCAAGGGCATAGTCTGATCACGTTCCTATTGGGATTTCAGGGCTCTAGACACTGGACTGAGTCTGGGGTAGGCAAAACAGTTGCAAACTAGCTCCTGGGTAGAGTCTATAGACAGCTGCTAGTCTCAAAATGTCAGCTCGCTGGGAGCCTCTGAAAGTTTAGAGCTACAGGGCACTCTGCTTACCCTTATCCTGAGCCTATAAGTCCAGTCCAGTCCAGTCCAGCGTTCTCTCTGGAGTCACAGAAATAACAGCAACTACCAGCACTAATGCTGTTCTGAGACTAGGGGATGAGTTCTTGAGCCTGCTATGGGGTCAGAGGGACAGCACTAAGGCCCTATTCTGAGTCTAGGAATAAACCTGACATCTCCACTGCACCATGACCCAGGGTATCTGTATTCCCCAGTTCCTGCACTGGTCACTTGGCTGTAGATTGAATTTGTGATTTGGGGCTAGAAAAATAACCCACTGTGTTTCTCCTGAGATTTCTTAATCACTATTAAGTCTGGCACATTTTGTTTACATCTTTTTTGGAGTAACTGTACTGGGAGCTAGGCTGTACTCGTTCCACTTACTGTGCCATTTTTTCTGGTCCTTTGTTATTTAGTCACATTTCAGTCACGTCTGAGTTTTCATAACCCCATTTGGGGTCTTCTTGGCAGAAATATTGGAGTGGTTTGCCATTTTCTTCTCCAGCTCATTTTTCAGATGAGGAAACTGAGGCAAACAGGGTTAATTGACTTGCCTTCTAAGACCAGATTTGAACTCTACAGATGAATATGACTCTAGGTCTGGCGCTATCCACTGTACCACCTAGCCGGTCCTATGAAACTTTAAATTGTTAAGCCCTGGGCAAGGAGAGGAAAGTCTGAACCAGAAGTCTGAAATGCAAGAGAGTTCAAGGGGCCTTATACCTTCCTTGGGCACTTCACAATAGTTTCATACTCTCTTTAATTCTCTCTTCAAAATTTTTTTCATCTCTCCCTCAAAATACTTGTTTATTAATAATCTTGTGCTGATATTATGTATTTAGTCTTAAGTTTATCTTCTGAATGGGGCTGCATTCTCAAGCTGTCTCAGATGAACTGATCTCAGCAATGTTGGGGGACCAGATTCTTCCTTGACTTACGACTCCCAGTTTAGACTCACTTGAACTTGTTCAGGTGCTCATCTATTTAAAGCCCTAGAAAAAAGTGTCCAATTGTTGCTTCTCTAATAAGGTTTCTTTCTTTATTTGCTAGACAATTGTGTTCACTAGATGTTACATCTTATTAACGCATTACGACCTCATTGTCTCCATTACTTACTCTTTTCTTTCTATATCAACTACAGAGTGGAGGAACAAATTCCCCCTCACATATATATTTGTATACATATGAGTTCATGTAAGCATATAAAACATGTCCTAATAACCCCCATTATAACCTGTCCTTGTAACAAAAATGATAGTAAAGCAAAACTAGCCCACGCTTTGCATATCTGCCTCATTCCATAGCTGTATTCCACCATTTCTCTACTAAGAGAAGGAAGGTTTCATCATCAGGCTTCTAGAGTTCAAATTCCTTTTTGTGTTATTTTCCATTAAATTATTTTGCAATTAACTATGCACGTCATTCTCTTTATTGTTTCCTTTGCCATCGATTCATAAAGGCCCTGAAAGTTTTCTTTTTCCAAATCCCTCATATTTGTCATTTCTTAGGATGAAAAGCATTACATTTATATGTAATATCAATCTGCCTAGCCATAATTTGCTTAGCTATTATTGGGCTAGCTGCCATTTTGTTTCTAGGATTTTGCTACTACTAAAACTACTGCTGTGATTACTTTGTTATATGTAGGAAGTTTTCATTTGTCTGTAATCTTAAGGTATATGCCAAATAGTGCTGTTATCATGTCAAACAGTATTTACAGTTCAGTCACTTTTCTCACATATTTGTAAATTGTTTTCCAGACTAGTCAGGCATATTCAGAGCTCTACCCCTCCAACATTGTTTCTATTTTCTGTCATCTTTGTCAGCTTGCTAGGTGTGAGATGTTTCCTCAAAATTGTTCAGCTTGTATTTCTTTTATTATTACTGCCAGAGTATTTTTTAAAATATGACTGTAAAGAGTCTGCACATTTTCTGATCCACTACGTGCCACACACTGTGCTGAGGGCTGGGGAAACAAAGAAACATGGAACACAGTCCCTATTCTCCAGGACAATCTAACGGAGGACACAATATGCAAACAACTATGTACAATCAGACACACAGAACATAAAGTGGAGACAATCCAGAGAGGGAAGGGTTATTGAGAAAGGCTTCTTGCTGAAGATTTTAGCTGAGACTTGATGGAAGTCAGGGAAGTTGTGAGGTACACAGGGAACATCATGTGAAAACTCCTAGATTCAGGAAATAGAAATATTACATGTGAAAAGAGGAAGAAGGTCAGTGTGACTGAATTGTAGAGCATGAGGAGACAGGGGAGGATATAAGGATTAAGAAGACTTGAAAAGTGGGAAGGGGCAAGATTATGAAAGGCTTTAAAAGTCAGAGTATTTTATATTTGATCCTACAAGCAACACGAAGCCACTGGAGTTGAATGAGTGGGGAGGAGGAGGAGGGTAACCAGGGTCAAATTTGTACTTTAGGAAGATCATTTTGATAGCTGAGTGGAAGACTGACTGGCATGGAGAAAGAGTTGAGGCAGAGACCAACCAGCAGGCTATTTTAATAAGTATTGAGGTAATCAGGGGATGTACCAAAGTGATAGTAATGTCATAGGAGAGGACGTAGGTATACAAGAGATGTTATGAAGGTAACTGATTGGGTGGAGGGGGTTAAGCATGATGAGTGGAGGATAACATCTTTGTTTGTGAGTCCAGGTGACTCAGAGGATAGTGGTACCCTCCCTCCATAGTAATAGGGAAGTTAGGAAGAGGGGAGAGTATGAGGGAAAAGATAATGGATTGTTTTGGAATTTGAGTCCAAGATCTCAGGTATCCATCCTGTCAGACAATCGGTTAACATTTATTAAGGGTCTACTACATGCCAGGTATGTGCTAAGCACTGGCGATACAAAGAAAAGTAAAAAACTATCCCTGCTCTTAAAGAGCTCACAATCTAATGGGAAACTTCCAGTTCAAAGTGTCCAACAGGCAGGTGGAAATGTAATACTCAGTGATTAGGGATGGATAAGTAGATATGAAAATCATATATTGTTGTTCTTTTCATTATCAAGAGGACTGATTACATTAAGAGGGTGATGTCTTGACTTGCATGTGAATTGGATTTAAGTGAGGCAGAGATGTGCAAAGTCATCAGCCTCACTATCTCCTCCAGAGTCATCTGAGTCCAGTAGCATGACAAAAACCAAGATGACTAGTGATGGCTCAGTTGAGAATCATATGCAGAGATGATTGTTGAAATCATAAGAGCTGATGAGATCATCAAGTGAAATTGTATGGAGGAAGAAGAGAAGATGGCCTCAGACAGAGTCTTGGATGAAGATTTAGTAAATACAAGTGAGGAGTAGATCAGACAAGTAGGAGGAGAATCGGGAAAGCACAATGTCACAAAAATCTAGAGAAGAAGAGTATCAGGGAGAAAAGTATCAAAGAGAAGAGAGAGATCAACAGTGTAAAAGGTTGCAAAGAGATCAAGAAGAATGAAAATGGACAAAAGTCCATTAGATTTGGTAAATAAGACATCATTAGTAACTCTGGGGAGAACAGTTTCAGTTGAGTGATGGAATTGAAAGCCAAACTGCAGAGAATTAAGGAATTGGGAGGAAAGTAAACAGAGGCATTTGATTGTAGACAACATTCTCTACGAGATAAATCAGAAAAGAGAGAAAAAATAAAGGACCATAACTAGCAGGGATGGATAGATTATGTTGTGGGGGTTTTGAGAATGGAGGAGATAAAGTAGGGAAGTAGCCTCCCATCTTCTCCAGATTTCCTCTTGGAATGTCCCACTTTTTCTCAAATCTTCAACTTTAGCTTTATCAACTTCACCTATCAACTTGTTTCTTCCACAGTGCCTTCAAACCCAAGTCTCCTTCATCCTTAAAAAAACCTTCACTGAACCCTATCGTTCCTTCAGGCTAGCATCCTATTTCCTAGGAAAAGAGGTCTACACCGGAAGCCTCCACTTCCCCTCCTCTCATTTACTCTACAACCTTTTGCAATACGGCTTCCAACTTCATTCCTCAAATGAACCACTGATCTCCTAATGACAAAACTTGCTTTTTTTTGTCATAACCTTTCTTGACCACTCTCTCTTTCCACCCTGAACATTTTCTCTTGGTTTTTCTCCTACCTGTTTAACCATGCCTCAGATTCCTTAACTGACTCATCATCAATATCACATGCCCAACTATGAATATACCCCAAAGTTCTGTCCAAAGCCCCCATTTCTTCTCCTTATATATTCTCTCTCTTGGTGACCTCATCAGCTTCCATTAATTTAACTCATCTCTATACAAGCTCTCAGATATACATATACATCTAGCACAGTTTTTCTCCTGATCTACAGTCCTGCATCTCCAATTGTCTTTGGACATTTCACACTGGCCATCCTAGAACCATGTTAAACTCAACAAGTCCAAAACTGATCTTGTCTTTCCCCTCGAAATCTTCCTCTGTTCTCAACTTTCCTATTTCTGTCAAAGGCACTACTGTCTTTTCAGCCTCCCTGGCTTCTAACCCTAACATTACTCTGAACTCTCTATGCTTCTTCAACTACCATATTTAATCTGTTGCCAAATCCTTCTGCTTCTACCCTCATATCTCTTACATCTGACCCCCTTTTTTTATTCACACAGCTATGTCTTCCATTCATCACCTATCATCTAGATTATTACAACAGTCTCCTGATTTTTCTCCCTCCCTTGTCCCTTACCATTTCAGTCCATCCTACACTGCTGCCAAAGTAATTTTCTTTAAACACAGATCTGACCATGTAACTCCCCTATTCAATCAATTCAAGTGGCTTCTTCCTGCTTTCAGGATAAAATATAAACTTCTTTGCTTAGCTTTTAAAGTCTACACAACCTGACCATAACCATTCTACTAGCCTCATTGGACCTTGCTCCCCATCCTGCATTCTCTGATCCATCCTAAATGCTCTTCTCTGTTCCTCTCTCTTAACATTCCATCATGTCTTTGAACTGGTCACGTCATATGCCTCCAATGTACTCCTTCTTCCTTAACTTCCCTCAAAGGGGCTTAAGTATATCTTCTCTAAATGGAGCCTTTTCTGATCCCCCAATTATTTGTGCCTTTTCTCTCAAGATACTTTGTATTTAATTATTTTGTGTACGTTTTAATTAACTTTATATATAACATGTATGTGTGTATAAATGTGTGTATACATGTGTGCATACACACATACATATATGTACATGTGTTATTTCCCCTATTCCAATATAAATCCCCTAAGGGTAAGGATTATTTTACTGTCTGTACTTGTCTACCTAATACCTAACACAGTATCTGGAACATAGGCAGCATGTGACAAATACTTTTTGACTGGCTGATATCTAAGCGATGAGACAAGTTAGACTCTATTCTCCACTCCTTTTTTTCCTCTACATGCTCAGTCAATGGGAGCAAACTGAAAAAAAAAATAATAAACATTTACATAGCACTGATGTTTGCAAAGTGCTTCATTTATGTTACCTTATTTGACCCCCACAACAAATCTGGGAGGTAGGTACTAGTATTATCACAATTTCATAGATGAGGAAACTGGAGCTGAGAGAGTTGACCTAGCCAGGATCATATGGTTAAGTAAGTGTTTGAGGTGGGATTTGAACTAAGGTTTCCCTGACTCCAATCTTAAAAACAAAAAGCTGAATAGTCTAGACTAGAGGTATCACACATGCTCAAGGAGGCTGCATATGGGGCCAACAACTCTATCAGCTGTGTCCAAAACCAGATGAAAATTTAACTGAGAAATTAACAAAATAAATAAAAACAATACAACAGCTAACATTACATTTTCAAATGAAGCCAACATGCAGCCTATAGGGATTCTTATGTGTATATCAGTGTTCTCTTTCTATTTGACTTTAACAACATTGGTCTAGACTCCGTAAATACTTTTACTTACGATTGTCACTTATCAAATACATGAATATTTAGCCTGAGAAAAGGCATAGCAAACTGAAAGTGAAGGGAAGGGTGCAATATGTCCTTTTGCCTGAAGGTGGCTCTAAGAGACTATGAGTTCATGCTTACTGTGGGAAGGACCAACTGGAAGTTTTAAACAAAGGAAAAAAAAGAGTCACTAGTTAAAGAAATAAACTAGGGCCAATGTATTGGTCAAAACCCACTCGATCAGTCTTTGATTTAAACATTTTACATAAAACAACTTTGTAAAAAATTAAGAATGTTTTCAGAAACCTGGTTGTGTGTGTGTGCACGCGCGTGTGTGTCTATGTACAGATACATATAAAATATGTATATATGTGTATACACACACACATATGTAAAATCTGATTCAATGCCATCCTGGGCATTGTTATCACTCCCTGTAATAAATATCAGAAGTCTTCTACATTTATCTAGCCTAGCCTCAGCATTTTTCTAAGCACTACCTGATTTTTAGCAGTCAAAAAGTATTTGTTAAGCTCTAAGGAAAAGAGGACCACTGAAAATCTTTGCCTCCAGAACCTAGCTTTATCTTAGAAATTTCATTACTGACACTCTGGCCCAGGTTCTTCTTTAGACTGACAATACCAGTAATCCAAAAGGAGAGAGCCAGAGCAGGACAGATTCAGAGCTAAGAGGGACCTGAGAGGTTACCTATGCCAAGGTCACCATTTTATAGATGAAGAACCTGAGGACTGCTATGGTTAAGTGGCTGCCTAGAACTGGTAGCCTGCCTAGACACCAGACATCTCTGGCTCTATGAACATCAACTCTTCAAGCTCCCTGCTCCAATTAACTGAGACTCGAACAAAAGGATGAGAGTTGGAAAGGAATCTGAAGGTCATTCACCTTATTTTAGAAATGAGAAGACAGGGAGACAAAGAGATCAAATGACTTGGTCAATGTCACACAGAAAATAAATAGTAGGCTCAGTATCTGAATCCTGGCCTTTTGATTCCAAGTCCAGACTAGTCCAGACTACTTCCTATTATGCCATGCTGGCCCTGACCTACTTTTCCCTATCCTAAGCTGACAAATACTCAACTTCTACTAATCTAATTCTCAAGATTTAAAATTGCTTCCCTACAGGGTTAAAATTCCTTTCCCTGCAACCTCACATAGCATTATCATTCTTATCTGGATAAGTCTAATTCCCTCCCCAACTCCCACCCTCTTCTGTCCTCTCTTTCCATTGTTCTCCCTGGAATCCAAAGTCAACATTTCACAAACTCTATGCAAACAATATATCCATCCTTCACTCCCTTTCTGAACTCTACCTGTGAATTACCAATATCTATCAGACAGTTCCATCTACACGGCCCACTGGCATCTCCATCTTAACATGTCCAAACCATTACATTTCTTCCAAAGTTTAAAGGCCTTTCTCTTTCTCTACTTAGAAACCATCAGTTTCCAAAAGTTCTAAGTTGGTTTGTTTGCTTGTTTGTTTTTTTAAACAATAGGTCCCTTCCCTGGAAATTCTGAAGTAGGTTGTTCTAGGTCAAATCTTACTCAATTCAATCTGGTAGTGTAGAGTGGAATGACATGAAATACTTACAGACCATCTAACACTTAAGGGAATAAGCATTTCAGGCACTGCACTAAGGACTTTAAAAATAGTATCTCATTTTATCCTAACAAAATTTTACTTAATAATAGCATGGAAAGGATACTCAGCAAGGATACAGCATTTGTTTACTAGAACCAGTCCTACCTACCTCCATATGGAAATCAGTATAATCAGAAGGGTTTTTTGGATCAGAAGGATGTACTGACTTATATGGCAGTGGATATGTGTCAGATTTGAGGCTATCCTTTTCAGGCCCTGTATAACCTGAAAGCCCCATCAAAGGATGAAGCCCTAATCCCTGAACCAATAAAGTCTCTTCCAGTCTTTATTACCAGGTGGGGTGTTGTCATTTGCAAATATGGGTTGTTTCTAAGTTTTGGAATACCCATGCTAGGTATCAAACATCAGAGATATTAAGGAAGTTAGGCATAGCTGTGAGGGAGAAGCCCCTTTCTGTTGACAGTACCATCATCCTTCCAGTCACCTAGACTGGGGAGCTTGACTCTTCTTCCCCCTCTCTGACCCCATAGCCAACATCTCTCAAAACCTTTCCCTTCTCTACACTCACACAACCTGGTGAAGACAACAACCTTGTTGTCTCTGTATCCCCAATCCTTAGTTGTGCCTTGTTTCCTTAAAAAAGCTGGTTGAATTCAAATTCCCCTTTATCTTATATCTTTTCTTCTCACATTCTTTCCATTCTTTGGTGCTCACAATAATCCATCTCTCTTTTCAAGATATTTCATTCCTAGTGTTGTCTGTTTCTTTCATGCATCCTGACACAAAAAAGCCAGAAGAGTCAGTTACCCCTTAGACTCTACTATTTCTAGACCTTTCCAGTCATCACTCAGTAATCTTTTCTCCTTTGATATTCACTCTATTCCATCAATATATCATCTACTAACTTCTCAGTAATTCACTCCTTTCTCAAACTCAATATCTAGTTCACATTTGATTTTACTCCTAATTTTTGCCCTCATAATTAATTACTTCAATACTCAATTAATGTTCCTTTCAACCCCCTGGCCTTAGAGTACATGAAACTCCCCAATTTGCACAATCTACATCTCTCATTCTATATCTTAGTCACACTAAGGGGCAACCTCAGATCTCACCATCAGCCAAAGCCTTCACCTCTTTTCTTGTCACTGCTTATATCCTTGCAAACCCCAAACCTGGATTACTCCCACAATCTCATGTTATAGCAGAAAGAGTAGTGCATTTATTCCTTCCCTCTCAAGGTATGGTAAAAAGTGTGGTGTATTTAGAAATCTGTAAAAATGACCAGGTTCAGAGGAAGAGAAACAGTATTCCAAACAGGAAAAGATATAGTTTACAATCAACAATTTACCTTGCAAAGCTGAGTATAATATTACAGAGGTAAAAATAGGCCTTTAACACTAGAAGAACCAGTTGTGTCAATTGATACAAAAAATGCTATAATTTTACTTTGAACTTAAAATTTTCATCCTATTATCTCTGTTTTCTTTGCTTTATGGATTTTAAAAAAGTGCACTGTATCAACTGATACAGGTTGGTCCAGCTCTTTAAGATCTTCTTGAATTCTGATCTTTCTAGCATTAATGGAACAGAGAGCTTTCAAGTATTTTTGATGAAAAGACCAGATCTGAATAAGAACTTTGAGATACAAACACATGGGTCAAAAAAAGACTAGAGAAGTAAACCTACTTGAGGAATTGGAAGGGGTTATATAATGATGTCATGGTAATATTCTCATTGGTGAAGAAGAAACAATTGTCCCTTTAGAACATTAATATTTTCAAAAGGTATTAAGGGAACTACTTAAGAAAAACAAAGGACCTAGGGATGGATTGGTTTTGTTTTAAGGGTTTGGGGAAAGGAAAGAGAATAGAGGGTAAAAGGAATACATGAATGTGAAAAAGAGAAAATAAGGGAGTAGAGTCTGATACTTCTCATAACTTCTCAAACATAAAGGGGGTAGGTGGAATAGAAGTCAGATAAGTCTCACTTAGCTGAAATTGACAAAGCAGAGCTGATATCATACAAATAGATCATTTGGCAAAGAAGTACACTGAACTGAAGGGAAATGAGCAGGAATAAAAAGGAAGAGTTAAGTAAGAAAAAATAAGCAAAATAATCACCCAGATCTCCTTATGGTCGGGATTAAAAAGGGGGTAAAAAAACCCCTATAATCAAAGGGAGTTCCCATCAATTGGGGAATGGCTGAACAAATAATTGATGCAGTATAAAGTGAGCTGAACCAAAACAATTAATACAAGATTCATACAATGACAGCAACATTATAAAGGAAAGCTGCTTTAAAAGATTTTAGTACTCTAAAACAATGCAATGACTGACCACCTCTCTAGAGCAGTGGTTCTCAACCTTCCTAATGTCGCAACCCTTTAATACTCTACCCATATGTGGGCATATCTGCATGTGGGCGGATCCATCTAGAGACAGATAGAAGAGCAGTGTCTCAGTTCCTAAGACCATTCAAAATATGTGTTTTCCAATGGTCTTAGGTGACCCCTGTGAAAGGGTCATTCGACCCCCAAAGGGGTCGTGATCCACAGGTGGAGAACCTCTGCTCTAGAACATCAATGATGAAGCACATCACCCACTCCACAACAGAGAATGAACAGATTCAAGATGAAGAGACATATTTATGAATTTGGCCACTGTGTGGATCTGTTTTGCTATACTGATTTTTATTTTCCTCTCTCAGTTTTTAATTTGAGATAAGGGAATAGGTTACCAGTAGTGAAGCCGAAAGAAAAGAGAGCCTCTGAAACATTTTTAAATCCACAGAAATAAACAGAAAGAAGTTCAGGAGGATAAAAAGACAAGCTGGATAGGTTTGAAAATAATGTGGAATTTATTAAGAACATTTTAAAATGCAGTTATGAAATTGAAATTCACAATTTCATGTACAATCATCTTTGTGTTGTGTATATATGAAAATGATCCATTTGGTTTAAATTCATAATAAAAAATTAAGTTTAAAAATCTTATGATATTTAGGTCTTTTGGTCCAGCAACATTAGTAACATGACATATATCCTTGAGGAAGTCACTAATTCAGGTGGAAGAGAACATTTTGCAATACTTTTTGGTATGCTAGTGAATATAAGATTTGTCTTTAGGTATCTGCATCAACGAATCAACAGAGATTTGTTAAGCATCCTATAAGCCAGGTACTAGTCTTCAGAATACAAAGATTAAAATCCCTACCATCTAGAAACTTACATTTTACCTAAAAATAATATAATGTTTATATAAAATATATGGGAATATACAGAAAGTACTTTCAGTGATGGGAGGCACCAGTAGCTAGGGTTTTAAGAGTATTTGAGTTTAGCTTCCAAGAAACTAGGGATCCTAAGTGGTGTTGAGGAAGGAGTACATTTCTTGGGTTGGAGACAGCCTGTGTAAAACCATGGAGATGGGAAACAAAGTGTCTAGAGTAAACGTGACAGCGAGAGGGTCAATTTGGCTAGACCATGTAGTGCCTGAAGAGTAAGAATGAAAAACATTTTGAAAGGCTGGCAGGAGTCAGAATCTGAGGACTTTTAGGTAGCTGGCCAGGTGAATGAAGGGAAAGAGACAAACATTAGATACATTATGGAAGCAGACTCAACAAGATTTGGCAATTGATTGGACACTGGGGGGTGGAGGGGTGGGGAGTAGTTTGAGGAAAAGTGAAGTCTTATATAATTTATTTTGATTAAGAAAATAATTATCTTCATAGTTACATAGATCCCACTCAATTTGGGTTAACGGTGTGAGCTGTATCACTTACAAGCTGGGAACACAGTAATGGTTTTGTTTTCTTTTAAATGCCAGAAAAAATAAGAGGAAAACTCACAAAGTGGTACATCCAAGAAAAATATTTTTATGTTTCTTCTAATAGAGCATTTTACAAAGTGCTTTACATTGTCATATTTGACAATTTTTATTTGACAGGAGGTAGGAATTGAAAGGGTTCTCAAGCATCCTCATACATAATATTCCATTTCCTTCCCCTGGGCATTTACACGGCAGAACCCCCACATTGGGAATTTTTTCCTCCCCTCATCTTTGTCTCATAAATCCCCTAACTTCCTTCAAAGAACAGTCCAATGTCACCACTGCTTGAGATGTTTTCGGACCTCCTTCCCCAATTTAGTTATTTTCTCTTGAAAATGTTTTGAATTTCTCTGTACACACTGTATCACCCAATAAAATGTAAGTACCCTGAGGGACCACTTTCATTTTTGCATTCACAGTGCTTGGTATAGCAGAGACTTCACAAATTTTAACTGAGTTGAATAACTGCCCTCATTTTACAGACAGGCAAACAAAGTCCAAAAGGGGAGGCTCAAGGTCTCACAAGTGAACCTGAGGCTGGAACTCCAAGAGGGGTCTCCTGACTCTAACTTGTGTTCTTTCTACTGCTTCATGGTAAAAGTCTTTGGGGAGAAATATGCCAATGAAAAAGTTACAATTAAAACAATATGTATGGGGGGAGTCTGTCTCCATAATGAACTTGTTGCTAGGCAACACACATATCCAGACTCTAAAAGAAAGATGAATTATGCAAATGTACCAATAAGGTTAGTACTTTGTAAAAGTGTAAATATCACCAGATGAAACTGAGTACATATTTTCAACTGCACCATGGAATCATGGAAGAAAATAATTAGTAAGACTACTGTCATTAGACTACTGCTACTCTTTCTTTTGTTCTTTCACTACTTAGAGTCAAAGCCCCAGCTGTACTGCACGTAGCATGCAGCAGAGAGAGAGAGAGAGAGAGAGAGAGAGAGAGAGAGAGAGAGAGAGAGAGAGAGAGAGAGAGAGAGAGAGAGACCAGGCAGTGGCAAGGCCTCAGTCTGAGTCCCTTCACAAAAGCTTGTCATCTCCCTGATCCACTGTTTCCTCACATGTAAAAATGAGAAAGTCGGACTCGATGACCTATAATCTTTCCTTTGGCCTGGAGAACATTCTCCTACAATGCTGAATAAGGTTCCTGAAGAAATAATTACCAACTACCTTACAGAAAACATTTTAGAATACCATTCTTTTAATAAAAGGTACAACATTTCAAGGTATACCACAAAAGGAAATAAAAACAAAGACAAAATTTTAAAATTATACAACTTAAGATATCAATAAATCTGAATGAAAAAAATCCTTAAGATATACAGCAGTATTTAAATAGATTCTTTTGTGTTATACAAAAGAAGCACCCTAACATGGTAGAGTCATATGTTGTTCTAGAGAACACCAATTTGATGCTTTGAAGTTTTAAGGGGCTTTTTACCAATTTCCATCCTCAGGCAAGTTTAGAGATATCCTCATACTGAATACCTTCAACTCTGCGTCCTTTTAGAGGGCCCTAGAAGTTAAAAATAAAAAGTGTAAGTATACATGGAAGAGAAAGAATAAGAAAATGACAGCAAAAAGAGAATAAATCCAGCTCCTTTGTTCTCCAACTGTCTTAAATAAATTTAATAAATTCAGAAAAAGCTTTTGATAAATACAACACCCATTTCTCTTAAAAGCATGTGGAAAGCACAAGAATAAATGGAGCTGACCTTAAAGTGATAAGTAATATTAATCTAAAAACATCAACAAGCATTATATGTAATAAAGGATAAGCTAGAAGCCTTCCCAATACAATCAGGGTTTTATAAAGCAAGGATGCCCATTATCACCACTATAATTAATGTTAGCTATAGCAATAAGAGAAGAAAATGCAATTCAAGGAATTAAAATAGGCAACGAGAAAACAAAACTATCACTCTTTGCATATGATATGATGGTATATTTGGAGAAACCCAGAGAACCAACAAAAACCTAGCTGAAATAATTAAGAACTTTAGTAAAGTTGTAGGATATAAACCCACATCAATCATTAGCATTTCTATATATTACCAACAAAGCCTAACAGCAAGAGACAGAAAAAGAAATTCCATTTAAAATAAGCATAGACAATATAAAATACATGGGAGTCTACCTGTCAAGACAAACACACAAACTACATAAACAATCACAAAATGCAAGTTCTTTTGAAAAGGCCTCATTTTAGAATATTTAGAGAACAGAATACCAGATACCTCTGCCTTATTAGTTTTCTTCTGTCAAACAAAGTAAACGTCTTAATATTAAACATATGGAGGATTTTGAAAGGAGTTAATTCCTCTCATTTTTACCAATCTACAAACTTAATTCAATCTTCTTTATTCTTTAAATTGTTGTCTTAAAATCTACATTACATTTTGTTGTTTTGCTATATTTGGAAAGATGTTCATTTTGGATTATGTCTAAAATATATAAAAAGTTGTAAATTTAAAAATTTACTTTTGATTTTTTGAACATTTTAAAATGGCTGTTTCTAGGTAAAATATACTTACAGTTTCAATCATGACAGTGGCAGAAAAAGTTTTCTCATTAATGGATTCTAGGGTTGCTTCATTTCCCCTGTAGCCTCCATTCAAAACCAAAACTCTTTTTCCTAAAAGAAAAAAAAATGATAGGAAATTTCACACAAAGAAAATATTCACTTTTATATTATCTATATGAAAGCAAAATATAATTTCATCAGGTAGATAATGGTATTTCAGAACTCATTTATTACAAATATAGAAATGGATGCCCAAAAATGTACAGTGACTTAACTAACGTCACACATCCTAATTCCTAGCCAACGGCTTCTTGTACCACACTGGCACTACATGGCTAATAATAATAATAACTTTTCTTAAAATAGAAATGGCTGATTTGCTCAAACACTGCAATGGCCTACAATATAATCTGCAGAAAGAAACACTTTTCTTACAAAAGTCAACAACAGAATATAAGAGGTAGAATGTAATACAATAAAAAAAATGATGGATTTGGATCCAAGGACCTCTGTTCAAGTTCCCTGTATAACAAGGGTAGGTTATTTAACTTCTCTAGGCCTCCCTGGCCCTCGAGGACCTGTCAAATGAAAGACTTACCTAGATCATCTCTCTCCAGACTTTTTTCAATTATGTACGCCAATCAGTAAAAAATGTTTAACACAAAACTCATCAGAAAAAAAATTTTGAACACACACCCCTAACATGTGTTTATTTATTTACAAATAATATACATGTACTACTATATTAATAATTGTTATGAAACAAAGAAAGAAGTTTAGAAAAGACAAAATAATAATTAATCTCAGAGTGTACAGGTGCCATTAGAATTAACTGAGTGACTCATATCAAGACTTGCACTTTAACACATAAATCATAAGCATATATACCAACAAAACCCAGCAAGAGATCAAGAGAAATTCCATTTAAAATAACTGCAAACAACATAAAATACTTGGGAGTCTACCTGCCAAGACAAATGCAAGGACTTTATATGCATAACACAGAACACTTTTCAGATAAAGACAGATATAAACAACTAGAGAAATATTAATTGCTCATGGATAGCCAAGCCAATATAACAAAAATGACAATTCTACCTAAATTAATTTACTTAGTTCAGTGCCAGAGCAATCAGATCACCAAAGAATTATTTTATACATCTAGAAAAAATAATAACAAAATGTACATGGAAGATGAAAAGGTCAAGAATATCAAGGGAATCAATGATAAAAAGATGTGAAGGAAAGCAGCCTAGCAACATCAGATGACAAACCATCTTACAAAGAGGTAATCATCAAAACAATCTGGTATTGGCTAAGAAATAAGAGTGGTGGATCAGTGAGATAGTTTAGGGACACAACACACAGTTGTAAATAATCATAGTAATCTAGTATTTGATAAACCCAAAGATCCAAGCTTTGGGGATAAGAAATCACTATTTGACAAAAACTACTAAGGGAACAGGTGGCAGAAAGTAGGCACAGACCAACATCTCATACTATATAACAAAGTCAAAATGAGTATATGATTTAGACAAAGAGTGACATCATAAGAAAGTTGGAAGAGAATGGAAAATTTGCCTCTAAGATCTATGGATAAGGGAAGAGGTTGAGATCAAACAAGAGATGGAGAGGATCACAAGAAGCATAATGGATAAGTTTGATTACATGAAAATTAATTATAAAAAAGGTTTACACAAAGAAAACCAATGCAGTCAAAACTAGAAGGAAGCAAAAAATGTGGCCAGGGTGGGGGGGCAAGGAGGCAATTTCTAGCAAGTTTCTCTGATAAAGGCCTCACTTCTCAAATATATAGAGAACCAAGCCAAATTTATAAAAATAAGAATCATTCCCCAATTGATGAATGATCAAAGAATACGAACAGGTAGTTTTCAGAAGAAAAAAAATCAAAGTCTAAAAATAGTCATATGAAAAAAATTCTCTAAATCACTAATAATTGGAGCAATGCAAATTAAAACAGTTCTAAGGTACCATCGGACACCTATCAGATTGGCTGACATGACAGAAAAGGAAAATACTGGAGGACAAATGCTAGAGGGGAAACAGAAAAACAAGAAAATGAATTCACTGTTGGTGAAGTTGGGGACTGATCCAATCATTCTATAGAACAATTTGGAAATATACCAAAGGGCTATCAAACTATGAATACCCTCTGAATCAGCAATACCAGCACTAGGTCTGTATCTCAAAAGATCAAAGAAAAAGGAAAAGGAACTATGTTTAAAAAATATTTAAAGCTGTTTTTCAGCCATTCCTCAATTAATGAGTATCCCCTCAATTTCCAACTCTATGCTACCACAAAAGAAACTGCTAGAGTCCTACATGAAAACATGCAAAGTGAAGTGAGCAGAACCAGAACACTGTATATAGTAACAACAATATTATAAAGATGATCAACTGTGGCTACTTTGATCAATACAATGATCAATGACAATCCCAAAGGACTCATATTGAAAAATGCTATCCAGCTCTAGAGAGAGAAGTGATGAACTCTGAGTGCAAAATGAAATATAATTTTTTCACTATTTTTTTTCACTTCTTTTCTTGCAACATGGCTACTATGGAAATACATTTTGCACAAATTTCACATGTAATTGATATATTGCTTGCCTTCTTATTGGGTAGAGGAAGGGCTGGAGGGAGGAAGAGAACTGGCTGTGTGAGTAGAAAAAGATATCTGTAATTTCTATCACAATTCATCCATGCCTGCTCATCCTTTGTGGTTCAATTTGTCCCACTTAGAATGAAAACAATAAGGCAAGACTTAACTGCTAGCTGCTGCACTAAGGCACAGATCCCACCCTCTGAGGAATGCCTGCTGAAGTTCAGGTGATCTGGAGGAGAGAGAATGAAGATGGAACTTTTCCAACAGCACCTGCACACGTACAGTAGGTAGTAAATAGTTTAGGTTATAAGTGCGATAACGAGTTGATGCCAAACTAAGAAGGAAGACTGGGAGTCTGCACAGCAGAAGGAAAAGCTGTAGAGGATAAAAGTGACTGGAAATAAGTCACATGATAAATTATCATAGCAAGGTTATTGATTAGTTATTATAGTAAGGAAAGGATGATACCTATTCTTTTGATTAGTGAGGCTAGCACTGTGAAGACCACTAGCCTGGAAGACCTTTAAGATCCCTTCCAAAACAAAATTTATAGGCATTATTTATTTAAACATATTTGTAAAACAATGAATCAAACCAATTTTCATTGCATTCCTAAAAACCAAAAAATCTTTAAATATTCCCTATTCAATTTCCAGTGGAAAAATTTTTGCTATTAGAATTAATAAAATGGGGGCGGCTACGTGGCGCAGTGAAAAGAGCACCGACCCTGGAGTCAGGAGTACCTGAGTTCAAATCCGGCCTCAGACACTTTAACATAAAAACTAGCCGTGTGACCCTGGGCAAGTCACTTAACCCCAAATGCCCTCCAAACAAAAAACAAAAACAAATAAATAAAAAGAATTAATAAAATGGGACTTTTATGTGAAATGATAATTGCACAAAGAGGATGAAAGAGAAGGCCCCCAAAAAATATTTTAAGAAGCCAAAATTTGGGAATTAGCATTATACTTATTACTATTATATATAAATATTATTAGAGAAGCAGTATATGTTCAGTATGACACATACAGCCATCCATATAATTGGTATAATAATTATTATAGAAGCAGTATGTTCAGTATGACACACAGGGCCCACCTTAGAATCAGAATGACATAATTTCAAAATTGGCCTCTGAAAAATATCATGGTGGGGGGGAAGCCAAGATGTCAGAGCTGAAGCAGGAACACTCCACAGCTCCCACATAATCACCTCAAATACCTATAAAATACCTAAACAAATTTTAGGGCTCCAGAACTCACAAAACTACAGAAAAACACATCTACCACTGAATGTAGCTCAGCAGGCAGGACAGGAAGGGCTCATCGCAGCAGGCTGGGAGCTGAAACCAGCCGGTCTAAAACCATGGCTTGACCGGGTGAGGGGGAGAGGGGGGGAGCAATCAGTATGAGCCAGAGTTGGAGCCTTCAGGAGAGTGGATCAGCAGCAGCTGTGGTGATTTCCAGAATTATCAAGCCATAAGAAATAAGGGCTAAGTGAAATGTTAGTGGAACTCAGCTAAATTTGAGGGGAGAGGGTCTGGCCAAACTGTGTCCAGGGAAAGGAAAGAGCAGAAGCGGTGGCCACTTCTATATGGCTGCTTCAGAAGCTCCCAGCTTGCAGACTGCAGGATGGGCCAAGCAATCATTCAGAAGCTAAGTGCTCTTGCCTTAACCTGCCTGGATCAGGATTGTGGTCTTGGGTGGTGGTCCTGGGGTGCATTTTCAATGAGCCAAAGCTATTGGGGGCTGTAGTGGCCTCCTAATACCTCCGGCAGCTGAGAAAACTCCACCAGTTTGGGACAGAGCTTTTCCCTCTAGAAGCAGAGTTTCACAGAGCTGAAAAGTGAAATAACTGACTGGCAATGGGAGTAGGCAAAGGAAGCAAAGTAAGAACAGCAATTCAACTTTAGATTCCTTTTTTGGGCACAAAAAGGATCAAAGCATGGAATGGGAGGAAGACAACACAGAACTCCCACAACAAAAGCTTCCAAGAAAAATGTAGATTGATTACAAGCCATAGAGCAGCTTAAGAAGGATTTTGAAAAGCAAATAAGAGAAGCGGAGGGGAAATTGGGAAGAGAAATGAGAATGATACAAGAAAATCATGAAAAGAGAGTCAACAACCTGACTGAAGAAAATAACACCTTAAAAAATAGATTAACTCAAAGGGAAAAAGAGGCCCAAAAAGCCAATGAGGAGAAGAATGCCTCAAAAAGTCTAATTTGTCTGATGGAAAAAGAATCTCAAAAGCTTGCTGAAGAGAATAATTCCTTCAGAATTAGAGTGGAGCAAATGGAACCAAATGACTTTATGAGAAATCAATATACTATTAAACAGATCGAAAAAATGAAAAAATAGAAGCCAATGTGAAATATCTCCTTGAAAAACTCACTGACCTGGAAAATAGATCCAGAAGAGACAATTTAAAAATTATTGGACTACCTAAAAGCCATGATCAGAAAAAGAACCTAGAAAGCGTCCTTCAAGAAATTCTCAAGGAAAACTACCCTGATATTTTAGAACCAGAGGGCAAAATAAAACCTGAAAGAATTCACCAATCACCTCTTGAAAAAGATCTTCAAGGACAAGGGGTGGAGCCAAGATGGCAGTGTAGAAGCAGCAAAGCACCGCAGCTCCCACACAAACACGCTAAAAAACTCATAAAATGGGACTCTAAACAGATTTTCAAGCTCCAAAACACTACAAAAGACAGAAAGCAGGCGGGGCTCTTCCCAGCAGTCTGGGAGCTGCGGCCAAAACCCTGGCCGAGTCAGGCCCTGGGGCATTGGGCAGGGAGCCACTTCTATAGGAGAGCAGATTGGCTGCACTGGAGGCACAGTTACCACATTTATCAGGCCAGAAGAAAAAAAGGCTAAGAGAAAGGTCAGTGGATTTTGCTAACTCGGGAGAAGAAAAGCGGGTCCGGCCAAACTGCTCCCAGGGCAAGGAAGCAGTGGGAGGCAGCTGTAGCAGCAGGAACGGAGCAGCAGTGGCCTCCACTGGACTGCTTCGGAGCCCTCAGCCTGCAGATAGCAGGGGGGCTGAGGCGATCCATCAGGGCCAAGGGCTCTTGCGTTGAGCGGCCTGGATCTGGATGGTGTTCTCGAGTGGTGGTCCTGGGGTGCGCTTTCAGTGAGCCAAAGCTGGGGGGCGGCCTGGAGCATCCCACTAATAGCTCCGGCAGCTGTAAGGGCCCCAGCAATTTGGGACAGAGCTTTCCCCCTCCAGGAAGCAGAGTTCCACAGAGCTAAAAAACCAAGCAATTAATTAAGACTGGCCAACATGAGAAAAAGGAAGCAAGATAGGAACAGCAGTAAAACTCTAGAAT
>CM053597.1:138375161-138428359 GCA_028646575.1 Pseudocheirus occidentalis
CTGTCCCAAATCACTGGGGCCTTCACAGCTGCCGGAGCTGTTAGTGGGATGCTGCAGCCTCCGCCCCAGCTTTGGCTCACTAAAAGCGCACCCCAGGACCACCACTCAAGATCCCGATCCAGATCCAGGCCGCTCAATGCAAGAGCCCTTGGCCCTGATCAATTGCCTCAGCTCCCCTGCTATCTGCAGGCCAAGGGCTCTGAAGAAGCCCAGTGGAGGCTGCTGCTGCTCTCAGCTGTTCCTGCTGCTACAGCCGCCTCCCACTGCTTCCTTGCCCTGGGAGCAGTTTCGCCAGACCCACTCTTTTCCTCCCGAGTTAGCAAAATCCACTGACCTTTCTCTTAGCCTTTTTTTCTTCTGGCCTGATAAATGTGGTATCTGTGCCTCCAGTGCAGCTGATCTGCTCTCCTTTAGACGCGGCTCCCCACTTGATGCCCTGGGGCCTGACCCGGCCAGGGTTTCGGCCACGGCTCCCAGACTGCTGTGAAGAGCCCCACCTGCCTATAGCAAAAGATGTGCTTCCTTTCTTTTGGAGAGTTTTGGAGCTTGAAATTCTGTTTAGAGTCCCATTTTATGAGTTTTTAGCATGTTTCTGTGGGAGCTGTGGTGCTTTGCTGCTTCTATGCTGCCATCTTGGCTCCCTAAGAATAATATCTTACACATTTAGAATGTCTATAAATATTAACTATTGATGGTCTAGTTGTGATATTTATCCAATGACTAACAAACCAAAGTATTATTGGAAGAAATGAAAATGTTGAGAATGTCGATATTTACAATCTCAAAACAAGTAATTCTGGATGAAAAAGCAAAGTTCAGTTGATAAAATTTAAAGTGCATATATACATATATATGTAATATATGCATATATTTAATGATGCAGAATAGTTATATACAATGATATATTTGTGAAACAATTGCTAATGTTACTTAAAATGGAGAAGCACTGGAAGCTTCGCTGTATAAACTGAGGTAAAGGAAGGAAAACATGTATCTAAAACCAGAAACTGGCATTATTTAAAATAAACACTAGAAACTTTTTAGTATAAACTGAGATAAATCAAGTATGCTCTTTCTCATTATTATTATTTTACATAGTTCTAGAAATGCTAATTATAGCAAAAAAGAGATTGAAATTGAAGATGTAAACATTGGCAATGAGGAGACAAAATTATCTTTATTTATAGACTACATGATGGTTTTACTTAGAAAACCCCTGAGAATCAATAAAAAAAAGTTAAACTAATTAAATGATTCATAGCATTGGCAAAGTAGGATACTAAATAAATTCACAAAAATTATTACCATTTCTATATAGTACCAATCAAAACCAGGAGCAAGCAATAAGAAAAAAATCTGTTCAAAATAACTACAAAATATATAAAACATCTGAGAGAAACCTGCCAATATACGAGGAGGACTTCTGTAAATACAACTACACTATATTCTTTTAGAAATAAAGGGAGACAAATACCTGGAGAGACATTCAGTATTCATGATTGGCCTGTGCAAATATCATTAAAATAATGATACAGACTTAGCACTATACTACTCAAACTCCCAAGGAGTTTCTCTATAGAATTAGACAAAAATAGAATGAAAAGATCTAGAATCTCAAGGGGAAAAGGCAAAGAAAGACAAGAAAAAAGGGGAACATAGCCTCATCAGACCTCAACCTATATTATAAAGTAGCAATCATCAAAATTCTTTGGTTCTGGTTAAAAGAAGGAAATTTAGCTCAGTGAAACAGACAAGATAAGGAAGAATCAGAAGCCTCTGAAAACAGTAGCCAAGTATTTGATAAATTTTGATGAATCCAAGAACATAAATGACTAGGGGAAGGTATTCTTCTTTGACAAGAACTTCGAAGGGAAACTGTAACACAGTGTGGCAGAAATCAGGTTCAGGATAGGACGTAGGTACATAGTGGATACAACACTAGATTCAGAGTCAAGGAAATGAGTTTGAATCCTGCATATCCTAGCAGTGAGACCTTGGGCAAATCACTTAATCTCTCCTAGCCTCAGTGAGGATCAAATGTATCAAATATATGTAAAGTACTTTGCAAACCTTTAAATGTTATAGAAACATTAATTACTATTATAATTAATAAGATTAACATGGATATTTGACCTGAATAAGAAATGTCACATCAATCATATGAAATTGTAGTCTAAATATTTCACAGACTTATGCAGATATTAGATAAATGTTATTATAAAAAATTATATATTGTTAATATGTAACAATTATTATTAGTAATAAGGTACACATCTGAATGAGAAATATCACATAGGTCATATGAAATTATTTTCCAAATTACAGATGAGATAAATGTAAGTTTAAAATAGCTCTATAGTAACACTGTCACATTCATGAGACCCAACTGAGTCAAATTATTCCAAATATCTACAAATGAAAAAGAGGACAACGAAAATAAGCAAAGCTGTCACTGTTTTTATAAGAATATTTAATAATAATTAATTTAATAATAATTTTTGTCCTCAGTAACAAAGCAAACTGCATTTGAATGCAAGTATCTCAGTCTTTAATGAGCTATATGAAGAAGTTAAAATGTTACTTAAAAAGATGAAATCAAGAAAAATGAACAGACCAGGGCAAGTATACACTAAAAAAGTCTGTGCTGTAAGCAACAGAATCCTGACATCCTTAAAGGCAGCGAGGTGGAACAGTTGATATTGTTGGAACTGTCAGGAAGACCTGAGTTCAAATCCTCAGACACTTGCTAGCTGTGTGACCTTGGGAAAGTCACTTAAGCTTTGTTTGCTTCAGTTTCCTCATCTGTAAAATGGGCATAATATCACCTACATCCCAGGATTGTTGTGAGGGTCAAAGTAATAATTGTAAAGTGCTTAGTACAGCACCTAGCAGAAAGTAAGCACTGTATAAATGTTAGCAATTATTATTTTCATCTACAAATTTGTATGGAGTTATCAAAAGAATGGAGATGATATTTTTATTCCCTCAAAAAGCAAGTGACAGGATATCAATAATTGTTGATTCATGCATTTCCCTTTTTCATCCTTATAAAATTCTTATGAGAATGATCTACACACATACAGAGGATTCTTTAATGGAAAAAAAAGTGGAAAGGGAACCAACAGTTTGACTTTTGTAAACAATTTTCTACAGCAGCAGATTTTATCTTTGCAATCATACAAATGACTGAAAGTTTCAAAGAATACAAAATCCCAAATGGTTTTGGTGATTATGGAAAAACATTTGACTTTATAGAACAAAAATGGAGTCTGAAAGGCTCTCCTCCAACAAGGAGTCTCTTCTCTGTGTTAAGATCAGATAAAAATCCTTGATAGATTTAACAGGTCTAACACTAATGATTTAACATGATAGATCTAATACTAATGATGTCAAGTGTGCCCAAGTCCCTGTTTGTGGGTGATATTGTGGTGATTACATAAAGCTGAAGAACATTATAAAGGCTCTTTGCTGAGATACATGATTGTTCAAGAGAGGTCAACTGAATAAATGATAGAAAAAATTAGATGGATGTAAAATGTTTATTGTCCAGACAAGAACATGCAACTAAAATGAACATCCTTTGAATGAGTACACCAGTACCTATATCTGGCTCAGGCACTCCAGGGGAATAATAAATTAAGCTCAGAATCAGTAGTAAGAACAGAGTAGGCTAGATTGATTTAAGATTGATTAGGCCAGATTGATTTGGGAAATTGCAGTCCCTTTAACAGTTACAGAATGCTCAAAAACCCATTTTTGTTCAGTTGCTTTCAGTTGAGTCCAGCTCTTCAAGACCGTATTTGGGGTTTTCTTGGTGAAAACATTGGAGTGGTTTTCCACTTTCTTCTCTGGCTTATTTTACAGAAGAGGAAACCAAGGCAAACAAGTTAAGTGATTTGCCCAGTGTCACACAGCTATTAAGTGTCTGAGGCCAGATTTAAATTCAGAAAGATGAGTCTTCCTGACTCCAGAACTCTATCCACTATGCCAACTAGTTGCCCATCATTTTGACACAACAATCCTAGTGATGCTATATGACTGTGAATCTTAGAACACGTCAAAGTCTAAAAGATCAAAGTTAAAGGTGGCTTAGTGCTTAAGGGAGTGACTCATGGTAGATGTAAGTAGGTTTGAGCATATTGGTGCCATTTGAGAAATGCGAGGTTGGAAGAAAAGCTGGGTAGCTTATATCACAAGAGAGGAAGGATAGCAGATGGACTGCTCAAGGGCTGCCTTGGCATTCTTTAGGAAGTCATGTACAAGAATTGTCTAGGATGATAAGGTATACTCGTGTTGTGATTTGCACTGATGGGAAGAATATTCACTTTGATTAGCTCCACCAATACATTTAAGTTTAGAAAAAGGATAAATCTCTAAAATATATTACCCATAGCTGATGTTTGATAATGACAAAAAGTTTTTCCAGTAATAACTAAAGTTAATGGAACTGATTACACTGTTCTCCGAACATTTTTCTGTTTCTAAAACCTCAAAGCCTTTAGGAAGGTAGTTGAAAGAATTGCAAATCTTGAATTCTAATTATGATTCCTATTACTAATCATATGATCTTGAACATAAAACAGCTGCTCTAAGCTTCTATAAAAACAGGAAAAAATATAGCTATCTAGCTTGTCATACCGGGTCATTTCATTTCAAATTAAATAATGCATGTAAAAATGATTTAAAAATTATAAAGCACTATATGCAAAGGTAAGGCAATATATCCTCAATCAATTAATCAGCATGAATTAATTAAGGAATGATTACATGCCAGATACTCTGTTAGGTCCTATAGATAGAAATTTAAAAGAATGATACAGTCCTTGTCTTTAGGAAGCTTATGTTCTATTGAAGGAGACAACATGTACACATATAAATTGAAGCAAAATAATATAATAATTTCCCAATAATTCTGTGAATTATGGAAAAATGAAGTTTCTGTAATGGTGGCATAAGGAAAATAATTATTGAATAGTGGTAAGAAAACATGAGAAATGTAGCATTTAGTTTAAATGGCTTAAATGTAATTTATTTGTCACTTACCTGTCCCTGCATCAGAAACCAAGTTGAGAATTTTACCAGGTTCTGAATCAATATTGAAACAAATGTTCTTTTGACTCTTCGGTAGGTAAATGATGAAATGTGGGTCATTCTCAACTGAAAAATGAACATAGAGAGTAAAAAAAGCTAACAGAAAAGGAGCAAAGTTAAAATGGTATTTAGTATCTTCTTGAATACCTTCACTTATGCTTTATAAAGAAGTCCATATCTAAAGAAATAAAAAAAACCAAATTAAATATGTGTCTATTACTGCTAAAGTCCTCTAATGATGCACAGTGGTATGTAGGGAGTTCTAGGTTATTCTGCTTCTGGAGACTTCTTTACAGAATGGCAAAGGCTTTGAGTATAGGCTTAGTGATTTATTATATTCCTGTTGTCTGTGGAACAGTCCGTAGAATTTGGAAAGAGTCATCTCCTGGTTGTTCAAAGGTGATAACATTTTTGGCCAAAGTCTATCTACTATGTTATATAGTGGTTGTGGGCTGTTTTGGTGAAAGGAGTAGCTATACCAAAATATTTAAGTACTGTATGGTGAATAGGTATAGAAGTATCCAAATAAGTAGAAAATGCATATTACTAAATAAGATGCTATAACCTCTCTTGCAGTTTAAAGTATGTACAAGAATAAAAAGGAGCAAACTACCTTGATACTTTTTTTTTGGTCCTCTATGGCACTTACATTGGTTTTATACCTACTGCTTTGACTAATTGTTCTCCATCTCTGTTTCTTCCCATACCTCCTCCTCTCAACTATGGACATTTCCCAAGATCTCCATTTTTGCCACCTGTTACTCTTTATAAACTCTTCTCAAGAGAATGTACTATTCTCATAGTATAGCTTTAATTCAATCAACAGATACTACTTAGAAGTGTAAGATACTCCCTGCCTTCAAGAGGCTCACAATATAATTAGAGAGATAAGATATAAACATGCACAAAAATTAATGATACAAGAGATAATTAATTGTCAAATCAATACAATAGCACACAAAATATCATAAGATAGTGCCATATATAATTGATTGCCAAATAAATGATACAGATATTATCTGTGCTAATGGAGTCAACTTGAAAAAAAAAAAGAATTGTATTCTGCGAAGGCTCCAAAAAAGTAGTTTAGCTTTGAATTGGAGCTTGAAGTATGAGTTGCATTCATATAGGGGGAAAAGAAGAGGAGGGCGCTTTTACAATAGTAGTAGTGCAGAAGTGAAAAAGGATAAAACATGTTTATAAAAAATATTAAAGAGATGGTTAATCATCCCTGTTTAGTTAGAAAATGATACTCAAGAATAGAAGTAGTTGGAAAGGAGAAAACTGGGCTTCGGTTAGTTAGGGCCTTGAATACCAGGAAAAGAAATTAGGATTTTATTTTATAGACAATGGAGAGGCACTGATGGTGGCTATAATTTCTCTTGTCCTATTATATAGATAAAAGAGCAGGAAGAGGAGATGATACATTATTTTTTTTTCTAGTCAAATTCTTCCTTGTTTTAGCTGAAGCAGGGTAGACTGGGGAAAGTATTAGCAAGAGAATTGAGAAACCTTTGGCTAAAGTCCATGTCTACGGAAATCGCAGAATTCTTGATTGAGAGCTTATAGCAACAGGAACAATAATAATAGCTAATATTTACATAGTGCTTAGTAGATGCCATAGCCGCTGTGCTCAGCACTTTACAGTTACTGTTTCATTTGATTCTTCTGAGAACTCTGAGAGGTAGGTGCTATTAGTGTCCTCATTATACAGAAGAGGAAACTGAGGCAAACAGTGTCTGAGATCACATTGGAACTCAAATCTTCCTGGCTCTAAGCAAGATGCTCTACCTACTGTGCCATGTTAGAAGACTCCAGGGTAGCACTCCCTCTGTGTCACTCTCCTAATGTATATTCACACTCCTAGTTTTGTTCCACGGATGGTGGCTACTACTTTGGATTCCAGGGTTCTAAAACCTGTAGGATTGCAATATTAATCCTAATCCTCAACCAACTTCCATTGGTGTACTTCCCATTAGTGATATTGCTAGATATAGCTTATCTCTTAGCAAAGGATGGTACAATAAAAACATTAGATATCAAACATCCTCTATATAAACCTGGGGTATACTCTTCCACAAATGTGTATTGTTGTTATTTTGAAAATCTTGGTTTTATACTTGGTCATAGATACAAAAGTTTGGTTTTAAGTTCAGTGCATTTCAGTACTTGGCTTTAATGACTGAATATTCCTCACTGAGATATGTAAATCCAAATGGAAGAGGTGCATTATAGGCTACATTTATTAAATCATGATCCTTACTTTTTTCGGTCTTATCCACCAATGTTGCAAAGATTTTTAATTGAAATTTGGCTAGTAAATGTGCAATTTGGATTCCTTGATATTAATTAGGAGTTCTTGGAAACTAATTGGAAGAGGTTGCATTTTCATATTTTTAATAAATAGATTAAAAACTTACTGAAACTTCATTTGAAAGATTTATCAGGTTAGACAATTCTGTTTTTAAAATTTAAAAATGTGTACATATGAAGGTTTGTATAGGTAATACATTGTTTTCATGTAAAAATAGTTTTTTAAGATCTTGCCAATCATGGTGGCTTCATTCTCCTATTGACTAGTATTTCAAAATATAATGTGCACTTAGGGCAAGATTCATCTTTGACAATAGTCAATGTAGATCCATATTTCAAATAGCCTTCTAGATAGTTTTAAATTCTTTGGCCATGTACTTACATTGTTATTGTTTTTACTTCTTCATGTGGCTGAAGAAAAACTCATACTAGAAATAGAAAAGTGTCAGTTCTACCATTTTCTTGCTATTTTAGACTTAGATTACTAATGTTGTCTTCACGTCTTCAATGCTTCGCAAATAGTAAGTGCTTAATAAATGCTTTTCATTCATTCATCCCATGATTCTTTTGCAGAAATCTTTTTAAACCACTTGTCTATTTATAAGGATTAATTTATTTAAAACTAAATCATATAATCTGCAAAACCACCAAACTGGGCATATATAAATTGTAATATGTCACAATATACTGGAAATGAACTAACAATAAAATCACTACCGTCAAGCCTTTCTCAATATGGAATGCCTACTCTTCCCTAAGGTCACCTTCAAAGACATGTGACCATTGAACATATGGACATTTAGTCCATCTGTATATTAATTAGTAAAGCTTAATTTCTTTCTTTTTTTTTCTATTAAAGTAACTGAACAGAAATTCTCATAGTTTCTTCCCAAACTTCAATGGACTGTCTTGAATGCTCCCTGGACTAGATGACCACTTGTTATTAATCTTACAGAGGGCATTCTTATTGGTATCACCTCTGAGCTCCTTTCCAGCCATGTGACTTTATGATACTCTGGTATTTCCACATTCATTTCACTTGTCTATAGTCTTTTCTTTTTGCTTTTTTTTTTGAGGGTGGAAGGTAGGGCAATTGGGGTTAAGTGACTTGTCCAAGGTCACACGGCTAGTTTTATGTTAAGTGTCTGAGGCTGGGTTTGAACTCAGGTCCTCCTGACTCCAGGACTTGTGCTCTATTCACTGAGCCACTTAGCAGCCCCTCATCTATAGTCTTAAAAAATAATTTTCCCCCATTTGCTTCATCCAGCTTTTACTATAACATATTTCCTTGGCATTCATCTAATTGAAAGCTCATGAGTAGCACAAAATCTCAAAGGAATTAGATAGAACTTTGGAGTTATTATTAAAGTGTATAAGGCTAAAGAGGCACCAGAATTTGTGGTTTCTTTATGTGCAGATATAATGTGTGTAATGTGCTTAGTATAGTGTTTGGCGCATCCTAGGCACTATATAAATGCTTATTTCCCTTCCCCTTTCACTCACATGTTTCTCCTAATGTCTGGAATGTTCTTCTCCCCATCTAGTTCTATTGAAATCTTGTCTATTATTTAAGACCCAATTCAAATGCTCTTTGTTCTCCGAAGCCTTCTTTGATCCTTGAATCTGTAATGATCTCAGGAACTTTCATAATACTTCTCTGTACCTAGATGTTATTTTGTATCACAGTTGTTTGGGTATGTGTTGTATTCCCCTTCTAGACTGTCAGTTTCTTGAGAGATTCAATTAGCTTCTGATTTATTTAATTTTTATATGTCCCCTACTGCCTATTATACTCATTCGAACATAGCAGATACTTAATAAATATGTATTGAAGTCTGTTGAAGTTGAATTATCTTCAGATGATAAAACTTATTACCCCTTGCTCTTTAAGCTAAATGTAGTAATTTCTGCTTCAAAAAGATCACCACATTCTCATATAGTTGGGGTAGGATTTATCTCCTTTTTTTCTAGAAGGCAGTCATGTTGAATTTTAAAAATTCTCCAGTTCTCTGAATATGGATCTTGACTTGAGAAATATAAAAACTCTATGAGACTGCACTTGGAATGAGATCTGGGAAGTGAAGTGAAGGGACCAAAGATCTTTTTACCTCTCATTACATGAGGAGGAGGAGTTGCTACAAGCACTTGAGCTTGTTTCACACTCATTGGACCTGATGTTGGTGCTGGTTTGGCCCAAGATGGGATTGAACTTTGAGTAGTCTTCTTGCCATTTGATAATAAGGTACCTGTGTAGATAGAAAAATGGACTCTAGTTACCAGGGAACACACTCCAAACACACACTATTGTAATTATTTATAATAAAGAATATTAAAAATTTGGTCTGTTCAGTTTGCAGTATCCCTTAATTATAGGCCCTCTCCTTTCATTTTTATCCTATATTCTTTCCCCTTTCAATCATGTCCATGCATGTAAGTATTTTTAAAGTTATCATCATTGTTGGAAGATTATTATCAGATGTAGTGATTTATTTATAACATGAAGTTGTTAGACCAAATGCTCTCTAAGATCCCTTGTAGCTTTGAGATATTATGATTTCTATAATTAAAAAAAAGATTGAGCTCAGGAAAAGTTAAAGCCATTTATCCAGTTGTGCATACTTTATATATATATATATATGCATAGGTTCTTCTAACAGCTGTTGCTATTAGGAATTGGCATGACCCTAAGAACTAGAACCTTAACTAGACACCTTTTAGTTCTTGACTCTGGGCGACTTGGAAGCCATTGTATAAAGGTGGTCCCCGTTTTAGTTTTTTCAGTTGGGTCCAACACTTCATTACCTTATTTGGAATTTTTTTTGGCAGAGGTACTAGAGTGTTTTGCCATTTCCTTCTCTAGATCATTTTACAGATGAGGAAACTGAAGCAAACAGAGTTGAACAAACAGGTCACACAGCTAGCTAGTAAATGTCTGTGGCCAAATTTGAACTCAGGTCTTCCTGATTCCAGACCTGGTGCTCTACCCACTGTGCCACCTAGGTGTTCTAAGGGTGATCTTTGCATCCTTGAAAAATCAGTGATTATTTCCCCTCACAAAGCACCACTGGCATGAGAAGTTCTGCATAAAACTGGGGGGGGCAAACTCAATGTAATTCCTTTCCACTGTATATATGAGATAGCTATAGAGAATTCATAAGCAGAGAAGACATAGGCACATGGTAAAGAAAAACACAATATATTTGCTTCCAACTATTTGTTTAGTGCTGGGTAGCCCTACCTTTTCAGTGGAATTGAAATCAGAACAAATTTGTGGACTTTGGGGGAGGGTCTTGAATCTTATGCCTCGTGGTTGTGGTAAAAGAAGATTCTCTATTCTATGATTAATTTAATTTAACAATCTAATTAATTTAACTAAAGTAATCAGGAACAGAGCTAGGAGGTATTGATAAAAGATATTCTTAGTCACCCCAAGCACAAAAGGGAAGTATCTCAATAACAAATGAGGAAGAGAGCTCATCTCAGTCAGATGGTAATTTCTAACTTTGTATGAATTTTCCTAATTCTGATCCCATATCCTTATCCGGCAATCTTCTCATCTTGATTTGGTTTTTCATATAGTTATCCTATTGTAGAGAGATGTTCTCATTTTAAAATATAAAATTGACTTTCTGATACAAATAATTTTCCTCTTTTCCAAGGGTTTGATCACTCTCAAATCATTTGATCATCAAGGAAATGAGAAAAATGACTTTGGAGAAAGTGGTGGCAAAGGTATAGTCTTCTTATGCCTTATCCTTCCAACCTTGACATACCCTTCTGTCAAATGACTCTTACTTCGTTACCGTTCCTAGAACAACGAACTCTATCTCCTAACTCCAGGCATTTTCACCGCCTCTCCCCCATGCTAAGAATTCTCTTCCTTCTCCTGGCTTTCTTTAATTTTAGCAAAAATTCCATCTTCTATAGGAAGCTTTTTAAATCCCCTTTAATCTTAGCCAATTTCCTTTGTTATTTCAGATTTGTCCTATATATATTTTATCTGTACATATTTGTTTGCATGTTGTCTCCACCATTAGACTATGAATCCTTAAGAGGAGGGACTGTCTTTTGACCTTTTTTTTGTGTTCCCAATACTTAAAACAGTAACTGGCACATAATAGGTACTTAATAAGTATCTATTGACTGATTGACTCATTGAGACAATAAGATCTTTTTTGAATATCAAACCATCTAGCGATAACAAGGCTGAAAATATAGGCAATATTTACTGTGATATGTGGAAATGTTTCTCAAATGTGTTTTGCAGAAATCAATAAGAAAGGAAAGTAAAAAGTACCAATAGAGTGACTATTACAAGGTGTACTACATTGAACAGCTAGAGTACCCGCTGACATAGGCCAAAAACTGCAACAGAAGGGCTGGGCCTTGAAGTGACACAGGGTGGCCCAACCTTTGATCCAGGTCCAAAGGTGTAGTCTTTGCCTCCGGACTAAAAAGAAACACTGACCTTGACAGCAAGGTCTTCTTTGGTCCATCGGAGAATCTGCCAGCATCCTCTCATTCCCATCAGCACTTTCGATCAGCATGGCAGTAAGTGGACTTACAACATGGTGGTCCAGAGACATCTGCAGGATGGTTCTTGTTATTTTCTTTTTGTCAAGGTTTGTGACAGCCAGACTCCTATATTGGGGCAGGGAGAGAAGCAAAGAAACCATTACCAGAACATTCCAGACTGAATTAGAGACTTGTTTTGGGGATCCAAATCTGGACCCAAGTTGGCTCCCACATTTATGGGGAAATGCTCAGTTGATTGCTGTCATGGTTAAAATTTTTTAAAAAATAAGTTTTAATTGATGTCTTCTTTTTATATATTGTTACAGTTATCCACAGTGTCCTTCCTCTTCTCTCTCCCAGTCATCCCATATGACAAATAGTATTTTTTTAAAGAAGAAAAAAAAATGCACAACTGAACAGTACTTTGAAAAAACCCCAAAACATATACAATGCATAACAACTGTGGACTTCCCACAGCCACAAAGCAATAGATTGGGGATGACTTCTAGTATTTATTTGAGTCCTGCTTGTTCTTTATGATTTTGTTATATTCATTTTTTAATCTTTTTGGCATTTGATGATTCTTTTCATTTGCAATTATTGTAGTTATTTTATATATTGTTTTCCTGACTTTGCTTTCTTCAGTTTGCATCAGTTCATGTAGATTTTTTCATGCTTCTCTATATTCATCACATATATAATTTCTTATAGGACAGTATTATTCTGTTACATTCATGTAATGTAATTCCTTTCACTATTCCCTAATCAATGGGCATCTACTTTGTTTCCAATTCTTTGCTATCACAAAAAGTGCTGCTGTAAATATTTTGCTGTATATGAGGATTTTCTTGTTATCAGTAGCTTACTTGGAGTATAAGCTCACTAATGGAGTCTCTGGTTCAAAGAATATGGACCTTTTATTAACTTTATTTGCATACTTACACATTGCTTTTCAAATGGTTGTAGAATTTTATAGCTCCACAACAATATATTAGTGTGCCTATCATTTCGCAACTTCTCCAACATTGACTAATCACTATTTTGTGTCATCTTTGGAAATTTGCAGGGTGTGTTTTTTGTTCATCTTGAGTTAGTTCATTTTGTCTTTATAAACAGGGATGAATGTTCTTCACCTTGATTTCATCAAGGAGACTAACGCCTGCAGTTCATAACCTCATCTCCATCACAGAGTCACTCTACAATGCTTCAGTCACAAAATAACCATGCTCCTAATTTGCCTGATTTATTTCCTATGTACTAGCTCCACTTTAACTTTGCTCTCTGACTATTGATAATGACAATATTTAGAAGCAAATGTATACAATGTAAATTTATAGATTAAATTCCATAACAATCCAATT
Organism: Pseudocheirus occidentalis; assembly: GCA_028646575.1. Lineage (NCBI taxonomy): Eukaryota > Metazoa > Chordata > Mammalia > Diprotodontia > Pseudocheiridae > Pseudocheirus > Pseudocheirus occidentalis. Next base: position 138,388,442 of record CM053597.1, read on the forward strand.
ACCATGAGGTTATTTTGTAGAATTAGATAAATAATACCAAAATTTATTTGGAGGAGCAAAAGGTCAAGATTCTCAAGGGAAATCATGAGGAAAAGAAAGAAGGAAGTCAATCTGATCAGATCTTAAACTAAAAAATTTAAAGCAAGAACCATCAAAACTATTTGGCAATAATAATAATAATAATAGTAGCTATCATTTATATGCTGTTTACTATGTGACAGGCACTGTACTAAGTGCTTTACTATTTAAAAAAGCAAAACAGAAAAATTGGTTGGTGGAACAGGTTAGAGGAACAAGACACAGAAGCAAACACAGCAGCATAAGATAAGTCAAATGACTCCATTTTTAATAAAAACTGCTAGAAAAACTGGAAAACGATTTGGAGGAAACTGGCTTTAGTTTTAAAAAAAATTACAGCATACCATAATCAATTGCAAATGGATATGTAACCTAAACATAAAATGTCATATAAAAATTAGAAGAGAAGGAAAGGAAATGCCTTCCACACCTACGGTTAGGGAGAGAATTCTTACCTAAATAAAGGATAGAGACAATCATAAATAATAAAATGGATAGTTAAGATTATATAAAATTGAAAGCCTTCTGCGTGAGCAGAATAAATGCTGTTAGAACTAGAAGGGAAATGTCTTTTCAGCAATTTCTGATGAAGTTTGAACATCAAAAATAAAGTATTGATACAAATATAAAGAAGACCCATACCTCTGTAGATAAGAGGTCAAAAGAGATGAACAGGAAGTTCTCAAATAGAGACAAATTCTCAACATATGGAAAAAATGCTCCAAGTCACTAATAAGAGAATTGCAAATAAAAACCCTCAAGTTTTCATTTCATACCCATCAGATTAACAAAGATGACAAGAGGAAAAGAGAAACTAGAGGCACTGTGGGGGTGCAGGTATAGTAATATGCGATTGTTGGAGCTGTAAATTGGTTCAATTGCTGTGGGAAATAATTTTGACATTCTAAAACATTATTAATCTGTATAAACTCCTTGACCCTATTGGGCACACCCCAGTGAGGTCAGGACAGAGTGAAAGGACCCTTGTGTAAAAGAATACGACACGTTTTATCGTAGCAAAGAAGTGGAAACAAAATTGATACAATAACCTGGGGGAACTTTTGAAGTCTTTGCTTTCCTCAGAATTCTGAATACAGCAATTTTATTGCTTCATACCAGCTGAGAAAATGCATGTTCTTCCCATTCTTGAACGAAGTATGGAATAATATATATACTGCAAGGCATATATTAGGTGTCTTTTTAAAAAAGAAATTTCCTCTTTAAAAAAAATCTTTGTTGCAAGGGCTGGCTTGCTGCTTAGGGAAGTGGGTGGGAGCATATTCAGAACTAAGGTGATGTAAAAACAAAAGACGTCGATAGAAACATGATTAAAGCAGAAGTGAATGGGAGTAGCTATAAGACATCAGTATAATAAAGGGGTGTGTGTTATCTCCTTCCCTGGTGATCACCAACACTATATAAGTGGATTGGAGAATATAGGTATAGCCCAAAATGAGGGCTGGGAGACTGATTAGGTGAACACCGGATATCCTGCCAATCTTGATTTATAACCTTCTGATATCAGAAGCCTAAACTTTTCAGTTCAGTAATGTCTTCAGTATCACATAGTGGAGAGAGTCCTGGGCATAAAGTCTGATGATCTGGGTTCAAATCCCTACTTTGACTCTTCTGTTTGACATAGAACACTCGGCCTCACTAAGCCTTAGTGTACTTATTTGTAGAATGGAAACAATGAAATTTATACTACCTACCTCACAGAGTTGTTTTAAGGAATGTGTTTAGTAAACTATAAAGTGCTTTATAAGTGTTAGCATTCAAGGACGAATCCAACTCATTAGTAGTTTAGAGTGAAGCTTCAAACATCCATAAGCATTTATTAAATTTCTAATATATGCCATACACTGTGTTAGATGCTGGGGAAAATACTTACCTAAACTATGTTATATCAATTTGCAATTCTCTTGTGTGCCTTCTCCTTGGGGATTACTGAAAATTTCTGAATTGTATATTTAAAAAAAATACCCTAAGAAAACAGTTATTCCTTTAGAAGATGATCTTTACTGTTTACCTTTCGGCCAGAAGTTGGTTTATGGTTAGATAAGCCCATAATTTCCTGGTGAAATCAGGGTCTGCGTGCTTGTCCTTTGACAAGAAGGCATCCAAGTCCTCCATTTCTGCCAGGGTGTCCATGACTAACTGTGCGCTGGCCTGGAGGATAAAAAGTTCAATGGAAATAAGTTCAAGAATTAGGTACATCAGTTGACATTTCTGTGTCAACAGTGTGTAGAGTCACTATGGGTGGTGGTGGTGACAGTAGTATTCTTTTGTTAATGGAAAACCTTAAAGGAGCAAATAGAATCAAACAATCACCTCGCACTCCATTAAGGATTATTAAAAATGCCCGATCAGGAAATGTTAATTTTTCAAATTTCCCTAAAATTAAGTACCAGTTTTGGGCTTTTGATTCTTCCCAGAGGCATCAAATAACAATATTGGTCCTTTGACCTAGACCTGTCATTTCAGTGAGAGATGGAATTCCTGATGAGGAAACTGCCTCTACCAGTAAGGATCAATAACTATTCTGCAACTTGTAGACTTAGAGAATAATTCACTTGCTCAGAGTAATACAGCTTATATACATCAGAAGCAGATCAAAGCATACTATTTGTCCTCTCTCTCTCTCTCTCTCTCTCTCTCTCTCTCTCTCTCTCTCTCTCTCTCTCTTTTTGTTTCTTGTGGCCCAAGGAAGTAGCCTCTACATAGTAAAGCTTCATCAGACACAGCAAGAGCAAGTTAGTTAGCTTTCTCTTAAAAGAAGTATGTATCTTCATTAGGACTGGATGCAGGGGTGGGGAACCTGCAGCCTCAGGCCTCCATGCTGCATGTGGTCCTCTAGGTCCTCAAGTGTGGCCTTTTGAATGAACAAGTTATGTAAAGTTTGGATTCAAAGGACCACACTTGAGGACCTAGAGGGCCACATATGGTCTTGAGGCCACAGGTTCTCCACCCTGGGGGGTATTCAGTTCTGCTACACTCTGTATTAATGCATATGCTTTTATTAATGTGGAGCTTCCTAGTAGTGACCCAATTAAGGTGCTTAATCAAAATTCCTACCAACTATATGGACTTCCTTCCTTCCTTTCCCCTTTTCCCCCTACCTCACCTGTGAGTACTTGTAGAGTAGAGATATTCTCTACCTGCTATCTGATTTATAGAAGGGTGGGAGTTGATTGAACTGAATCTCACTGAGCCCTGAGAACTTTTCCAGGTGAGAACACATCTTGATGACTGAATTAAACAGATATGACAGCTAGGTGTGAACTGGGCTGTTTGAATAACTGGGGCTTCTATGAAACTAAGAGTTTGGAATCAGAGAAAATTTTGTAAGAATCCTAAGAGAGGAAGGATTGGGGCCTTCAAGGGCTGAGCCAGAAAGAATTGGCAGCGTAGGAGTCACAGACAGGAGAGAAAATGAAGACTAAGATGTGGCAGAGAAAGGAGAGATCAAGGAGGGCCATCAGCCCTCAAGGCAACTCAGATCTGAAGCCAGTAGTACTCAGTTCCTCAAGGACTGAAGACAGTTCCAAGAAAAGGTCTATTCCCTCTCCCCCCTCCCCTCTAATTTCCCCTTCTGGGATCTGTCTACACATACTGGGCTTGCTTATTTACCTAAATAGTAACCTGAATTTTTCCCTTAACCACAAAGTGGCCAGGGGTTAACTAGAGATATGTAAATGTAAATTAAGGCAGAAGAGTCACCCTTCTTTCTAAATTTTAGGAATTTTACTAATTGGTGGCTCTGTATGTATTCCTAACTTTTAATATAAACTCCCTAAAGTAGCAGAGAAGGGAATCATTATATTGCTTTCTGCTAAAGAATGAGCTGATTGTTGGAACAGAATGTAACTGATTAAATTTCTAGAGGCAAAAGGAGTAAGGAGGAAAAGGAAGCAATGGCCATTCTGGTCACCCTCCAAAGCAATACCTGCATCCATCCATCCATACACTTAAATGCTGGGTTGAGTCTCTCCACTTGTTGCTGAGTTGGAAAAGCTGATGATACATGGTGCCACAAGTGGTAGAAGAGGTGACCTCTGGGTGGCAGGTCACTTGGAAGAAGATTTTGAAAAGACAAGATGTGACTCCAGTTGAGTTGAGGAACCCAGTGATGAGGCAAAGAAAGCCAGAAGTAGACAGAAGATCATCTTGAATGTTTAGATTTTTACACAGTCCTCTTGGGGCAAGCAGAGACTACCTGCCTGCGTCCTAAGGAGGGGGAGGGGAAAAGTGAAGTGGTTTACTGGACTGTCAACTAGATGGCACAATGGATAGTCCACTAGGCTTGGAGTCAGGAAGACCCAAGTTCAAATCTTGCTTCAGACACTTACTGTAGTGTGACCTTGGGCAAATCACTTAACCTTTGTCTCAGTTTCCTCATCTGTAAAATAGAGATAATGATAATAGCACCTACCTCCCGCAGTTATTGTGAGGTTGAAATAATGATTACAGAGCTTAGTGCGGTATCTGGTGTGTGTGTATGCAGACACGTATCTATGCATGATATATGTGTATACATGCATACATACATGTACCTATATCGGCCATTATTATGAATTAGAATTATTAACTGAACTTGTCCGGAGGGGCAGTGCCACTAGTAGTTGCTAGTAATATAATCCACAGTTGTTTGGGGAACAGCACCAGCAGGTGCTGCCTCACAGATACAACTTGCATCTTAAAGTAAGCCGACTTCATTGGCAGTGGCGCCTTCTATGAATTCATTTGTTGCTACTTCAGGACCTTTGTGGCATCTTCTGTAAATTTATCCCAGACTGTCACCAGAAAAGCAATAGTCACCAGAGCAGTCAGGTGACTCATGAATTCACTGCCTTTTGAGCCAGAGGGCCTGGGTTCAAATCCTACCTATGACCTTACAGCTTGGGTGACCTTGACCCAAGTCACTTAACTTTCTGGCCTTCACTTTCCTCCTCTGTAAAATGAGATTTTTGGATTGAATAACCTCAGGGACCTATTCTGTCCTTTGGTTTATGAACATCTGGCTCAGCATCCAGGAATTTGCCTATAGCACTTGCAGTTCCTGTTGCCTATAGTCTTCCTATTAAGCTTAGTGGCAGTTTCTAGCAGTATGTTTTCTAGGCTAAGTGGCTACCCCCCCCCCAACTCAATAGATACAAATGGTCAAAAATAGAATTTGAATGGCTCATTGGCACAAGTCTATGCTGCATTTGGACAAAGCAAGGCAATGGCAACCATGCCCTTTCAGTCAAGTTGTAGCTGCTAAAATATCCAGTGAAAGAGTGGTACAAAAACAGGACCATTTCCAATAAGAAGTTATCTTCCACCAATTCTTTCTCAGGCCTTTTAGATACTTTCACAATATCACAGTGTTATAGAATTTTAGAGCTAGAAGAGGTGTCAGTAACTAACCAGCCCAACCCACACTCAGGAAACATCTGCCTCTACCATGATGTACCTGAGAAGAGGTCATTCAGCCTCTGTGAGGATAAGTCTACCATTTCCTGAAACAATCCATTCTCTTTTGGACAGCTTTAATTGTTAGGTAGTTTTTCTTGATTTCAAGTTTAAGTTTGCTTTTTGGTGATTTTCACCCATTGCTTTTGGTTTTACCTACTGGGGATAATCTGAAAAAGCCAACTCCCTCTTCCAAATGATAGTCTTTCAAATCCTTAAGGACAGCTATCAAATCCATTCTGAGTCTTCCTCTCCAGGGCAAAATGCCCCTTCAACCTTTATTGGAATGAACTTTTATGTGGTCACAAAATATTTCTCTGTCTTTTGCTCTGTGGTCTTACTGATTAACTTTAAATAGAAGACAAATCTTTAAAAGAAACCCTGCATCATAGATTGAACATTTAGGCAATGTGTGTAAAACAGGGCTTTGGCAACTACTGTTAACATGTGAATTGGCAAAAAAAATTGGTGGTTAAAATTGGTTAATAAGTAATGGCAGATGCCATATTGCAACATCCAACCCATGTCAATATGCTGTTGTATCTCTATACTTTTTTCTTGGAAATTAGCTGTTTGTGGATATCAGCATCTGCTACTTTAACATTGTTATGTGAGAAATATTATTGGGGAATAGATTAGTCAATTTAAGGTGTCATCATACCTCTTGGTATTACAGATGAGCTAAATTATTTTATTTGTTGCTCCTGGAAGTTATGAAGGCAATTGGAAAGTTTTATTTATGGTTTAGTTTTTCTTTCTTTTCCTAAGGAACTTTTCTAATCACACATGCCAAAGTTCTTTAAAATGTAGGATATTCTTTTGTTTATTAAAACTGACCATGTTTTGTTATGGTTCAGGTAAAAAAAATTGGGAAAAAACAGATTTATATGATATCTCTTCACATATTGGGATTGTTTTTTCATGGAAGGAATGGTATTAGATATGATTAGTAAGAATGTATGTATGAAAAAGAATTCCTTTTTTCAATTCTGGATGGGGTGGAATATCAATCAATAAGCATTTATTAAGTGTCTATTATATGCCAGACACTATGTTAGGCATTAGGGATACAAAGAAAAAAGGTAGATAGCATCTTTCCTCTAGTATGTCCTGTCTGAGGAGATGACACATACATGTATAAGTATATGTAAAATCAGTATTGTAGGGGGTGAGCACTAGCAGCTGGGGAAATCAGGAAAGGTCACACATAGAAGGTGATACATGAACTGAGTCTTGAAGGAAACTTGAGATTCTAACAAAAACCTTCAGCATTGTAGCAAAGAAAACATACCGATGTAGCTGTGATGACACTTTCCACATGGTCCAACTTATCAGGTTCAACTTTTCCTGCCACCACTATTTCTGAGCCTCCAAAATAGTTATGGAAACTGTTCTGAGTAACATCTGTCACAGCCTCCTGGGGATAGTTAAATTGAACATTTTGTAGCAATGGTGTAGAGACCTGGTTGTAGAATTGCTGCAAAATAAAAAAAAAAGAAAAATCATTGTTTTCTTATCAATTTATATGCCCATATATATATATATATATCAGTTTATATGGTAGCTCTAGTATTATAAGTTATAGAGAAGGGGCTGATCTGCATTTATAAAGGGAGTTTCTCCCCTTGGAATTTCCGTAACTGATGAAGTCACAGGTCCAGTTCCTGGTCCTGGGGACAAGGTCTTGTGCAAGATGCTAAAACTGTGCCAAAGGAGAGGAGGCTATGAGACTTACCAAGGAAGCTACCACAGAGTCAATGATAAAGACTTGACAAGATCCTTTTCTCCTATTTACCATCTCAGTATTGGTTCTGTTGAACCAAGTGCAAGAAACTCATTGACATACTAGCATGTACAAAACAAAAGTCATCTGGCAAAAACGTCCCCAAACTGGTACATTTTATTTTTCCCCATAATGAAAAAATAATTTAGGGCTTGGAATCAGGCATTCCGGAGAAAAGCATTTTCTTTGTTTTGCTGGTCAATCTAATCTTACTAGTAACCTCCAAAAATAAACATGGAACTTTATCTTTTATGATGAAAAGACTTTACAAACGGTAGGTTTATCTCTTTTGTATTGACCTTAATAATGTCATGACCCTTGAGTAAGAATCGTGGTTTTGTGATAATAGATCTAGAACTGCAAAGACCCTTAGAGGCCACCAACTCTAACTTTTTACAGCTGAGAACTAGAGATTTTTAGCAACTTGCCTGAGGTCACACAAGTGACATATCTATTCTCCCCTGGATAGGGATGATTCAAAGGACAGAGTGGCAAGGAGCTAGTACTGCCACCTTGAAAAGGGCTCCTTTTTTTTTAAGCAGTATTTTTTTTTTAGTAATAGCAAACAACTAGAAACAAAGTAGATGTCTACAAATTGGGGAATGGCTAAGCATATTATGATGCATTCATTTAATGGAATACTATTATGGCAGCATGAAAAAATTATGATTATGAAGAATAGATAATATATTATTATACTCTTATTTGAACTAATCCAAAGGGAAAAGAATACAATGAATGCAACAGCTTAAATGGAAAAACAGTGGTTGCTGTATAGTTACAATGACCAAGCTCGTCTTCAAAGAAGAGATGAGAAAATGAGCTTCTCTCCCCACTTTACAGAGGTAAGATACTGAGTGAGAAACTTAATATACCATTGGATATTTTGGTCAATTTTACTGAGTTAATTTATTTTCCTTTTCTATTTTCTTTGTAACAAAGGATTTTTTTTTGGACTCTTTTTTTTAAGCAGGTACTTTCCTTCTGCACTTATTTTAAGGAACCTAGCATGTTACTGAGAGGGGAAGAGAGAGACACAGGAGTGCACCAGAAGCTGCAGTTCTGGACTGCTTAGGAACAGTGGGAAACAACCTTAACTTGGCACTGTTAGATTTGGACTGAGAGACTGACCTGGGAGCATAGGAGAGGAAGTGTTTGAGACTGGGTTATAAATTTCAGTGAGACTGAGTGAGAGTTTAGTGGGTTTGGGAGAGCAGTTTTAATCTCAGGATGGTTTGCAGGAGAAACTGAGTCAGAAAGTACAGAGCCTTTGCACAAGGAAGACCAAAAGGGCAGAGAGGCAGCATAGTTGTTAATGACCTCTTTTGCAACAGGATGGAAATAATGAGAAAGATCAGATTCTGTGTCTTAACAATGTATCTGAGATTCTGGCTTCTGTTTAAGGGAGTTATTGCCTAGGGAGGACAGGACACTGGGCTTTGTAACAGCAGTATAGCAAGAGAGCAATTTCATGTGTGTGTCTTGTCTCAACACTAGTTAATGCTAAATACTTTCTGGCTTTCTATTCATCATACCATACCACCCGTGTAAAAATGTAAAGGGTGTTGAAGGAGAAGAAGAGTTGAAAACCTTTCTATGAGTGTTGAGTCAGGATCTCAGAAACCCTTGATTTGTAGATTTGAGGTGGCTAGATGGTATAGTGGATGAAGCACTACTTGAATTGGAATCAGGAAAAACCTGAGTTCAAATACTGCCACAATATTTACTAACTGTGCAAACCTATGGTCCCCCTCACATTCCTCACCTGTAAAATGGGAATAATAAAAGCACCTACATCACAGGGTTGTGGTTGGAGACAAATAAAATGATATATTCAAAACGCTTTCTGAACTTTATGTATAAAGTGCTATATATATTATATATTATTATTTTTGATTTCATGAATTTGACAGAAAGTAGAATGGAACAAGAGTTTCATTTGATTCTCTTCTAGTAGGTGTGGTTTGTTTCTTCTTCAGCAGACACTATTAGTGAGGAAAGAGAATGGGGACAAAGAGTACCTTGAGCTGTAAAGAAGTATCCTGGTTTCCATAAATCCTTTGAGCAATTCCATGGTTTTCTTGAGACAGCCTCTCCAAGAAGTCAAAGTCAACATCAAAACCTATCCCCAGACTAAACAGGGAGATGTTATCTTGTATGCTCGCCTTGACATTCTTTTGGATATTAGACAATTTTAGCTCTCCTGAAATTGAAGGTGTGAGAGAGGGGGGAGATAAAACAGCCTTATTGTCATAAATTTGGTTTGAAAGAAATATAAACAACAAATTGAAACTAAAAAGATTACAATAACTAATTTTAATCTCACTATAATGAAATGTTTTATTTTTCATATTATATTTTTATTTATTTATTTTTGCTTTTTTGGAGGGCAATTGGAGTTAAGTGACTTGCCCAAGGTCACACACTAGTAAGTGTTAAATGTCTGAGGTTGGATTTGAACTCAGGTCCTCCAGCTCCAGGGCCAGTGCTCTATTCACTGCACCACCTAACTGCCCCCTATATTTTTATTTTTTAAGTTGCTTTTTTCTTTTTCAAGTAACAAGTTTAAGAAAAATTAATCCATCCTCCTACTACTTCTTACAACTGAGTAAATTAAAAGAAAAAAAGAGAGCCCCTCAAAGAAGCCCCTCAATACATATCTACATCTTCTGGCAAAAACAGATTTCTAAATTAACCATGACTGAAAAAGAATGTCTCTGCACATTAAGTTCATTACCTTTCTGACAGAGAGTGATTGGCATATTTCATCTTCATTCATTTGGATTCATGTGTTATCATTGTATTGATTAGAGTTCTAAAGTCTTTCAAATGTGTTTTTCTTTAAATGTTACTATTGTATAAATTATTCTCTTGGTTCTGTTCACAATGAAGTATTTTCTATTATTTTCTCCATAGCCTCCAATGTCATTGAAAGTCATCATTGTTAGTTTTTTACTTTTCATCTCAGCTGTGTGGGAAATAGAACTTATTTTGTAGGTAAGCAATCTTGACTTTGTCATCTAGAAGCTTTAAGCCTAGAAGTCAAGGATTTCTGATTTCCCCATTCAAGACTCATAGTTGGATTTTTAATTCCTCTCTTTTTACCTCAGAGCAGCTAGGTGGCACATTAGATAGAGCGTCAGGCTTGGAGTCAGGAAGACTCATCTTCCTGAGTGTAAATCTAGTCTCAGACACTTACTAGTTGTGTGATCCTGGACAAGTCACTTAAACTCAGTTTCCTCATCTGTAAAATGAGTTGGAGAAGGAAATGGCAAACCATTCCAGTATGTTTGCCAAGAAAATTGGGGTCATGAAGAGTGAAATGGCTGAACAACAACAAACTTTCACCACATTTTTACGCTTTTACATTATTGACGTTGTATTATAAATATAAGGCCATAAAGTGCTTACCATTCATTAGAGAGAAAACTTCATAGAGATAATACATATACATGAAAAAACTCTGTTCTTGTACCACTGTCTCAAAGTCCAGTGTCCTGTACTCAGAAGATGAGGAAACTCCCTTCAATAGTGCAGGTTGGCTCCTCATTTGCAATCTATGTTCTTAGAGTACAAATAAATAATTTCCCCCAGGTTCTGGGAGCCAGGATGCGTCAGAAGCAGGATTAGAATTTAGTTCTTCTGGGTTTCAAGTCTTGCTCTCTAGCCACTATGCCAAGTTGCCCCTCATTAATAAATGTTGACTGAATTTCATAATTCAGTTCAACAAACATTTATTAAAAGCTTCGTGATAAGAGTAGATTTCATAAATGTTGAATCAAATGGAGCAGTACCAGCCTAAAACAGGCAAATGCCATCAAATCTTCCAGTTCCAGTCCATCACTTCTTCTAGAATCTAGACAGTTTGATATGACAATCAGTCGAAACATTCACGATCACAGAGCTCTCAGTGGGGCTTACCTACTGTTGGATCTCCATCAGAAACCAAAATAATCAAGGAAACCGAGTTAGGGTCCAACATCCCCAGGTTGCTGGCTTCATTCAAAATAAAAATTGCTCTCATGAGAGCTTCATTGATGTTTGTGCCTGTTTAAAACAACAACAAACTGCTTAGTTGCTAGTCTTCCCTCTCTCAAAAACAAACACACTGTTGATCCTATTTTCTTTTGTGATTATTTATGAATGATTTATCCATTGTTCAAATCATATCTGTTTGCTTCCCAAGTGTCCCAGATTTCAGAAGCTGGGCATACTTCCACTCGAGGAAGGAATTCTCTACTTCTTTGTATTTCCCCAGTGCTTTAGAATTGGAGTATCCCCTTCTGGGCCCCATTTTGCCATTTAAAGTACCCTGAATCAGGGATCTCAAAAATTTCCTCCCTGTAACATTTCCCCACTCTGAGTAGCAATCATGTAAGCCTTTTGTTCAGATTACCATGTGATGCCTTCAAAAGGCCTTTGAGAAGAATAAAAATGTATATAGTAGCAGTGAAAATAGGTGAATGTGAAAACCAGAAAAACCCACAAAGTTCACATCTGAAACCATTGACTTAAATCAACTACATTCTCAACTTTCTGAGAGGAGTAACATTTTTCATGTAGGATAATTAATAAAAGATTATAATTTCATTTATTATAGTATATACATATAAGAGTTGGTCCCTCCCTCTCTCCACCACCCCTGTGAGACTTCAGCCAAAGGAGAAAGTCTGGAGGAGGACTAAAAGACAATTGTTAACTTAAAGAGGATATGCAATCAAACTTTTCAAGCCTCAGCCCCTTCCTAGGGTGGGGGATGTCTATTTTACTTCAGAAAATCTCTTTACCTTTCAATGTATCTGTTCTTTAATTCTCTGGGATACCTACACACATGTATATACATATATAGATACATATGCCTATATACATATATACACATACATATGAAGTGTATGTCATATATATGAAGTGTATATATAATGTTCCACAAAGCCCTCTAAAGCCTCTGGAATTGGACTTTGCTGCTATTTCTCACTAGGCATTGGGTCAAACCCACATACCCCCATTAGGCTGGATCTTCTCAATGTACTTCTTGGCATCAGTGATCTGTGCATTAGTGGCTGAAACTAACTCATCTCTCCAACTTCTGACATTGTGGTTGAAATCCACCACTGAGAATTGGTCTTCAGCTCTTAGGTCATCCAATATGGTTTTCATTGCTTCAACAGTCTATTTAAAAAAAATAGGAGTGAAGAAAGCTCCATCATATAAGTAAAAAACCTGGGTGACACTGGATGTATTTCTCCTGTCCTTTGGAAAGCCTTTTATGGGCAACTCCAACGAATATTTCTCTTTTCCCCAAGTACTTATTTTATGTACTTCTTATTGTGGTATTGCTTTTTAACAGTTTCATCTGTGTGTAACTTATATCCCTACGTAGGCAATGTGCTGCAATAGAAAGAGTTACAGAATTTGGAGTCGAAGTTCAAGTCTTGGCTCGGATTCTCCTAACTTTGTGATCTTAGGCAAGTTACTTGGCCTCTTCAGGTTTTAGGTTCTTCATAAACTAAGGGGGTTGGACAAGATGACCTTTAAAATCCCTTCCAGCTCTAAGTCTGTGATCCCATGAGACTGTAAACTACTTTTGGGGTTAGCCCTCTTTTTGCCAAACTTAGTGTTAAGCATATGATAGATCAATAATAAGAAATGGATAAATAAATAAAAGAATTTGGCAACAAGTCTAAATTTTCTTCTTTGCAATTTTCATGCATTTCTTAGACTATGTCAGCTTATACTTTTTCATATTGTTAAATAATTATTCTCTAGTTGTTTCTGGTATATATGTGTGTTTTTTCTTTCCCTCCAGTTAAATTGCAATTTTTGAGAGGCAATATAGGAGAAAGAACCCTGGATTTGGAGAAAGAAGATGTAGGATCTTATCCCAGTTTTACAATTAATCTACAAGGTGATCTTAAAGAAATTATATATCCACTCTGAGTCTTCATTTTCTCTTTTGTAAAATGGGGAAAATATTTGTAATACTTCGCTCACAGGGTTGGAATGGAGCTCAGATAAAATAATGTATATAAATTGTTTTTATAAAAGCTAGTTATAATAATAATAATTAGGATTTATATAGCACTTTAAAGTTTGCCATAGTTGCCATAGGCTTATTGTAAGGAAAAACTTTTTAACAATATAATGTATCCCAAACTGGAATTAATTGTCTGGGTAGGTAATGAGTTCCCCATCACTTAAAGTGATCAAACAGAGACTGGATGATCCATTGTTTGATGTGTTGTTGTGGGAATTCTTTTTGGGGTTATGAACTGAACAAAATGGCCTTGGAGGTCTGTTCCAACATTGAAATTCTATAATTTTGTATTCTTAAGCGCTGAGGGAATGTGAAATAAAGGAAGAATAAGATGGAGTTATTTGGGGACAATTTTTTGGAGAAGAATTTTGAACTATGGAAAATATGGACATGAATTAGTGAAGAGGAAAAATTTTTTTAGGTGGGGGGAATTATTGAAGATTGGCTTGTCTGCAACAGAAGTGTTCTATAGAAGCATATAATCCTAAGAAAACAAAAAAAGTCCTTCAAGGAACCTACATTCCTATATTCACATATTTGCAATGATTGAATCTCAGTGTCCAAAAGCCATTTTGCATGTGTGTGTGTGTGTGTGTGTGTGTGTGTGTGTGTGTGTGTGTGTGTGTGTGTGTGTAGGGTAGTCCTTGTGGGGATGGGGCAAAGAAGGTCAGAGATATCTCCTTGTCCATTGCACCCATGATTGGCCTTGTACTCATGACCTTTAAAATACTCACTTGTTTCATTTTAATTCCCCACATTGATCCACTGACATCAATGACAAAAAGGATGTTTTTAGGAATTGGATCCAAGCTTTCAGGAGCAAAGAAGTGAACAAAATAACCATTAAAAACCTGTAAAAGGATGAAGTTCCAATTATTAGGCCTGTTTTCAGGAATAAATAATGATCATATCAACAATTCTGATACACTCAGTTTCAGCATGAAACAGTCTTTAGAAGGAAAAGCCATAGTCCTTTGGAATAATTTACTTCCAAGTTCTGCTGTGTTCTGGTCAAAGGCCAATGAGTTGGTTTTTTTTTCTTAAGGAACCATAAATATAAAAAATAATAGAATGAGAAATAATCTCGGGTTTTTATGTGGGTCTGATCACTCTATAGAGATGAAATCTGCATAATTGTATTGCATTCTGTTTTTCAGATAAATGTCTATTGCTTCTTTTTGAAATTAAAAAAAGCTTATGTATAGGAAATGGACATATTGAGAGAAATGGACCATTACTCATTAATCTTCTCAGCAATTCTCTAAAGTATTACTTAAAATGTTAATATACTGCATACTTATCATAATCTTTATTGCTTCAGATTTAATATAAATCTCCTTTATGATAGGCACCAGTCATTCTGTTTTGATCTAGTATCCAAGGAGCCTTTTTCATTATTACTTACTCTAGTAAAAAAGAAAAAGAATCCTTAAGTCAACCAAATTCTACATTTCCACAAGCAGCTTCCATAGTAGCTGTGCCACTTCTTCCATATTAAGCCTCTTGTCACTTAAAAGATTTTTTGGGAAATCCCAAACATTATCTACCAAGTATTATTTTGTGACTATGTCTTCCACCCCACAACTTTTCTGAAGCCTTTTTTCAACAGTGACCTAGGGGCAGTTAGGTGGCACAGTGAATAGAGCACTGGCCCTGGAATGAGGAGGACCTGAGTTCAAATCCAGACTAAGACACTTAACACTTACCAGTTGTATGAATTTGGGCAAGTCACTTAACCCCAACTGCCCTGCCTTCCCCCCACCAAAAAGCAACAACAACAACAAAAAAGAAACTGCAAAAACCCAACCAAACAAACAAACAAACAAAAAAATAGTGACCTAATTGCAAAGGCCATTGACTCCACTTTAGAATGAGTTAATCAGATTCAGTTCCATTCCATTCCACTCTATACAACAAAGATTCATTAAATCCCTGCTCCTCATAATGAATTCTTGACCATTCTTTAAAGTCCATGACAGAAGTCATTTCCTCCACGAAAACTCTCCTGACCCCTATTGTCAGCAGTGACTTTTCCCATCTAAGGCTTCACAGAGCACTAATTTGCACCTTTAGGATCAAGGGCTCATCAGTGGGAGATCACTCCCCGCCTCTCCCCCTACTTCCCCACCGAATGACAGAGGCTGGATTCAAAAGAAACTTGACAGTCCAGAGCATTGAAATGAATCTAATAAGATGAAATTCAATAAGGACAAATGTAATGTCTTGAACTTGGGTACAAAGTCAACTTTATAAGCAATCTGATATGGTAGCCCACAAAAACTAATGCAGTCTTGGACTGGATTAAGAGGAGTATAGCTCCCAGGAATAGGAAGGAGATATTCACATTGTACTCTGATTTCATTAAGCAGCATATGGGGAAAGCTAGGTGGTGCAGTGAATAGTGCACTGGTCCTAGAGTTAGGAGGACCTGAGTTCAAAATAGGCCCCATACACCTATTAGTTGTGTGACCCTGGGTAAATCACTTAAACCTGATTGCCTAAAAAAAAGCAGCATGTGGAGCAATGTGTTTAATTCCGGGGGTTACAGTTAAAGAAGGATATTAATAAGAGTGTGTCCAGAGGAGGGCAACCAGGATGGTGATATGTGAAGATCAGTTGAAAGAACTGGGTAAGTTTAGCTGCAGGGTCATGGGGGGGGGCGGAGGGGGAAGGGACATGATTGCTGTCTTCAGGTATTTAAAAGGATGTTATTTGGATGAAGGAGTAGATTTTTCTGTTTGGCCCCTCAGGGCATAGCCAAAAGCAATGAATAGAAGTTTCCAAGAAGCAAATTTAGGCTTGATGTCAGGAAAAAAATTTCTTAACAAGAAGAGACAACCGAAATGGAATGGTATAGCCTTGAGAGGTGATGGGGCTCCTCCTCTTTGGAAATTCTCAATAAGAGGCTAGACAACCGCTTGTTGGGAATGTCACGGTGGTAATTCCTTTCATGTATGATGTGCTGAATTAAATGGCAGCTAAGATTCCTTCCAAAACTCTGTGATTGCTTCATGCACTTACCATGTATCGTTTTTTATCCTGATTTATATATAGAATGTGAACTACATAAGAGCAGATACCATGCTTTATTGAAACTTTCTACCATCCCCAGTGCTTAATAAACAGCGACTATATGCATATATCCAACATTTAGTAGATCTTTCTTTATTCAACTGAACTGGATCTGATGAATTACCATTTTCCGTTTTGTCACCTGACTTCACCCTTATCTCCTGCTCCATGGCCTGGTTCCTTCATCTTTATAACATCTTACAGAGAATATAAAGACTCTTGTTATCCTCAGCTACAACCTTCTGTCTTTATTGTATTTTTTCAGACCCTACATCAACAAATCCTCTTACTCCGAAGAATCTTGTTTAGGAACCAAAATAGAGAAATTTTCTTTCTCTAAAGTCTATGGGCCTGGAAATTCTTTGAAATGGAATTTTAGGCCACCAAATCCATGATCTTTTTCTGTTGCAAGAAAGGTCTTGACTTGGTGTTTCTAGAGATTCCCCAGGTAGAGCTGTTATATACTTACTTCCAGTTCACCAGCTTTCTTTTCTCTAGTCACATCATACTTGATGACCAACTGTCCATCCACTGCAGTCTCAGAACAGCTAGGGCATTTTCTCTGTTGAGCTACTGTTGGTTTAAAAGAAACATGTGCCTAGAAAAGAACAGCAATATGAAGGTAAAGTCCTTCATAACCTGGCCTCTTCCTACATTTCCAGTGATCTTAGGACTCTCTTCTACCCACTCTCTTCCATGTACTCTGCATTCCAGTGATACTATTCTCCTTGTTGTTCCTCTCATACGTCATTCCATCTCCTGATTCTGACCATTTTTCTTTGGTTGTCTATTATGTCTAGAATGTTCTTTCTCATCATCTCCACCTCCTGGCTTCCCTGGCTTCCTTCAAATCTCATCTAAAGTCTCACTTTCTGCAAGCAGTCATTCCCAGTTCTCCTTAATCTTAGTACCTTCCCTCTAAGACTGTCTCCAATTTATTTTGTATATATCATGTTTCTACATAGTTGTTTGCATGTTGTCTCTCTGATTAGACTGTGAGCTCCTTGAGATCAAAAACTGTTTTTTCCCCCTTTCTTTGTATCCTCAGCACTCAGTATAATGCCTAAAACTTAGTAGGTGCTTAATATATGAACTGACTGGCTTCCTTCACTTCAGGAAGATTGAACTCTTGTTAAGCCATTCTGGGTTGACTCATAGAGCTGACGGAGTGATGATCACTCCGTTTAGCTTGCATAGGTGGAGTGGTTCTGCTTAGTGACCATTCTATCTACGAAGCGGAAATAATGCTGAATTTGGAGTTAGAAGATCTGAATTTGAGTATTGGTTCTAACACTTATTAGCTGAGTGACTATGGGCAAGCTGTTTAACCTCTCTGAGCCTCTGAACATGAAGTTTCCTCATCTGTAAAATGGGAAAAATATTTACACTACCTACTTCATAAGGTAACAAACCATGAGCTTACAAGGAAAGCGCTTTCTAAAACTTAAAGCAGTAAACAGATGTTAGTTACTATCATGGTAATAAGCCCCAGTATAAATTCCCCAAAGGTGCTGTGTATAGGGAGTATATACAAATATATTCCAGTTTCTTCCAACCGCCTTCTAAAGCAGTGATTCTCAACCTTCCTAATGCCATGACCCTTTAATACAGTTCCTTATCTTGTGGTGACCCCCAACCATAAAATTATTTTCATTGCTACTTCATAACTGTAATTTTGCTACTGTTACAAATTGTAATGTAAATATCTGATATGCAGGATGTATTTTCATTGTTACAAATTGAACATAACCCACAGGTTGAGAACCGCTGTTCTAAAGGGTATAAGAAAACTATTTTTACTGGTGGCTATATTGCCTTTTGGAGAGATGTTTTCTCTGCTGATCATACTGGGGGAGAAGCAAGTTGAATAACTGCTAAGGTAGTTGAAAATCAACCACAATTTCAAGACAATTTCAGGTTTTATTAAAGCTATTCTCAGTCTACTGGCAGAGGGTTATCCTATTGGGAGTAACTGAGGTCCACAAATAGAGCCAGGTTGGAAATAGATTTCTGGGAATTCTATTCTTAATTTACCATTGTGATGTAGACTTGACTACAATTATACTCCACTAATTCACATTAAGCAGTTCACAGTGCTTATCTGGGGAAAATGTCATTTAAATATTATCTTGCCTTGCCTTGAACCTTTCTCCTTTTTTTTTTGGTAGGACATAAGAAGAAGGCAGTGCAACTCATAAGCTAATAGGCATTTAGGTTACTTGGTACCAATGCAGTGTTCACTTTACCTTTTGTTTCCCTTTAGTTATAACTGGAACGCCATCAAAATGGTCTCCAACATTTTCTGGAACATGAAGGAAACGAATCCCTTGTGGCTCAACAATCCATACATCTACCTAGAAGCAGGTAGGAAGGGCATTTACAGCATTAACAATCCTTAAAAAAAACTTTTAAGACAATTTTCAGAAGATAGCAGGATAGGTTGGAAGAGAGCACTGTTCCTCAAATTCCTCCTACAAAGCAGAAATAGACATGTCCCCCCAAACCCAAAAAACAAAACCAAAAAACCCAGAGGTATTTTTAAAAATTGGTTTATTCACTTTTAGTTTACAACATTCAGTTCCACAGTCCCTTGAGTTTCAGATTCTCTCCCCCTTACTCCCCTCCCCATCATGGCGGCATGCACGCGGATATAGGATCTACAAATATCTTCCCACTAATCATTAGTCAAAACCCAGAGGTATTAAACTTCAAAAATAAATTGGCTCTCAGAAAATGAAGAAGAATAATGTGCCTTTACCCAACTCACTGATAAAAATGTTAGACCACTCAGAGTCAAGGAGAGTTAGTCAATAAGCACTTATTAAGTGCTTACTATGTATCAGGAACTTTGCTCAGTACTAGGGAAACAAAAATCAGCAAAAGACAATCCTTGCCCTCAAAAAGACACCTGGGGTTCTGCAACATAGACCTGTTTCCAAGTGATCATGGACCATTAATGACTGTTCTTTGGGTCTGTCCCAGCAATTCCAAAGACACCTAACTGTCTAGTCTATTCACCTCTCTCCATCTTGTCCATAAAATTGTGTGAAAGACTTTGAATGAATGAAGGCTTTATTAAGTACTTGCTACGGGTAAAGCACTGAGAATACAAATAGAAGATTGAGTTACTGCCCTCAAGGAGATCACAATCTAATAGGAAGCTGCAAGGGAGGGTGTGTGTGCTGGATGACTGGGATTTTGAATCCTCTATAAAGGGAAACTGGGGATCATCTTCAGTCATCCTGATTTATATCTTGCCCTGGTCCCACATGGTTCTGGAGGAGAAAATGAGGCTGGTGACTTTGCACAGCCCTCCCTCACTTAAATCCAATTCACCTGCCTGATGCCATGGTCCTCTTTCAGAATGAAAGACAAACAACCTGTGAGCACTACTGGCTGCCCCACTGGGGACCCAACTGGCCAGATCCAGTTGGGCAATGCAATTCCTTTTTCCTTTGCTTCTTCCTTTCCTCTCCCTTTCTTTTCTCCTTCCTTTCCCTCTGTCCACATAGGGTATCACACCCTTACCTGTGGGTGCTCTGCCCAAAAGAATGTAAATTTTCATTGCTGATACTTCTCAGGATATCTTGGTGTTTGTAAGCTAGATTTCTTTCTTAATGACATGCCTTTAAACCAATTTACTTGGACTGTCATGGACTGGCCAACAATAGGTCCCAGTCCAAGCCTCACCTGTCGTTATCTGGGCTCTGATGACTGAGTGAGTGTAAATAACAATTGTTTCTGTTTTGGCCAGAACCCCTGAGGGTCTTCCCCTCCCAGATTGATTTTTTTGACTAGGTAAAAGAGACCATTCTTTGTCTCATTTCTTATTGGGAAAGATCTTAGCTTAAAAAAGTCAAGGTCTCCCACTGCATCCAGGGCCATCTCCAATTTTCCTGATCTATATCTTGCCACTGAAGATGGCTTCAGAGGAGAAAGTGAGGATGGTGACTTTGTACAGCCCTCCCTCACTTATATCCAATTCACTTGTAAGGCATGTACCCCCTCTTGATGCCATGGTACTCTTTGAGCATGAAGGACAAACAACAGCAGCAACAACACCCTCAAGCTATGAAGATCCAGTCTTCTTGTGTTTTTTTTTCCTTGGATTCCTAACTCACTTTTCTCAGTCACACTCTTTGAAAAAGCACTCAAGCTTTAAAATTATCGAAGTTTAAGATATTAAATATTTTAAAATTTCATTAAGACTTTTTGGGCATTCTGTATTATGGGAGTAAGCTCTTACCTCTAAGTGTTTGGCTAATCGACCAGGCTTCAGATGGAGCTTATGTTCATAAGATCCCAATTTTCTCCATTTCACTTCTTGGTAATGAAGCTCAAACTGAACATTAGATCCTGGGAGGACATTCACTTCAATTTTGAAGTTCTCCATATCAAGAGAGTTGCTGCTGAAAGTGTTATCCATAAAAATAAGCATTATCCAGATGCAGCAATATAGAATCATTCTTCAGTTAGTTAGCATAGAGCAGTGGTTCTCAACCTGTGGGTCAGGATCCCTTTGGGGTAAAATGACCCTTTCACAGGTGTCACAGGGGTTGCCTAAGACCATCAGAAAACACATATTTCGGATGGTCTTAGAAATCCTCTCTATAGGTCTCCAGGTGGGTTTGCCCACATACAGACATGCCCACATATGACTATTAAAGAGTCACAGGGTTAGGAAGGTTGAGAACCACTGGCACAGAGGATAGAGTGCTGGGCCTAGAGTCAGGGAAACCTGATTTCAAATCTGGTCTAGCTATATGACTCTGGGAAGTCACTTGACTTTTGTTTGACTCAGTTTCTTCATCTGTAAAATGGGGATAATAAGAACACCTATTTCCCAGAGTTGTTGTGAGGATCACATGAGATAATATCTGTAAAGTGCTTAGCAGCACAATGTCTGGCATGTAGTGGGTGCTTAAAAAGTTCATGTTTCTTTCCTTCTTCCTTCCTCCAGATATGTTAGACAGAAAGAGGAAATAGATGAGGAACGTGGGAAAACTAATCATAAGCTTAGCAGAGAGGCATGATCTGTCAGTGAGAGGGCAATCTAGATGTCTTCTTGATCTCTCAGCCAAAGCAGAGTATCTTGGGCCCAGAGATAGAGAGAGTACTGACAGTACTTTGCTCCTTCAGGACCAGCTAAGCTCAGCTTGGGGTTAGCAAGAATAATTTTTTAAAATAGGAATTTCACAGATGGGTTTTCCACCCCTAGGACCATGGCCCAGCTGAGTTCTATTCCAGTTGACCCTGCCATTTGCTTCACTCAGATAAGAAACTTAAGAAAAGCAACCAGGCTTTCCTGGTTTTGGTGCCTTACCCTCCAGGCATCTCAGTGGACTTGTTTCTATCATCCCTGGCTGCCTCGTATTATGAGTATCATCATTATTATTTAGTCATGTCAGTCATGTCCAACTCTTCATGACCCCATTTGGGGTTTTCTTGGTAAAGATACTGGAGTGGTTTGCCATTTCCTTCTCCAACTCATTTTACAGGTAAGGAAACTGAGGCAAAACAAGGTTAAGTGACTTGCCCAGGTTCACAGAGTTAGTGTCTGAGGCTGTATTTGAAACCAGTAAGAGAAGCTTGGCACTCTATCCACTGCACCATAGCTGTATCATATTGAGAGTATTTTATCTCAATAAGGCTTATTTGCTTTATTTTCCCTGCGTTAGCTTCTGCATTGTGCTGTGTTTTGTCTTGTGATGTTCTGCCTCTCAGTCACGTTAGTATTTTCCTTTAGAGGCATGTTCCATTGACCAGGACTGGGACTTACGGCTTTAACAGCTATTCTTGTGTTCTAAGCCATGACCTAAATAACGTAGAATGTAACAGCTAGGATCAAGAACCCACGGTCCCAGCTTTAGACTTTCCTCCTTCTGGGTACCAGAGCTATGAGTAGGGGCCTGCCCTGAATCGTGTGGTTCTTTGGGCTCTTTCCCCTGGCATCCCAAGAGTCTAATAAAGGAATTTGCTGTCTCCTTCTTGTATTGTATCCTGGAATCCCAAATTTCACTCAAACTCCATGAAGGCAGTGGTATCTCTTCTCCCATGGAGTCTGTGCCCCCAAATCTGATGTCCAAGATCTCTGAGGCATTTTTGAGGGTTTTACTCCCTGTTGCATCATTGCATTTATCTTAGAAAGTTGATTTTGGAGCACCTTTTATGCTGCTGGCCTCTGGTCATAAAGCTAGTTATAGATATACATGTGTCCACTTTTGGAACAGACTATGGAGAGGTTTGGTGACTTATGTGAGAAGTAGGACAGTAGTATATACTTTTAAGGCCCACATAATTTGTAACTGGAGAAGAGGGCAATCCTAGGAAAACGATAACAGAAAGAATTTAATAGTGGGAAAAAAGAAAAAGACAATGGGTCCTTACCACGCTCTTACCTCACCCATCCAGTAGTTTTGCCTTTGGCTCTTGCTTGTGCATAGAGCCCACGAGCCACAGTTCTCTCTCTGATAGTGCTAGTAAATGGTATCCCATTCACAGTCCTAGAAAAGAAGAAGAAAGGATCCAGTTAGTTGAAGGATCTATCTAATCTAAAAAAGACCAATCTAATAACAGCTACCTTACATTTTTTTTTTGTCTCTAAGGCATGATCATTTGCCTAACAGTTGCTGTCCTAGGTTCTGGGAACAAAGACAAAAATGAAACCATATCTTGTCCTCAAGGGAGCTTACATTATAGAAACGGGAAAGAACATGTATAAGTGTATACAAAATATGTGCTGATAGTTTTGTGAGGGGATGGGAAGAGAAGCTGGGGGAAATTTTTAAAAAGGCCTAATATAGACGTTGTTGCTTGAGTTGAACTTTGAAGGAAACTAAGCATTTTAGGAAATAATGGTGAGCAGGTAGTGCATTTTGGAAATAGGGGACAGACTACATAAAGGCATGGTGTTAGGAGACAGAGAGTGGTGGGTAAAAAATAGCAAAAAGGCCAATCTGTCTGGATAAACAAGTATATAATAAACCCTAAGAGCCAAGGTTGGCTTTTATGTCTAGTGTGATTTTAGGGACACTGGAAGGTCTCCTTCCAAAAATCCAAAATACCACAATGGCTTGTCTTATTGCACTGTCTAATGCACTGTCTTATTGAAGATACCTGAAAGCTAACTACTGGATTTCTTGCTGTTTTATGAAATGTTAGTGAGCTGGGAGGAATAGTACATTAAATCCTTAACTACTCATTGTGAATTTATTAGATTCCCTGAAGGTCTAGACTAGAGGGACTCAGATAGCATGGGAACACTGAGTGCCTGGACTAGGGGAAAGAAGACTTTGGAGGGGCTATATGGGGAACTGGTGCAGAAAATGTGTGTGCAAATGTCTCAGCAAGGTTGTCTTTGGCTGTCTTCCCTTTTAACCTGACTTCTTTTCCCTCATTGAGCTCTTTGTGACTGCAAAGGGCTTCTCTCCACCACCTTCTGAATCTGTTTTGCTCTAAGCTCAGCTGACATTTAATCCATACTAAGATATTAGAAAATAATGATGCTTCTCCCTTTCTTAGAGATATTATATTTTATGAGAGAACTTTTAAAATAAAAAAAAGCCTTCAAAACCCAAAGGAATGAAACTTTAACGGTGAAATCAGACACCCTGTTTGGCAAAGAAGATATTAGTTGGGGGCCTCATCCAGTGCTCCTTAAGTCTCACTAAATAGGTAGCCAACCTTATGTTCAATTTGTCCTAGAATCATCCCTTTGAAAAAGTGTGAATATTTAAAAGGTGCATAATCATGTTTGAGTTTTTCACTACTTGTCAGGATATGAGTACGGGTCTAGTAAACACAAGAACTGATCATTCTACCCTTTATTGGGTAGCTAGGTGGCTCAGTGGATATAGTGCCAGGCCTGGAACTGGTCAAATCTGGACTCAGACACTTACTAGTTATGTGACTCTGGACAAATTATTTAACCCTGTTTGCCTCAGTTTCCTCACCTGTAAAATAATCTGGAGAAGCAAATGGCAAATCACTTCATCATCTTTGCCAAGAAAAATTCCAAATGAGATCTAATCAGGCAGGACTGAAAATGACTGAACAACAGCATTCATTATTTTTTTCTTTGTCTAAGTAAATGGACCATTGACTTAATCAGCCATGTGGTTTCTATTATATACTTAGCTTTAAAAGTTTTCTTCCATTTTGAAAAAAAAAGCCTGTAGTTATGGGAGTGCTAAAATAATCTAAAGAGTTTCATGGGCCATTTATGGGCTATGAAATGATTTTAAAACTTGTTTAAGGGGAATGTATCTTATATGAAGCCACATTTTATTGACATGGGAATTTTGAGAGCCAATATAATGAAGTGGGGAAAGGAAGGCCATATGAGACAAGAGAAATTGATTCAAATCCAAGCTTTGCTATTAGGTCACTGTTTGACCCTAGGCAAACTACTTTAATCTTTCTTAGACTCAGTTTCATCCTCTGTCAAGTGAAAGAATTAAATTATATGATCACTAAGGTCCTTTCTAGTTATAAAATACTATGTTTTTATGGTAATTGACTTTTTTTTTACACATTCTCTTTTTCTCATCATTGGTTACCTTGTTGTATGAGAGAACTAAGTTTAACTAAAGTATATGAAAAGTAAACCATCCTTCTGTCTTATTCAATGTAGAGTCACAGAACAGAGGAAATGGGAAGTCCTGGTAATAGTTAAGGCTTACTTACATGGAGAAGTTGGTAACAAAGGCTCCTTTGGGTATCTGAACATCTAATTCTACATTCTGTGGATATGGAGAATTATTCACCACTTTGCTTTGGACAACAGTATTAGCCACTCGGGATGTAACCGTAGATTGGACTTTATAACTATAAAGAGTTATTTGGTCATCAACACTTTCCTGTGGTTGAGAAAAAGTATTATAAATACCTGAGGCGACTAAGAAACGAAATAACCATATATATATATGTATATGTATATAGGAAAAATACATAGTTACTATAATTATTTAAGACTTTATCTTAATAAGCCATAGGTAAAACTTTGTAGATTATAAGGTGCTGTAAAAATGTTATTTGTGCTTTTAAAAATATTACTTTTCTACTTATAGTAGTTAGAGGGCTGATTTTAATTTAAGCTTTCTTGGGATCCCTTTTAGCTTTATTATTAGACAACACATTTAGAAATAAACTTGAAGATTACGATCAAAGTAAGAAAACATAGGAGAAAATCTGTAAAAGAAGGAGACCAAGAAGAGGAAGAATGCAGGGGGTAGGAATATGATAGGGAACTGGCCCATGGTGAGGCAAAAGACCTTGGTGGAACCTCTAATGTTCAGTTTCCCTTCCTATATTTTTATCTTGGCACCTAATTCAATTTGACAAAAATTCATTAAGCAACTATTATGTTCTAGGTACTGGGGATATAATAATAATGCCCTAGTCCCTGCCTTCAAGGAGCTCATGTACTAGGACATAGTACATACACAGATAAGTATAATGTAAGGTAAGAATTGAAGGAAACAAGGGATACAACAAAAGACTGGAGATATTTGAGGAGGAAGAGGGCATATTTAGCAGGAAAGGAGTACACCATACACATAAAGGATGGCCTGAACATGCATGGAGGTGGGAGATGCTTGTCAGATTCAGGGAACAGTATCGTAGTTTTGTTAGAACACAGTATGAGGAGAATAACGGGAGATTAGGCCAGGAAGGCTTTGTGATTTTGAGATGCTGGTGGTTCATCTGAATGGAGATGCCCAGCAAGAAGTTAGAAATGCTGAACTGGAATTCAGGAGAAATGATGGTTAGATATATATATTTGGAAGTCAGGTGTGTGGAGGTAATAATTGAACCTATGGGCACAGATGATGAAGTGAAAAGGTAAAGAGAAAAGAGAAATGAGTCAAGGATAGAGCATTGTGGGGTACCCATGTCTAGGAAGATGAATAATGAACCAGCAAAAGAGATTAGG
This sequence comes from Pseudocheirus occidentalis, assembly GCA_028646575.1. Classification (NCBI taxonomy): domain Eukaryota; kingdom Metazoa; phylum Chordata; class Mammalia; order Diprotodontia; family Pseudocheiridae; genus Pseudocheirus; species Pseudocheirus occidentalis. The sequence continues at coordinate 138,414,797 of CM053597.1, forward strand.
AAGGGATGACTGGACGTGTAAAAGGGAATCAAGAGAGATCAGTGTCACAGGAGACAAACAAAGGAAGATGATTCTGGAGAAGTTAAAGATACGTTGTACTGAAAGTTGTAGAGAGGTCAAAGAAGATGAGGCAAGAAAATGTCATCAGATTCAGCAGCCACACCTAGTGAGGATGGTTTTAGTAGCGTGTTGGACCATTGGAAGTCAGATTGCAGGAGTTCAGTTCAGATAGGTGAGTGAGGAAATGAAGACAACAAACATAAACTATTCTTTCTAGAGCTTGTGTGTGTGTGTGTGTGTGTGTGTCTGTGTGATGGACTCCTTTGATAATCTGATGAAGCTTTCAGACTTCTTTTCAGAATATTTTTTAAAGTACAAACAATGAAATGCACAGGATCATATTAAAATACAACTGTTGAAATATCTTAAAAACAAGTTCATGGACCGCAAATTAAGAAGCCCTATGAGAAGTTTACCTGTGACAAGGAGACCTACAGGAGGATAAGTTGAAGAGGTCTTTAAGTTAAAGGGAAGTTAGGGAAGAGCAAGGCAAGTTTGTAAGCAGTGGAGGAGGCAGTAGATAGGGGGAAATTGCTGCTGAGAGAGATAGGGAATTTTTTAAGGAAAAGGGTCCCAAAGCAGTTGAAAAAGGGTAGGATCAAAGGCACGAGTTGAGTGGTTGGTCTTGGCAAGAGAAGGGGAACCATATCCTCTGAGATGGGAGGCAAGGAAGACAGGACAAGTGAAGCCATACACAGAGTAGAGGAGCTAGGGGAGCTCATGACAGATTGCCTTGATTTCCTCAGTGAAGAAGGGAAGCCCTTTTACTGAGGGGTGGTACAAGTGCTTGGGTACTGAAGAGAGAAGAATTATATAGTGTCAGAGTTAGAAGAAATCAAGTACGTCAGATCTCAGGTGAGGGGGAAACCCATTTGAGGAGACTGTGAACATCAACTCTGGGTGGGTGAATGAAATAGAGACTCAGTTAAAGAGGAATGAAAATGTTACTGTGTAGAAATGATTGGTCAGTTCTCACCAAAGAGTTCTTGCACATGGTATAGTAGACCATAAGCTCCTTGAGGGCAAGGTCTGTCTTATTTTTATGTTTACAGTTTATCGCACATAGTAAGTTCTTATTGGTTATATGGTAAGTTCTACGGCAATGAAATTCCCCCTCCCCCACATATTCTTCCTTTTATCATTGTATGAGAGAACTAGGTTTGACAAGAATAGACATGAAGGAAACAATCCTTCAATCTTATTCAATATGCAGCTGTGCAATAGGAAATGGGAGATTCTTGTCATGGTCAAGGCTTACTTACATAGAGAAGTTAATGTGAGCAAACCTGGCACATAATAGGCTCTTAATGAATACTTGTTGATTGACTGGTGACACCTTTCAGTCAGTTGATTACTACCAGCAGTGTCCCAAGACTGCAAGCTCTAAAAAAAAACCCTTCATGATTTTAATATTTATTTCACAGCCTATAAATGGCTTCTCTATGTGCCCTTCTAGCTCAGAGCTCTGAGCATAATTGAAATAATTGTTTGATGTTTTCTTATCATTTTAGAGAGCTGGGCTAATTAATATTTAAATATGCCATTCCCATATGAAACTCTTATCCTCCCAGGTAGCTGGAGTTGTTTTTATTTAAATCAAAACCCAGCAGTCAAGTCTGAAAACAAGCACAAATACAGCCATAGAATTTCCAGGGTCATTGGTAAAACTTGAGGATATTAAACAAATTGCCAGCATTTCTCACACTCAGAAATGCATCATATACTTCAGCACTCTACCTTATAACCTCTCTCCCAGGTTATGCAAGGAAACATTTCAAGTCAGGTAAATACCTTCTCAGTAACCAAGACAAATAAAACAGCAAAATTGATCTTTAGATAATGATTTCCAGAAAGGTCATTCTGTCCCTGATTCCTAGTGCACTTTTATGGAATTAAGGTAAACTTACCATTACTTCATCAGATTCATGATCTGTACTTCTCTGGGAAAAGAAGTTAGAAAAGAAGTTACACTTCAATAGTATGTTAATTAACTAGAGCTCTGAGAATAAAAACCTATTGCTCTGATAAAATACTCTGGTACAGTAAGTAGCAGAAACTCATTCATTGTCAGCCAAGCAATAGATATTGACTTGTATGAATGCTGGATATATTTCTCAGCCTCTCTGTGGTTATTTGCCCATGACTCCAAAGCTAATGGTTGAAGAATATAAATACAGTAGAACAAATTGATACCAAAGAGCTAGCCTGTTCATGGACTTTACTAATCTCTCTTCCCCACCTCTTTCTGATTTGAGTGGTTGCTTTGCAGGACCAGGTTTAACACGCCATCTCTGACACTTTAAATCTATGTGACCTTGGGCAAATCACTTAAACTCATTGAGTTTCAGTTTCCTTGCCTACAAAATGGACTTATACTGGATGGTCCTTTTCCAGCTCGAAATCTATGATCCTTTGATCCTAGACCTAGACAGTGTCTCAGTTCACTCAGCTGTGGAAATGGGTCAGTGGGTCAGATGTAATGGTTGACTAATTGGCATGTTTACATTTCGAATCACAGAAGTCAAGTGAGGAATTTAATTTGTTCCACCACATCCCCAGGTAATGCACAAGAGCTGCCAAATTCTTAGTTTTCCTTGTCACAGTGTGCAGGATTTTTGACCATCCATTTTTAATTATCTGCTATTCAATGTGTCATTTTGAGAGAACCGTTTATCTTGTATCTTCCAGCATCCAGTGGAGCCTAATGCCTGGGGCTCAAACAAATCTTACTGTTTCTACTTTCACATCATCTCTTGTATGTATACAAGTATCTCTACTTACACATCCACAACCATAGTTCAGGCCCTATCACCTCTTGCCTGGACTATTGCAATAGCCTTCTGATTGGTTTCCCCATACCAAGTCTCTTTCTATTCCAGGAGTCCATCTACCACTCAGTTGCCAAAATGATTTTCTTAAAGTTTGTCTGATTATATAATCTGTACTTCCCTCTTGCTCCAACTCAGTTCACTCTAGAATCTCCCTATTATCTGATCAATCAAATATAAATTCCTGTTTGGCATTTAAAGAAAGCCCTTTACAACCTGGCCCCATACTATCTTTTGAATCTTCTAATACTGAACTTTCTTCCATGTACTCTGTGATTCAACTATACTGGCCTAACTTGCTATTCTTTACATGAGATGCTTTGTCTCCTGATTTTTGTACCTCTCCCTCTCCATCTCTCTTTCAGCCTCCTTGCCTTCCTTTAGGAGTCAGCTCCAATTTCACCAAATCCTTTCTTGATCCATTCTCCTGCCAGCCCCTTCCTGCTGTGATTACCTTCCATTTATACTACATAGATCTTATATGTAAATAATTATTTACACATTGCCCTCCCTATTAGATTATGAGCTCCTTGAGGACAAGGACTATGTTTTTACCCTTATTTATACCCCTACTTATTATGCGTCTGCCTGACGTAATAAGGTCTTGTTGGCTGATTGACTGACTTGAGGAAACCTTCTATGATGCTGTTATTTGCTCTAGAACTACAGCTTCCATTGTGGTGGCTTCATGGGCATGTGTTGAGTATGGGTTGGGTATACCTAGCTCTGGTGAAACACCCTGGGGCAAATATTTCCTTTGTTCATTCCCTTTTCTACTCAGCCCCACCTTTTATGCATTCCTATGGATGTCTTCTTTCTGCCATTGGCTGCCAGTCAGGTCATTCCTGTTTCTAGCCCTAGTGGTACAGTAGGAATGGCAAGAGGATAGTATCATGGGAAAGCTTGGGGAATGACAGGAGGTGTCTATTGCTATGCTTCTGTGCTTCTGTGACCAGTAGAAGTGGAAGAGGGTGACCTTTCATCCTGAGTGTTAGGAAATTCTTTATTTTAAGGTATGAAAATAATCTTTCAAAGCTTAAATGCACCCAAATAGTACACTGATAGCATATACTTTCTTTTTTTTTTTTAACAATGAAAGGCATTTGGATGGATCTGAGAAGTAACACAATTATGTTAGATATTGTTAGATATGTTAGATAATTATGCCTACGTCAGATGGGTTTGTCTTTGTGCACCTTCAGGAGAATATTATGTTCTACTTTTGAGATGGTTGGGAAAAATGTAATTGTACGGTATAGGTCTTTTAATCTGCTTTGCTCTTGAAGTGGAGACAGAGGGAGGAAGCCAGTTAGCTAAATGATTACTAGCAAAATGGGTGTTGATATTGTAACCAACCGTGAATTCAGGAGACTTCCTGAGTGGGTTAAGAGTCAGCCTGGGATTCCAAGACAAATGAATGAGCCCAGTGCAGAGGTGAGTGAACCCCATGATACCATAGCAGATGATAGTCTAAGGTAGGAGACACAATTCTTCTTTGAGACCATTAGAGAGTCCAATGTTGTGACATGGAACTACCTACCTAAAAACTGCTATGGGCTGAGATAACCCTGAAGATATGAAGCTAAATAAAATGTCTTAGAAGTTTAAGTTACTCCCTAGGATGAGATTAGCTAATTTTCTTTTATGTGGGACTTCATATTATGTTCATGGGTGGTAGAGTGGCCTAATCGTCATGACCCAGCTGGAGGCATAGGGTTAAATTTCCAGCCCATGTACTGCCATTTTTTGAGAAACCAGGTGTTGTAGTGGATTGATCTCTGGACTTGGAGTCAGGAAATCCTGGGCTTGAAACCTGTTTTAGATACTTACTAGCTGTGTGACTCTGGGTAAGTTATTTAACCTCTCTTCTTCATCAGTAAAATGCGTGGAGTGGATTCAATGAGTTTCAGAGATCTCTTCCAATTTTAAATTGATGATTCTATGACCTTAATAGGCTGTATAGCTTTTGAATTGCATCTTCTTTTTTACCTTATATGCAAATACTGGAAATAGATTGCCAGAATCTAGAGTTTGTGATGGCAGAGGGCAAATACGAAACAGAGTAGATGCCAGAATTAAGCATCCAATAATTCAATCCAACATATACATATTAAAAAAAAGGAATGGTTATAAGTGGGTAGCTAGGTGGTGCAGTGGATAGAACCAGACCTGGCATCAGGAGGACTCATCCTGAGTTCAAATTTGACCTCAGACACTTACTATCTGTGTAACTCTGTGCAAGTCCTTTAACCCAGTTTGCCTCAGTTTCCTCATGTGTAAAATGAGCTGGAGAAGGAAATGACAAACCACTCTGGTATCTCTGTCACAAAAACCCCAAATGGGGTCACAAAGAATCAAAACATGATTGAAAACAACTCGGCAACGATTGTGATAGCTGCTCCAGTGCGTACCTTCAAGGAGCCTACATCTGACTCAGACTTCTCTAGAGAGTCAAAAGGTGATTATTGTCTCTGGCTTTAGTTTCAGACCTCACATTTACTGTACCTGGTACCTTCTATTTTCAGGAGCAAAAGGAGACTTTTTGGGACCCAGCTCCACCAAATCTTCATAGTCCATGAACTAGAAGAGAATTTAAGAAATATTCCAAAGGTTAAGCCACTGATAACAGATAAGACTCTTCTGATAGGGGACTAAGGGTGACAATAGCTTCTGGGCTAGACTGCTGAGGAAGTTTTATTTTATTTTATTTTGTTTTATTTTTATTCTGAAGAATAAAATAAAGGACAATTCATCTTTAGTGTTGTAATTATGAGATTGCATAGAGTCAGAGTCTGAGCTAATTGACTTCTTGAGATCTATTTGAAAAATGGAATTCCACAATCATAACATTATAAGGATCTTCCAAGCCACCACTGGTCCATATAAAGTACTTTGCAAACTTCAAAGTGCTATATAAATATTAGCTATTATTGTCAGAAAATTTTAAGTGGTTCATCCTTAGTCAAACATCAAAGAAAAATTTGTGTTGATTTTGTAATTTCCCATGAAAGCCTAGGAATAACTGAAAGCTATACTTGAGAAAGTTCATATAATGTTAGAATTGAAAGTAGCCTTGGAAAGCTTTACTTCCAGAGATGGGGAACCTGCTGGCCTTAAGGCTACATGTGACCTTCTAAATCCTTAGGTGTGGCCTTTTGACCAAATCTAAATTTTACACGGATTTGTTCTGTAAAATTTGGATTCAGTCAAAAGACCACACTTAAGGATTTAGAAGGTCACATGTGGCATTAAAGGCTAGAGGTTCCCCACCCTTGGACTAGTACAACCTCTTCATTTGCAAATGAGAAAACCAAAGCCTAGAAAGTCTAGTTTTTCCATGATCACATAGCAAGGTTGGGACAAGATCTTAGGTCTTCTAGAATGATGTGTTTGAGGATGTTCCATGACAGAAGGGAGGTGAATAGGTAGACAAGGCAATTGTATTATTTGGCTACCTAAAAGATTAATTGCCAAGTTTCCTAGAAAATCAGTTGCAGCCAAAATCTTCTAAAGACTTAAGGGGTGGAACTCAGGAACATTAGATATTTTTAATTGTGTCTAAACTGTATATGCCTGTCTATGAACTGACTCCAAATCAAATGCACATTATTGACCTGAACAATGAGCCTCCAAGAAATTTAAAATGGCATTGTGTCCCATCCATAGGAAGGAATGGGAAGAGGATTAATTGGGAATCCTGACTTCTTTATACAAGTTACAAATATTTTTGTACTTACAGGCTCTTTTCTTTTTTTCTCCCTTTGATCTTTTTGAGTTATAGGCTTAGTAGAGGTATTATTGGGTCAAAGGGTATGGGCCATAAGAAAGGACAAATATATCACTTTCATTGAAATCTAGGAAAATGTTAAGGAATTGATGTAAAATAAAGTGAGCAGAAACAGGATAATTATTAATATAATAATATATTATTATTAATATATGAAATAATGTAACAATATATTATAACATGTTATATAATAGTATTAATTAATATTAATTTTTTTTACTATCACAATAACATGAAAAACTCTGAAAGACTTAAGAATTCAGATCAATGCAATGACCAAGAATGATTCCAGAGGTCCAGTGACAGAAGAATGCTATCCATCTCCTGACAGTGGGGTGATAGTCTACATATGCAGAAAGAGATACATGTTTTTAGATATATCCTTCCGATTTGGAGATTTGCTTTGCTTGACTATGCATATCTGTTATAAAGGTTTTGTTTTACTTTTCTTTTTCCTCCAGAGGGAGGGTGGGGAGATCAGAAGAATAGAAAATCAATGCTTTTAATTGAAAAAAAAATCAATTTAAAATCCTTAGCTCTGACACATTTTCAAGTACAATGTGTTTAACAAATGGATCATTTCTAAGCAGACAGCAAATTAGGTGCAAAACTGCCAGAATATTCTTTTTAGCGTTTAATTTTTTTTTTTGCAGCTAATCTACCCTGCAGAAAGTAGTGGAGAGAACCTTAAATAACTGAGAAAAACTTCTGTCCTCTGCCAGCCCATTCCCCTTGCTCCCTGTCCCCATACACCACTGAAGGTGCATAGGTCCTGGAACTTTGGACCACAGCTCTTCCTTAGAGATGAAAAACCCTGGTGCTTTGAAAATGGATTTTCCTGGCACATTTCTATTTCATTGCTTAGTGTCTGAATGAGAACAATGCATTTCACTAGGCTTACCTCCATACAAAGCATTTCAATGTTTTAAGAGCTATAAAATTCTCTGTAGTAATCAGAACATGAGATAGTCTGAGAATGTGGACTGAATTTTATGAGAAAGCTTCATTCCACACAGGATTCAGTTAATAATAGCAAGAGCAGGAGGTGATTTGGAGAGCAGAGCCTCAGATGTTCAGAAAGGCGCTCTGTGGAAATACTCACTTCAGGGAGTCCATTTGTAAGGAGATCCAGGCTTCGTGCTTGGGAAAGTAATAAAAAAAGAAGGAAGCCCATGAGCCGTTTCATTTTGTTCATCTGCTTCGCCCAGAGCAGCCAGTATGGGAAGGACTGCACTCCTATGCCAAGTTCAAAGGAGAGACAGGGAGGTATCATTCAGTTAAAAAAAAAATTAAAAAGAAGAAAGGGGAAAAATTCAAACTTTGTTCAGAAGTGGAACAAATATTTGTTCTAGAACTGAAACCTGACCTGTGGAGGTGGAGGAGACATCCAGGGGTTGTTCAAACAGCAAAATTTTGCCCTGCGTCCTGTGATAACAGGTCAGCCTTGGGTGGGTGCTGTTATCTTTGCAAATCTTTGTTGATTTTAGCCAGGGAGCCTTTGGAACTCTTGTTCATCTCTTCTGAAAGCTTGGTGCAGAATTATGCAGGGAAAAGGAGGAGAGCAAAGTGAAAAGTGACTGGGAATAAATTCATTGACACTAAATGAAGTCAAGACAAGAAGCACTTATTTAGCATTCCCTATGCTCTAGGGATTGTGCTAGAACAAGCAGAAAGAGCCTGTCTTCAGGGAACTTATAGTCTAAGAAGAGAAAATAACATGTAAAAGAAAGATAAAATGCAGTTTGGAGAGACAGGGGATGAGGAAGGTACCTGGTATAGGGACATGGTAGAAAACATCCAGATAGTCAGGAGAGCAGCCTGGAGAGGAATAAAGACATAGCTGGCCACAGCGTCCTCCTTAAAACTGAAGTTCTGAGAGGAAACAGGGAAGGAGAAGATTTCAGAGGTGGAGGATACTTTCAATGAGTGTTGTTCAGAGAGCAATTTCCAGGGTGAAGAGCTTTCTGGGGCATGGCACAGAAAATCCAGAGTCTGGAGTGCAGCCTGCAGAGGAATGAAGACACAGTTAACTTGGCTATGCTCCTTAAAATGGTTTCAAGTCCCACCTCAGCTATGGTACTGGCTTTCAACCTGGGTAAAAGTTGAATTGCCTATCAGACATTTCAAAATGGATTTCCCAGAGGCATCTCAAACTCAGTTGTCCAAAAGAGAACTCATTTTCTTTCCCCCTAACCTTCTCCTCTTCTAAACTTGCCTATTTCTGTTGAAGGTCCACAATCCTTTTTAATCTCCTAGGTTATCTCAGCATTATCCTGAACTTGCTGCCCTTCCTCCCTCCCCTCACATACCCAATCAGCTGCTAAATCTTGCCTTTTCTGCCTTCACAACATCTCTTTCATGAGACTCTTTCCCCCATTAACACAGCTACCCCTTTGCTTCAGATCCTCATTACATCTCTCCTAGATTAGATGGAACCACCTCCTGATGGGCCTTCTCTCTTCTAGTCTTTTACCATCCCTGTTCATCCCCTAGTAGCTGTCAAAATAATTTCCCTTAAACACAGATGTGACCATGTGACTCCTTTTCTTAGCCAACTCCAGTGACTTCCTATTGTCCTCAGCACGTAAAACAGTGCCTGGCACTAATAAATAAGTCAATGATTGATTAAATAAAAAAAAAACATAGACTTTGAGAGATAAGAGTCCCCCACTCTCCTTTTGTCCCCAGGTAGGACTGTCTTCAACTACATGAGAATCTAGTTTTGTACAGATGATACAATTTTTGTAGAAAATGCAAGAGGATTAATAAAATAATTACATGAGATAATCAATAGTTTTAGCAGAATAGCAGGTCATAAAATAACCCTAAATCATGAATATTTTACAAAGTACAGAAGAAATTTACAGGCAATGTAACTTAGAATAATGGCAATATATCAAAATAAAGATTTTGAAAGACAGTATAATGCATTCCAGATGTTACAGAGATTAGTGACAACACCCTCATAAAGGGTGGTCATCCCTCCCTTTAACTGGTACTTAGCTTGTTATCTTATCAATTTTCATCCCAGACCGAACCTGTTCTTTTTTTTAAAAAAATTTAAATTTGATTTAATTATTTAACTTATTTTGTTTTAAATTTTATCTTCAATATTTAAAATTTTATTTAAAAATTAATCAAAATCTGCCTTCTCTCCTTTTCATCTCCCCTGACCAAATGATAAAGATAGAAAAATAAAGCCCTCATAACAAATATGTGTAGTCAAGCAAAATATATTTCCACATTGTCCACTAAAAAAAAAGTCTCAGTCTGCACCGATGAACTCTGATACATTGATGTACCTTTTTCAGGAGGTGGATAGCCTCTTTATCATCAAGCCTCTGGAATCACTGTTGGTATTTGAATCAATTAGATTTCTTAAGTCTTTGAAAGTTGTTTGCTTTTTATATTATTATCACTGTTTGGTGGTAGAGCCTATTTTTAAGAATTATCCACCACATTGCTTCCTTCCTTCCTTCCTTCCTTCCTTCCTTCCTTCCTTCCTTCCTTCCTTCCTTCCTTCCTTCCTTCCTTCCTTCCTTTCTTCCTTTCTGAAGAATAGTCTCTGTCTTCAAAGAGTTTACGATCAGAGGGAGGGGGGATGAGGAGAGAAAATATGTATGTAAATAGGTACATAGAAAATGCATACAAAGCAGATGAAGAGTAATTTTAGAAGGGAGGATGCTCGCAGCTAGGGGGACAAGAAAATGACTCCTCCAGAAGAAATGGCACTTTATTGGAAAAGTGGATAAAACTTTGAACTTGGAGCTCCCAAGTCCCAAGTTCAAATCCTGCCTCAGATATCTACTAGCTTGGTATGTATCCTCTATGTGCCTATTTACACACATATTTTCTCCTCCATTAGAATTTAAACTCTTTGAGGACAGGGACTATTTTTGCCTTACTTTGCATACCTCAAGCCTTAGCATCGTGCCTGATACATAGTTATAGGGATAGAGACTGGAACTATGATTCCTTTGGTATAGGGAATACCCAGGTGACGGAATGTCCTCTACCAATGCAGGTTGGCACCTTCTCTGCAGTGCAGAGTAAATTGTTCACGGTTACATAACCAATCTGAGTCCTCTAGAGGCGGGACTTGAACCCAGGTCTTCCTCACATGATGACCAGTTCTCTATCCACTACACCAGCCCATATCACTCATACATGTTGTTGTTCAGTCATTTCAGTCGTGACTGATTCTACATGACCCCATTTGGGACTTTCTTGTCAAAGACACTGTAACAGTTTGCCATTTCTTTCTCCAGATCATTTGACAGATGAAGAAACTGAGGCAAACAGGGTTAAGTAAGGAAGCACTTAATAAATGCTTGTTTATTGATTGTAATTAGGTACACAGGCACCTCATAACCATTTTCTCCATACTAGTGTCCCTGGTACACCCCAAGTATAGTTCTTTTGAGACAAAGTGTGGAGAATTGTCATGTCTGCTCTCTGAAGGCCCTGAAGCTTGCTTATGAATATTAGATCCTCAAGCATGCTTATGAATGGTATCAGTAGATTATTTGAGTGATGAAGCCATTGTCAGTATAAAAATGCTCAGGAAAGATCCCTGTCCTCTTTCTTCAGAACGAACACCAAACAAATGAAATAGAAGGCTGCTTTGGGTTACTTTTCTTCATTCATTTGGTTAGCATGTTGTCTTGCATTCCAGAGGCCTTGGAAAATGTGTCTGATTGGACGTCTCTCTGTTCAAAAGGTCCAGTTGCTTCCTATCAGTTGTGTATTCAGGTCAGAGGATTTTGCACGGGGATGTCTTTCTGCATGTCTACTCTTTGAAGAATTGCAGGTGTCTTCAGCTATTTACTTTTGAGTTAAGATGAGACTCCCAACTAACACAGTAAAGAAACTTGGTTAACTATTCACTTTTTTAAATAAGCAAATTGAGTAATGGGCAATCAGCAAAGGAAAATCCATCATGATATTATTTCTTTGCTCTGATGGTCATGTATCCATTACTCACTTTAAGAGCAAATCTGAGAAACGTTAAGAAAGTTATTGAAACAAACCTGGAATTTCAGGAGAGCTGGGGTTTAGCTTACAATTATGGTCATATCTTCTATTTTTTTGTAATAAAAATTTTACATAAATCTGTAGTTTTGGTAGGGACTAGGCCTGTGATTTCATTAGCACAGATAACTTCCAGGTGAGGAATTTCCCTCACCTGATGTATACTGGCACCTTTTCTGCAACTTTCAGTCTTAGAAAGTTGTCATGAGGGGCAGTTAGGTAGTACATTGAATAGAGCATAGACCCTGGAGGCAGGAGGACCTGAGTTCAAATCCGATCTCAGATAATTGACACTTACTAGCTTTGTGACCTTGGACAAGTCACTTAACCCCAACTGCCTTGCCTTCTCCCCTTCAAGAAAAAAAGATTAGAGTCATAAAAAGATTTTTTTTCAAGACCAGCTATGGACATCCCATTTTTAGAAGGCAATTGATGACCTGGAAGATAGAGAGAAGGGCAAGGAGGAGGATGAAGGGCCTTGAGTTCTTACCATAAGAAGCTGGTTGTAGAAACTGGATATTTAGTTTAATAAAGAGAAGCCTTAGAAGGGAAAAAAAGAAAATTGTCATGAACATTGAGATGTAAGTGACTTGCCTAGAGTTATATAGCTAGGATATATCTGGAATGGGATTTTATTTTATTTTAAATAAAATTAATTATTTTATTAATTTTCTTGTTTACATCATTCATTTCCACCAGATTTTGAGTTACAAATTTTCTCCCTGTTTTTCCCCTACCCCTAACCCCAAAACAATGATCCCACTGTATAGCTCCTCCCCCAATCTGCTCGCTCCTATGCCCTCCTCCAGCACCCTTCTAACTTTATGGTAGGGCAGGGAGGGTCTCGCTACCCCAGTACATGTATAAATTCCCAGTTGCATGTAGTTAATAATAATAATTATATATATGTACATTTAATATTTGATTGTAGAGCTTTAAATTCTAGATTCTTTTGGTTCTTCCTTTGTCACCCACCCCCACTGAAAGGACAAGCAATTCAATACAGGCTATATACATGTGTAATTACGCAGGACATCTCCACAGTGGACATACTGTGAGAGGCTGATTATATGTCCCTCCTTCCTATCCTGCCCCTCTCCTTGTTCTATTCTCTACCCTGTCCCTGTTCCTTTACTGAAGTGTGTACTTCCAGCAACCCTCCCCCAGACCCTGCCCTCCCCTCCATCATCCTGCCTCTCCTCCCCATGCCCCCTACTCTCCTATGTGGCAAGATATCCAGATTAGAGTTTATGTCATCCCTTCCCTAAGCCAAATTCAATTAAAGTAAATGAAAGTAAAGTTGTAACAGTTATCCCTTGCCTCTTCTGTATGGGATGATTAACCCCATTTTGTTTCTCCTAGTCTCCTCTCATTCTAGTCTTCTCCCACCTCAGAATTTCGTCTTTTAAAGTATCTTCCCTTCATATTCAATTGATCTTGTACCCTCTATGTATACATATACACACATGCTCAGATATGTATTCATACACATATATACTCTCCTATATAGACATATGTCTCTCTCTATCTCTATCTCTATCTCTATCTATATCTATATGTATGTATATACATTTGCATTCCCTTCACCTATCCTCATACTAAGAAAAGTTTCATAAGTTACTATTATCGTTTTTCCATATTGGCATGTAAATAGTTCAACTTTGATAAGTTCCTTATGATTTCTTTCCCATGTTTACCTTCTTATGCTTCTTGTGCTTGAATGTCAAATTTTCTGTTCAGTTCTGGTTTTTTCAGCAAGAATCCTTGGAAGTCCTCCACCTCACTGAATGACCATATTTTCCCCTGGAACATTATACTCAGTTTTGCTGGGTAGGTGATTCTTGGTTTTAATGCTAA
>CM053597.1:138428859-138438859 GCA_028646575.1 Pseudocheirus occidentalis
TCCTTTCTAAGTTGATCCATAGCTAGTAGGCATTCTTCCAGTGTCTGGGAAGCATTTGGTGAGGGAGTTCTGAGTCTGTTGTCTTCCTCCCGCTCCATGCTTTGATCCTTTTTGTCCACAAAAAAAGGATCCTAGAGTTTTATTGCTGTTCTTCCTTTGCTTCCTTTTCCTCATGTTGGTCAGTCTATTAATTGCTTGGTTTTTTAGCTCTGTGGAACTCTGCTTCCTGGAGGGGGAAAGCTCTGTCCCAAATCTCTAGGGCCTTCTCAGCTGCTGGAGCTATTAGTGGCATGCTGCAGCCCCCCCCAGCTTTGGCTCACTAAAAGCACATCCCAGGACCACCACTCAAGACCATGATCCAGATCCAGGCTGCTCAATGCAAGAGCCCTTGGCACTGATCGATCACCTCAGCCCCCCTGCTATCTGCAGGCTGGGGACTCTGAAGCATCCCAGTGGAGGCCACTGCTGCTCTTAGCCGTTCCTGCTGCCACAGCCACCTCCCACTGCTTCCTTGCCCTGGGAGCAGTTTGGTCAGACTGCTCTTCTCCCCCAAATTTAGCAAAATCCAGTGACCTTTCTCTTAGCCTTTTTTTCTTCTGGCCTGATAAATGTGGTAACTCTGCCTCCAGTGCAGCCAATCTGCTCTCCTATAGACTCGGCTCCGCCCGATGCCCTGGGGCCGGGCCAGCCAGGTTTTCAGGCTGGGGCCATCCATGGCTCCCAGACTGCCACAAAGAGCCCCACCTCCTGAGCTGCCTGCAGCAACAGATGTGTTTTCTGTATTTTGGAGAGTTTTGGAGCTCAAAAATCTATTTAGAGTCCCATTGTATGAGTTTGTAGGGTGGTTGTGTGGGAGCTGTGGTGCTTTGCTGCTTCTACACTGCCATTTTGGCTCTGCCCCCTTCATGCCTATTTTTTTTTCCGGTGTCTAGCACAATGATTGGGAGCCTGTGCCCTCAAGGTCACATGTACGTGTATATATGTGTATCCAAGTTTGGATTCAGCCAAAGGGTTACACTTGAGGACCTAGAGGGCCATATGGGGCTTTGATGCTGCAGGTTGCCCACTCCTGTCTCATGCATAGCAGGCTGTATAATAAATGCTTATGGGCTGACTGACTGATGGGGTGATGGGACAGTGTCTCAATTGTTCTGTTCTAAAATGATCTAAGGATCATTTGACTTCCCAGCACAATCCTCATTGCTTTCCTTATTGAGAGTCCTCATGCCAATTTTCAGGGCTTTTTACTTTGTAAGGACTTAATAAAGATTAGTTGAACTGAATTGCCAAGTAATCTGTGCTGTTTCTGCCTGTGTTTCTGAAGCATAGATGCAGGTCAGTATCATTTAAGTTCAGAGGCTTAAAAGGACTTGGAAGACTTTCAAAGTTGTATGAATACAATGAAAATAAAAAAATATGGAAGTAAATAGTGTTGAACCTTTTTTTTGGTGGTTGACACATAAGCACTTGACTTCATTTCTGAGCCTTTTCTGTTATGCTCTTCTATTTCTTCCACCTTGATGTCTTTCTCAGGACTAAGCTGATGGAAATATTTATTAACAGGGATGGTGATATTGTAGTCAGGGATTCCCAATCAAGTGACTTCCAACAGGAACCCCAGCTAAAGCTTGCACACATGTATGGGGAGTAAGAATAGCTGGAGTATTGCTCTAATGATAGCTAGCAATTTTAGTGTCTTTTAAAGTTTGTAATGTACTTTACATTTGCTATTTCATTTGGTCCTCATCACTACTATACTCACTTTACAGATCAGGAAACTGAGGCAGAGAGAGGCTGAATGACTTGCCTGTGTCAGCGGTGTACTGGAACCAGCTTATACTTCCTCAGGAGAATTTTCAGTGTGAGTATCTGCACCTCCTAAATCAGTAAGGGCTTTAAATTAGGGATCAATTTATTGTTTTATTGATTATCTAAATTTAAAAAGTGATGGAGAAAATGTTAGTAATGTAAATTAAACTTAAAAGTGTGTTGTGGGTGTATATATTTTTTCTCTCTAGAGAGCCAGTGGTTAAACATTTACCAGCACACTGAGGGCTCAGGGTCAAACAGCTAGAAAGTATCTGAGGCTTGATATGAAACTAGCCTGTCCCAGTGATTGGAGAGCAAGCAATGATTTTCCCTCCTCTCCTCCCCAACTTTCCTGCTTCTCTTCCTCTTTTTTCTTCACTTCTACCTCCTTCACATATTAACTGAATAGTAGATTCTCTCCACAAAAAGGCTGAGGAAGGGGATGGCTTTAGCCTAAAAGTGTTACAAGTGTAAACTATCAGTCTACCTAGATGTCCAAACCAACCAGGCTCTTTGAAGGCTCCATAACTTCTTGAGATGGGATCCTGGAATAAATCCTTTCTAATTATATCGCCTTCACTTGGGCAAAAACATCCAACCCTCATGAGAATTATGTCGCATAATAAAATTTGAGACTTGTGTCTCAAAATAAAATTGAGTCTCATGAATGAAATAGTGTCTTGTAAAAATATTACAAAACTATATATGTATCTATGTGTATATGTATACACACATCTATATATGTGTATATGTATACACACATATGTATACACACATGTATATATGTGTATATGTATACACACATGTATTCATCTATATCTATATCAGGGGAGTTGCTCTGACCAATTTGCCAGTCTGGTACAGAAATAAGCTATACTAAAAGTTTTACAATAGAAAATTTTGTATGTAATCTTTGGTTCAAAACCCCAAGACTCTGGACTCACATGAACCTAGTGTAATACTGGGGGTTGATCCCCCAAATACTTTTTGCTATATCGACCCCACTCAAGAGTTTACTTAGGGAAAGTCCCCAAATATAACAAGCAACAATTTGTTTCTAAGTTTCCACAAATGTGGATTATATTTTCCCAATTTCTAGATGAGATCTCAAGGTAAAAATATATTTTGGATACAGAACAGCCTCTGTTTCACCCCTTAGAAACTGCAGAAGTCACAAAGGTCTCATAGGAGCTCATAAACAAACGATGCACTTTTCTCACTTACTGGCATGACCCATTTCTCCACTTGAGCTCTAAATCTTTGCATTTTAGTGCCACCAGAAGGTTTGGATTCACATTTGGGGATGTCCTTAGCTCTCCATGGAGTCCTGCACAGTCTTTCAGACTTTTGTTCCCCTCTGTGTTTAGGATGCTGCCTGGAAAGCAAAAAACACTTTGGAGCTTCTTAGAGGTAGTTTCCTTTCTGTTGAATACACGGTTCCCTGCATTAACTGAATAACTTATGGTGTTTATGAGCACTTGGAGGTGTCTGGGTCCTGATCTCTTGCCCTACCAGGGTGTGGCTTTAATCTCTTTGCTGTTGCTTCTCCAGTGGTTGGGGTAACATGGTGGATTGATCTTTTCTCTCCCGGAGTCTCTCTGCTCTGAAAACTCACTTTTGTCTCTAGAAAGCCAGGTTCCCAAACCCACACGCTCAGCGCTACTTGTCAGTCAGCCAGTTCATTAAGTACCTGCTAAATGCTGGTCACTGTACTAAGCCCTGACACTGTTGCTGCTGCTGCTGCTATTAATGATAATATTTATATAGCACTTAACTATATGCCAGGCGCTACACTAATTACTTTTCAATTATTATCTCATTTGACCCTTACAACAACTCTGGGAGATAGGTGCCATTAATGTCACCATTTTACAGATGAAAAAACTGAGGCAAACAGGATTAAGTGACTTGCACAGGATCACACAGCTAGTAAGTGTCTGAGGCTGGATTTGAACTCAGATCTTCTTGACTCCAGGCTTGGTGCTCTGTCCATTGTACCACCTAGCTGCTCCTCTTCATTTTGTTTTTGTTGCTGAGTCGTCTCAGTTGTGTTTGACTCTTTGTGACCCCATTTGGGGTTTTCTTGGCAAAATGTAGTGGTTTACCACTTTCTTCTCCAGAATATTTTATAAATGAAGAACTGAGGCAAACAGGGTTAAGTGACTTGCCCAAGGTCACACAGTCTCTGAGGTAAAATTTGAATTTACGAAGACAAGTTTTCCTGATTCCAAGCCCAGTGCTCTACCCACTGGAAGACCTAGCTGTGCCCCAGGGAGAGTTAAATTCATACAAGTAGGAAATGAAAGAACCATGAGTTGAACTCAGATACTTTGATTCCAAGCTCAACACTTCTTTCCGTCGTACTGCACTTATCCTGCAACATGAGAGACTTTGTAGAATGATTTCCTAAAATCTAGATAAATCACATCTGTGACAACCCCTTTATCTATAGTCTAGTCGCTCAGTTACAAAAGGGAAATAAGGTTAGACGAGTTGAGCCGTTCTTAATAAAGATGCGCTAGTTCTTTGAGACTTCTTTTAGATGTTCCCTAGTCATTCATTTAATGGATCCTATCAGATTTCTTTTGGATCCTGTTAGGAATCAATGGAGCTCACTGGCCTATAACTCATAAACAACATTTTCTTCCTTTCTTTTTGAAAACTTGGACATTTCCTCTTCTCTAATCCTATTCTCTATGATCTTTCAAATATTAACGATAGCTCAGCAATCATATTTTTGGTACCTGGAGATATATAGACTATCTGAATCTGTTAACTTGAACTCGCCAAGCGTATACAGGTTCTATCTACATATTTTGGATATCAATTTATTTTTAGCCATACTTTGCTTTGGCTTTTCCAGTCCAAAAATCATTCCACCATTTTGCAGAGAAAGCAGAAGCAAAATATGAGTTGAGCAGGTCTGTCATCGATTATCATCATCCCATCTACTCAAATAGTAGTCCAATTTCTTTGACTTTCTTCTCTTCTTGAGCATAGTTGAAAAACCTCTTTTTATTGCTTTAGTTTTTTTTTTATGGGGGCTTGTCCCAGTAAAGCCAGTCCTTATGAGCCTGCACAGAGGGCATCAGTGTGCTCAGCTGATGCAATTCCCACGTAGAAAAGGAGGGGAGGCCTGATGCTGACAGAGTGGTACTGGCATGTAATAGAAGTGCCTTGGAAAGATTTTTGGAGTATTTGTAGACATTCTGGAACCGATTCTGGTCTGCTGATCATGCATTGAATAGCAGCCTATTTGATTGGCTACAGTTGAGGAACTAGAATGGAGGTCCCTTCAAAATGTATTAGTTGGCCTTGGCTTCTCTCTGGGTTGGGTCTCTTCTCTTATGTTGACTCCTTTGCTGATGGCAGCCTGTGAGAGATAATGCTATGAGGGAAGAAACCTTAGGCCTTTCCCCTGTTCAAGGTTAGCATGTTATCATGTGAATACCAGCTTTGTTCTGTCCTTGGATTTTGTTCTTTCGTTTTAAGTAAAGGGATTTAAAAACTGCAGCTTTGTGAATTTCTAAAGGTTAGGAGAAGAAGTCATCCAGGAGCTTGGGAGTTTAGTCTATGATGAGCTTGCAGCTATCACTGCATTGATAATCCAAGGAATAAAGAGTAACCTTTAGGATCAGGTCTAGCGATAATTGGGAGGACCCATCCATCAACAATGCTGTATTTGGATGTGAACTGGGTAGGACCAGCGCTATGTAGAGACTATGCTAAGTCTGAATCAACTCTCTCTGGAGACTCAAGTAGTATGGAGGAAAATTGCCTCTGAGATATTGGGGTGATACATCTATGCTTCTGTTCTTGCTATGTACCTGAAATAAATATCCTCTTGTAAAAGTTAATTGATGTTCATTGGTTAAATGGAACAGGAGCCCTAGTCACTAACAGCTCATAGTGAGAGGATCACACTTGTGATTGGGGTTTGTATTGAGCTGATAGTAACAGGTAAGATATCTCAATTCTTTAGGGGTACCCCTAGAACCCTGAAAGGAGGATAAAACTGACCTTACTCTAGGAAAATGAGGCCAAAGAACACTAGGCATTCCTCACCAGACTAAGCACATTCCGAATTTTAGCACTTCTTGTACTTCTTCCAGGACCAAGATACATCTTTTCATTCATTCTTTGTTACCTGACCTTATTTTCATCTTCTATACATGCCTTTTGAAAATTTAAGCTGGGCCATGAATTCTTTGTGCATTCACATTCTTCTCTTTAAACAACTCTCCTTTCTCCTCCCTATTGGAATTGCTCCTCCCTGTACCTTGAGAATTTCCTATACCTTCAGGGCTTCCTTTGTCTCTCCTATAATGACTTTCCTGGTAGAATTTTAGTCCTGTGGATCCTACCTGTATGTGGCGGACTATGCCTGGCTTTGATTCTCTATGTCTACTGCCGGGCATGAGGTTATAGAACTTCTCACTAACTCCAGCTTCCAGCTTCACCTGGGATCTTTGTCTAAGGTTTTTTCTTCTTCCCCTATAACATTTATACAACACTTTAAGGTTTGAGACGCCCTTTACAAATATTATCTCATTTTATCATAACAACAACCCTGGGAGGTAGGCACTGTCATCTCCATTCTACAGATTAGGAAACGGAGACTGAGGGCAGTTAATTGACTTGCTCAAGGTCACAAAACTACCAAGTGTAGTTAGTAATTTTCTGAGGCTGGATTTGAACTCAAATCTTCCAGACTCCAAGCCTAGCTATCCGCCGTGCCACATAGGGATTCCCTCAAGGGCAGGCTGAAGGATGTCTGAGAGGTCCCATCTTGCCTTTAGCCTCATTCCGGTCCAGATGTAACTGTTGGGGTTTATAAGTACCACGGCCATACATCTGGTCATACAGCTTTGTGTTGTGGGTTTACATGCGGCGCCAGCATAGTAGAAGAAATCATCTCCCAGCTAATCATGGTCGCAAGTCCTAAAGAATGTGGGAAACACCTCGCAGATTTACCCTTTACGTAAAAAACGAGGGAGTTGGAGTAAAAATACCTAAGGTTATTATGGCCTTAGCTTGATGATCCTATGAGAAAGAACAATTCCTTTTCTAAGAGGGTGGAGGGCCATCTTCTTTAGTCCCCCGTTCATTAATATTCCTAAGTATGTAGTCATGTACTCATGCCTTCTATTGCAAGGTATGCAATTCATTCACTCAACAAGGAACTTTTGAGTTCTAGAGTTCACTCTCTCTGAATACCTCCATTTTATCATGCTATTTAGAAACATTTGGAGATCTGTGTTTAAGACAACAGTCTTTGCCAGCATGAACCAGGCCTTTTGGAAGCCTTCTGCCTTATTGGTAGATAGTATATTGTAAAAGTAGGGAATGGAGTGCAGGAATGAAATAACCTGGCATGACTCAGCAGTACACTTAGGATGCAATTATTAATTGGAGACAAATTGAAGTTCTATTTTTATTTTTTAATTCAAAGCCTTAATTGTGGCACTTTTATGGTGGTGTAGTTCAATGCCAATACAGATTCTTAAAATACCCTTGTTTTTAAGGCAGCAACCACTAGATGGCATAAAGTGTTCATCTATTCTGAACCAGTCTAGTGGACACACAGTGCTAGGGTGACGATATTTGTAGGTCACTTCTAAACATGTTATGAGCTAATTAGATAAAAATTGTGGCAAGCCGGCAGGAGCAGAAATGAGAGCAGACACTATAGAAATGTGAATCAACTCAGATATAAATAATATTACAGAATTATGGTCCTAATGGTATAAACATTTAATTAGATTAGGAAGTTTTCTTCCAAATCATAGTGTTAATATATCATTTGTTACTGTCATCACGATCTATTGGCTGATGAACTTCACTGAAAGAAAGTCCAATGTCATTGCCTGTCTCAGCCTAGTACCTCTACACTTTGACTCATTCCTCTATATGTCTGGAAATGAAACACAGATGTTTCACATTATTCCCTTTCACTCATTCTACTTTCCAGTCAAACTGGCTAACTAGTTTTCCTTACTAGTTTTCCTTTGAGCTTTGCATATCACCTTCTGCCTCCATGCCTCTTGCACAGGATGGGCTGTCCCCAGTGTCCCTTGCTCCTATACAAGGCTCTCGTTTTCCCTCCTCTTCTTGAAACTCATTTGCATCTGCTTGTCTGGGTATATGTATTGCCCTGGTAGAATGTAAGCACTGTCCCTTATATGTATGTGTGGGTGCCTCTAAACCCTAATAAGCATAGTTCCTTGTACATGGTAGTTGCTTAATATGCATTTACTGAATTGTTGAATTGATCAGATATAAAGCCGATCATGGAATTTAGAGCTGGAAGGCACTTTAGAGAGCAATTACGCTAAAGTTTAGCCTAGTTTTACAGGACAAATCCTTTCATTAAGGTAATTTATTCTGTGAAGTTTGGATTCAGTCAAAGAGCAGTACTTCAGGACCCAGAGGGCCACATCCCTGGGCTAAATCATTCATATCAGAGATGAATAAACTAAAGCTCAGACAAGACTTAAATAAGGTCATGCAGATGTAATTTATTTGGTGACAAATAAGATATTATGTGGATTATATAAATTATAGACTTGATATATAGGTGGCATTGATACGATCTGCAGTCTGGCCTGCCTCTGCAGGGAGGAGAAAAGCCAAGGCATTCTAGCTGGAAGGGAGGACTAGGCAAAGTCCTATATAGCCAGTGTTAGGTAATGTCTCCTCCATCTCCAAGAAGCGTAACAGGTTAGAATTATATCTCTGTGCCATCCCTCAGACGTCTCTGGTCTAGGGGACTGAATCAGGGTTCATAAAGAAAGCCGCTTCCCTCGTCACTCATAAAGGGGAAGGCAGTCCTTAACATATGCTTGCTAGCTTAGCTCCTTTCTCCAAAAATGCTGGTTATAAGATCATTACAAATAGCAAAAAGTGAGCAAACCCATTCATCCAAACAAACAGCAAACCAGAATTAGAGAAGTTATACAGATTACACTCTACCAAAGAATTACCATTTGTCCTTCATGCACAAAGAGGACCAAAATAACATCACGATGTCAGGGTCAATGTACAGTGTGTCCAGCTGTGGCTGATCATACCAATATGAACTCAGAAGGCTCTACCACAGCTCAGGCACAAATCATCCATAGGATCATTTGGGAGTGAGATGTCTCTGAATTTGTACATCCTATGTTTCTGCTTTGCTCCTAGAGCACAGCTCCTTCTTTGATGTGGGCACACCATGCTGTGTCAGTGTCTCCCACGTCTCACAATCAATGCCAAAGTTCTTCAGAGAGACCTTGAGAGTGTCCTTGTATTAGTTCTTCTGACCACCATGTGAGGTTTTGCCATGTGTAAGTTCTCCATAAAGTAGTCTTTTAGGCAAATGTACGTATAGCACTTGAACAACATGACCAACCCATCCAAATTGTGTTCTCTGCAGTAGAGTTTGCATGCTTGGCAGTTCAGCTTAATAAAGGACTTCATCCTGCCAGGTGATCTTCAGAATCATCCTAAGACACTTCAAATGGAAGCAGTTCAATTTTCTGGTATGGAGCTGCTAGATTGTCTAGGTTTCATAGGCATACAATGATGAGGTCAACACAATGGCTCTGTAGACCGAAACAATTGAACCACGGGATCAGTAAGCTGCCTAATACCTTTTCTTTCGCACAGCCTCTTTTGGAGCCTCCCTAACACAGAGCTAGCTCTAGCAATGCATGTATCAACCTCATCATCTACACGTATCTCCCTGGAAAGTTGACTGCCAAGGTAAGTGACTTTATCCATAGCAGGAGAGAAAGAACAATCTTACCCAGAAGAGGTTCATTCTAGCAGCCTCTAGAATTTCAAACAAGTCCAGAAAGGTGATGGGTCAGCTTCCCATGACTACTGTCTTTTTTCTTCTCTCCCTTCATTGTCTTTCTCTATATGCCTCTCTAGAAAAGTCTAGAACCAATTCATTAAGTTCCTTATGTAGGAACGCAGGACTATGCTCAGGATTCTCTCTGCTATGAAAACAATGAATTGTTTCCCCCTCTACATATACACCAGGGTGCAAAGCCTTTCAAACTTGGATGGAAACTGGATTATATA
Source organism: Pseudocheirus occidentalis (assembly GCA_028646575.1). Taxonomy (NCBI): domain Eukaryota; kingdom Metazoa; phylum Chordata; class Mammalia; order Diprotodontia; family Pseudocheiridae; genus Pseudocheirus; species Pseudocheirus occidentalis. The sequence goes on from CM053597.1 coordinate 138,438,736, forward strand.
GATAATAAGTAGCTTCTGAAAGCCTCGAACTCAGGTCCTCTGACTGTAAAATTCAGTTATCTCCAATAAAGGAAAATCTTAGGACAAAAAATTTAGAACTAGAAGGGCAAGGAAGACCGCTCAC
>CM053597.1:138447192-138475690 GCA_028646575.1 Pseudocheirus occidentalis
GGACACTGGCTATGGCTTTGTTGAGCCTTGTCTCCCCAGGAACTGAGACTGCTGAGGGCTTGCCTTGAGTGAATGTGAAAGAAGGGCCTTTCCTTGGGTTTTACATGCTGAGATGATATCTTAACATTGTTATGGCTTAAGGGTAGATGGACTTTTGTGCTCTCCTGACCCTTTTGAGAAAGTGCTTGGTGTTAATGGATGGTATTGTAATTACTTGGAGTTCAGGGGTGGGAAACCTTTGGCCTTTTTGTGCTCTGTGATTGACCAAATGAATGTACTTTGTTTATGACTGGAAACTGATCTCCACTTGAGAAGAGACTTTGACTGACTAGATGAATGTACTGTCTAGGGGTCGAGTAGTACCTGGATTGAACTGAGAACTTACTTGCTAAATGAATGAGTTATACTGTTTTTTACTTTCTCTGTTCTGTGAATGTTTGCTGAATAAATGGGGTTTGCTATAATGGTAATCTGAACCTTGGAACCTTGACTTTGATTGGCATTACACCTGACTCCAGGCCCAGCACTCTATGTACTATGTCACCTCTAGGGAAACAATACATACTTCCCTTCTGATCCCTATCTTCATTGGGGAACAAAAGCTCCCAAGAAAGATAGTGAGAGATCATCTGATTTTGTCTGTGACTTCCCTTCTAGCTCCTTAGCAAGATTCTTCATCATCACAATGCCAGCCCTTCAGTTACTTATGGTCTGAAACAGGCTAACCATGGCTCATTCAACATATTGAATCAAAGAGCATTTACTGTGTATAATTCACCAAGAAGAGCAAGTCCATGTTGGCTCCAAGGCCTTGGACCCTCAATTATCACTATCCACATTGTACTAGGCTGGTGTTTGGACTGCAAACTGTTACTAGAATTCTTCTTTGGAGCCTTGGTAACAGGTTGGTAGATACTTTGAGAACTCAGGGTTGCCTGAACTCCAACATGAGACTTTGAAGCAAGATTTTTTTTTGAAGCAAGATTTTTATAGTAGTTTCAGGACTCAAGAGAGATCATTAGGGAGAAATTATATTGCTTGATCAATTCCTGAATAAAAGGGGAGTGCTTTTTCCTATAGGGGATTATCTTCCCAGTTTTTGTAGAGAGAAAGGACTTCAATATTTATGACAATTTTTGTGTAAAACTAACTAGGGGGCAAAGGGGAAATAGAATTCACCAGTTACCTCTTAGAAACTCCCTAATAAAAACTCCTGGGAACGTTATAGCTCAAATCCAGAGATTTCAGGTCAAAGAAAAAGTAACTGCAAGAAGCCAGAAAGTATTCAAGTGGTAACAAGAACTCTATTGAAGTTGGAGAACAATAGTATCCTGCCATTGTGGCAAGCTTTTGTTAGGCTAGAGATGACCAAGACTAGTTGTTTCAGAGAGGAAAAGCACTGACTCACTATGCCTTAATGCTGGGATCATTGGGTGCTCCCACCCCAGCTCCTAAGATAATAAAAGACTGAACTCAGCAGAGGGTTTTGAGAGCAAAGCCTAAATACATTTATTGGGAGAAGTGAATAACTGAAGAAGGGACCATGATGGAGAGCAATACCTTGTGCCACCTGCAGGGATCAACTTGAAACTCCTAGAAGAGGTAATAGGGAGGAGCCACAGAGTATCTGCTGTGAGCGGCAAGGAGAGGGACCTGTTGATTCAAGATTAGAAGTAGTTGGGAATCTATATTGCTCTTTGGGAAAGGGCAACATCTTTGGAAGTGTTTTCTAAGGTTCCTGCTTGGGGGTCTATCTTGCCGTTAAGTTTACTCTCTTTAATTTTCTTGATTGTGAAAATTCTGGAAGTACATAGTATTGTGTTCCATAGTGATGAAACTCTGAAAATGAACTTGAACATTTGATATTATAAGTCCCTCTGACATGAATGTGACAAATATTTTTATTAGTCTTCATTAGATGTACTTAATTCTTGACCATGATTCCTAAACATGAGGTACTTGTCCCCAAATTCAAATATTATTCTTTGACACCATCTTCTTAACCAGTTGCTCTTTCCCCATGTCTTCTTTTCTCTTCTGAATTTCCTATCTTCCATTAGCAATAGTGGTTCCTTAAAAGAGTATTTGTGCCTATGGTCTTCATTTTTCCCCTTAGATTTCATCATTCCCAGCTATCTCTCCTGGTTCTTCTCAGTGATATAATTTGTCCTCACACCAACCATTTAAAGTAAGTTTTAGTCATTAGGTTGGGCAATTCTTGGAGAGCTCTACAATGTAATCTTCTGGAAGATAAGGTGCCTTTTATGTCCTTATGTGGGTAGTAGATGGCCACCTTAGCACCCTCATAGGAGCCACCAACTGCCATCGCTTGTCAACTCTTTCTCTAATCAGCCCTGGATTTTTTTTTCCTCCTGGCAATACCTGTAAATCCTTATTATCCTACTGTGGAGAATCTCCCTCCTCTTTAGAGACATGAGATCCATGATCTATGGGAAGAACTTCAAATCTGTTATATAAGAAAAAAAATTTCACTGGCCTTTCTTATTTCTTTTCTTTTTTATGCTGTAAAATTTTTCTATTTTCTAACTTCCCGACATAGCTTTGGATTCTCTTCTGCTTCTTCAGATACTTTTCTCTCTTTGCTATTCCTTTGAAACACTTTTGTCATCCTTTCAAGGAATATTTCATTCTCACTGATAAGTCAGAGAGAAAAGGGAGTTATTATACAAAGCTTTCTATCATTTCCTCTAGTAGGGACTAACCTACATCTTGAGCACAAATAATTGCTCCTTGGCACCAGCCAAAACAGAATTATAATGTATTTCCTTCAGGTCAATGGAATATTCCATTTTCCCTACATTCCTATTAAAATTGAATTCTTCAGCTCCTGATCATTTTTTTTCTGGCTAACTCTCATAATAAAATGCCATGGCAAACTTTCTTGCTCCCATGCCTATAAATTGCACCAGAAGTTTTATAACTGTATGCTACTCAATGAGAAATTTTAAAAGGAAGGATGTCCTAACCTTTCCTTTGATATCTGGTGCTATATATTCAGATATGTTTGATCAATAATTAATTATATACAAAATATATAAAATAAATCTCTAGTAGTAGATCTACTCATTAGACAGTGCTAATTTAGAATAGAGTGAATTAATATTTAGAGATAGTCTAAAAATGGGGTTGCTCCTACCATCTTCTGTTCCCTTTTTCAACACTCTGTCATTGTCACTACAGAAGTGGAAGACACAGAATTGAGGCCCATTTTATATTTTTCTTTGTTTCACAGGTTTCTTGAATCAAATAATTTATCTTCAAATGGCCAGCCTATAGTTAATGAGTCTCTCTCCATATATTTACTTAGTTTGTTTTTTGGAAAGTATATGTAATCTGTTGTTTGGACCATAGATGAATCCTTTCTAGAATGGTAAGACCCAGCAGAGAATGTCCATCAAGAATTCGAGGACACTTCTCTGACAACATATGGGATTGGGGTAGGAAACTGTGGATGCTGAGGTAGAGAAATTCTTTGGAGAACTTATCAAGACCTTCCAAATTAAATTAACATATATTTTAATACTTGATGATTTCAATAAAAGAGTAGGTATAGGAGAAGATTACCAAAAATATGTTGGAAAATATGGTTTAGGAGTAAGAAGTGAGAGAGGAAAAGTCTGCAGCCCTCAACTTTCAAATCTAAATATCATCAATATTTTCTTCAAGAACACTCAGGCATTGGATGCTTCCAGGATAAAAGGACACGAACAGAAATAAAATTAATTATATTTTAACAAACAGGAAGTGATTTACTTAATACAAGAGAATTCGACCACTAATTTGTTAGATCAAAGATAAAAATAAATACAATATTAAAAAAATAAAACTGAGAATAAGATATGATTTAGAGTTACACTAATTTATTCAAATGAACTATTTATTCTCTTCAGATGAGTTACTGATGCCAATATTGGGAATGGGTAAAAGAAAAAGTATCGATAGAAACTATCACCATTGCCAAAGGAAGTTTAAGCAACTTAAATTAATTACTACAATAAGGAAACAAAGAGAGCCTAGAAATTGCCTCAGCAAGCAAACATTTGGTCTTTCTTTTTTGCCAAATGGAGAGAGATGACAGCTGTTTTACAGAATAAACTCACTTGTAAAATTTCACAGAGGGAGGATAGTAGAAGATTTTAATTAGAATTCCTTCATATATCATCAAAAAGTGGTAGAAGGAGAAACAAATTCATAGAAACATTGGCTAGAGCCCCAACTAAGCCAAATCATCTCAATGGAAATAGAAATGGCACCAAACAGTAACATGTGTATATATGTATACATATATCTATATCTATGTATATACTATGCACATATACATACATAAATATATGTGCATATGCATGCAAAGAAAATATGTGCTAGATGTGATAGCAATTTTGGAGACTTTGAGGAATCAGTCAAGATATTTAAAAGATAAGAAGATACCAACAGTTTGGAAAAGAAGTCTCAGACCTTATTATTTCCAAAAAAGAGAGCTGAGAAAGCTATAAACAACTATAGACTCATATGGATATTTTTTTATCTCTACAAATTAAGGGCATTCTTTTAAACTTTTTAAAAAAGATCAAATTAAATTTTTTTCAACAAACAGAAGTCTATTTTTTCTTCTTCCCACCTTGTTCCACCCCTCATTGGGAAAAGATGAAAGAAAAACATAATTCTTTTAACAGATAGGAATAGTCAAGTAAAAAAAATCCTGAATTATCCATGTCCAAAAAACATGCCTCTCTTTGCACACTGTATCCTTCATCTTCCTGTCAGGACATGGTTAGCATGCTCTATCATTAATCCTCAAGAATAGTGGTTGGTTACTGCAATGGTCAGAGTACTTAAGTCTTTTAGTGTAGTTATGGAATAAATTGTCCTCCTGGTTCTACTCACTTCACTTTGCATCAGTTTATGCAATTTCCCCATGTTTTTCTGAAACCATTATTACTTATAGCATAGTAGAATTCCATTTTGTTCATAATTTATTTAGCCATTTCCATTTGAAGGGCACTCCCTTAGTTTCCAATTGTTTGCCACACAAAAAATAGTTTCTATAAAGATTTTCTTTTAAAATTAACTAGCTAATATTAAATAAAATTATTTTAAAAATTATCCAGTATTTTTTTTCCTCTCCCTTACCTTTATCTACCCACTGAAAGAAAGTGGAAGAAAGAAATATAGAACCCTTGTATCATCTAAGTATAGTCAAGTCAAATAGATTCCCACATTGGCCATATTTGAAATTGTATTTTTTATTAGTCCATAATTTTGTTGTTGTTATAAGGCAGGTAATGTTCTTCTTTATCAGTCCTCTATAATTGTGGCTGTTCCTTTCATTTATCAGAGTTTTTGAGTCTTTCAAACTTGTTTAGTTTAGTTTAGTTATTTTTTTTTTTACAATATTGAAGTTAAGGTATAAATTGTTTTCCTGGTTCTGCTAACTTCACTCTGCAATAGTTCATACAAATCTTACCAGATCTCTCTGAAGTCTTCTATTTGTTTCTTACAGCACAATAGTATTCCAGTACATTCATAGATACTGCTACTAGGTCTATACGACAAAGAGATCTAAAATGGGGAAAAGATCCTATATATCAAAAAACATAGCAGCTCTTTTCATAGTGAAAAATAACTAGAACCTGAACAAGTGTCCATCAGTTAAGGGCATTCTTGATAGAAGTTTGAGATGGGAACAAGCAACTTTTGATTAATGATCTCTCTCTCTCTGTCTCTCTCTCTTTGCTTTTTTTCGGAGGGGGGCAAGCAGGGCAATTGGGGTTATCTTGCCCAAGGTCACACAATTAGTAGTTGTTAAGTGTCTGAGGCTGGATTTGAACTCAGGTCCTCCTGACTCCAGGGCTGGTGCTCTATTCACTGAGTCACCTAGTAGCCCCAATTAATGATATCTTATAGCAGACTGTATCTTACAGCCATACAATTGATTGAAAGATATAGTAAATATAAAACCCCACTGTGCTTATTGCCTATTGACTATAAAAAAAACCAAAACATTTGTTTTGGTTAGACCCTTAAGCTCTCCTCCATGTCAGTGTACAAATCACACAAATTATTTGAAATGTTTAATGATAGAGATAACTTTGTGTGGTAACGCTGATTATTTTTAATGTAATTTTATTTTCTCTTCTGAATTCTCTCTCTCTTTATCTCCCTTCCCCTCACATTGAAAAGGCAAGGAAAGAAACGATTACAGATATGTATAGTCACCCCCCCTTCCCAATTCACAGATAAGCCATGCCAAAAAACATGGTTCAATCTGCACTCTGAGACCATCACCTCACTATGTGGAGGAAGATAGCACATCTCATCATTAGTCCTCTGGATCTATGATTGTTTCTATTGTGATACTCTGGATATTAAACATAAACATAACATTGGGAGATGCATGCTTGTCCAAGTTGTTTGCAGCTTTCATGCAGGTTTTTCAGCTCATATTCCATCTGGACAAGAAATTCCCTATATGTGATGAAGTCTTCTACATGCTTCTATTTGTGGATAATACTCTGCAAATTGCACTAAGCTTCAGAATATTTTGGTACCTTAAATGAAATCCATAACTGTTCAAAAGAATTTGGCTTAACTATATCCACAGGAAAAACCAAACAAATGAAGAGTATCTATTTTTTAGGTGATAATATCCAATTGGAAAGACAACCCATAAAAGTGGTTCATCAGTGTATTTATCTTGGATAGACACTCTGAACGGATAATTAGCTGGTCTCAGAAATGCGCAAGAGGAGTAATCTGGATTGTTGTTGGAAACTTCTGCAGTGCTTTTAATTGCTCTGAGATTTGCGCTAAAACAAAGTCTCATCTTTTTAATATAAATATGCTTCTACCTGTGAATCATAAAATTACATAGTCTCCAAAGAAAAGTTGGGGTTTACTGAAGGTCGATGAAGGTGGGAATCATAAGGCTGTAACACATTACCAATGAATAATTGCTCAAGGGGAGTACCATAACAGCTTTCATCAGAGAGATGAGACTAGAAAAAAAAAAGTGGGCTCGTCATGTACTCATAGCGGAGGATAACTAAAGAACGGTCCAAATAATTTGTTGGTATTTATATGAATCCAAGAAATCTAGCAGAAGGGTACTCAGTGTGTTGAAAGAACCCTCTATGAACCCTCCAAGAAAGACTGTGAGGACATGAATAAGAGTCAGACAGGATAAGAAAGCGTGACTTGGTTTCGGCCTGCAATGTTGGAAGGAGTGCCCTTCCAGATGAGATCCATCAAAGTGTCAAAATAAAGGATGACAAATTGGTGTGCGTATGGTGGAAAGAAGAAGAGCGAAGAGATTGAAACTATCAATCAAAATATATCCAATAGAAAGTATTCATTAAGTGCTGCTATCTGCCAAACACCATGCCACATGTTGGCAATACAAATACCTATGTGTAGCGTGCACATATAGTGTATAGCGAGGGACTCCTGGAGTTTACTGAGCAGTGGAGTGAAGCAGTCACTCCTCTGATTAAGGAACATTACTTTGGCAGCTGTGTGCAGAGTGAATTGGAGAGGAGATACTTGAGGGGTAGACCAATTAAGAGGCTATTGCAACCATCCACGTCGTAATAAGGGCATAAACAAAGGGGATGTCTGAGAGTAGAGAGAGAAAGGGTCCACCGTGGAAATTTTATTGAGGCAGAAATGGACAAAGTTTGACAACCATTTGGTTACGTGTGTCAATTGAGAGTGAGGAGTCTAGGATAATACTAAGATTGTGAGACTGGGTTACTAGAGGGGTGATGATGTCCTCACATGGAACAGGAACATTTTGAAGAGGGATGAATTTTGGAGAAAACATGAGCTGTGCTCTTTGGAAAGCCTGACACATAAGTAACAAATTTGCTTTCATCTTCAACTTTTCCCTTTCCTATTCCTTCCATCCTCTTTCACTCACTGGAATTTGATTCTTTCCTGTTGACGCAACTTCCCTGGTCACCCTTTATTGGACTGATTGCACTCACTGGTGGAGGTGGGGGAGTTGGAACACTTTGCTTCCCATTGCCACTTCCAGAATCTTCTTCTGCTTCTATTATTCAACAACCTCTCCTCCTTTGAGATTTATTTAATTCATGATTATCACCCAATCATGATTCTGCTGACTTAATTACCAACCTTGAGGACACTTTCCTTTTCTCTATACATTCAGTGCTTGACTCAGGGCCTTTTTCTCATCCCCAACTCTTTCCTATATTCTAAGGGACTTCAATATATTGATACTGTCTCAAAAACTCTAACCTTTCAATTCCTCAGTTTACTAATTTCTCATGACCTACTTCTCCAGTCCACTGCAATAACACACATTCTTCTTCCACCCCTCTCTTGACCCCTTGGTGAACCAGTTCAACTTTATACTATCATTTTCTCTTGAGTCCCTTCCCCTATTATCCTATCAAAGACCTTTTTTTTGGCCAAGTCTCAATTTTGGATTACTCCCACCATCCATTGTCTTCCCTCCTATTTATGGGTTGTTGAATGAAACTGGAGAAAAATCAGAAAACTGTGCCAATTAGGTCTAGTATGAACTGATGCAATGTAATTTCAGCTTGACACTCAAAATATTTTATACATCTCTGATTCACTATCCCACTCACTACAGGGCCTTTTCCAAACTTTTTCATCTTTCCTCGAATTTCCCATGGCTCCCCCTACCCAACCCTCTAAGCTGAGAATGTTGCCTCATATTTCACTGAAAAAGTTGAGATCCCAATTTGCCAAGATCCTATTTGCCAAGAGGCCCCCTCTTATTCTCTTCTCATCTCACATCACTTAGCTGCCTTTTGCTACTGTCTTCTAATGGCTTCCTATCTCACAGGACGAGATGGTCCCTCTCCTTGTCAAGGCTAACTCCTCTATATTCACAAGTTTTCCCATTCTTTCTATCTTGTCTTCTCTAGCAGATCTCCTCTTCTGTTATCCCTACTCAATCACTAATCTTCAATCTCCCTCTATCTACCAGTTGCTTCCGTGCTGTTGACAAATAGGTCCATATCTTCCCAATTCTTAAACCACTCCCAGTTGTCCATCTCTACTAGCTATTGGTCCATATTTCTTCTCCTTTTTGTAGTTAAACTTGGGAAGGCTTTCTATAATCTAGGCCTCCACTTCTTTCCCTTTCACTCTTCTTAATCCTCTGTGGTCTGGCTTCTGATCTTTTTCATCATTCTTCTTGACCTGTCTGTAGCCTTTAATATTGTTGATCACCCTCCCCTGGATACTTTTTTTTTCTCTAGATTTTCTTGACACTGCTATTTCTTGTTGTCCTCCTACCTGTCTGATTGCTCCTTTTCCACCCCCTTTTCTGAATCTTTATTCAGGACATGCCCAGTAACCACTGTGGGTGCCCCAAGGTTTTGTCTTGCATTCTCCTCTCATCTCTATTTTAGTTTACTTGTTAAGCTCAGCTCCCATGGATTCAATTTTCATCTCTATTGCAGATGATTTGTCTAGTCCTAACTTTTTTCTGTCTTCCTATTGCCTATTAGACATCTCAGACTGAATGCCCCCATCCTGTAGACATCTTAAATTCAACATATCCAAAACTGAACTAATTTTCTCCCCTCCCCCACCCCACGCAGTCCTCCTCTCTTCCAAATTTTCCTATTTCTGTTGAAGACACTACTATCCTTCCAGTCACCAGGCTTACAACTTCACTGTCATCCTTGGTTCATCATTCTCTTTCATTCCCTATATCTATTCTGTTGCTAAGTTCTCTTTCATATCTTTCATACATGCTCATTTCTCTTCTCTGAGACTGTCACCACTCTGAGGCAAGTCCTCATCTTCTCATGCCTGGACTATTGCATTAGTCTTTCAATTGATGCCCTTGCTGTAGGTCTCTCCCTTCTCTAAGTCCATCCTCCACTCAGCTGTCAAAATTATCTTCCTAAAGCACAGGTTTGGGTATGTTACACCCCCTCCCCACCTAAGAAGCCCCAAAGACTCTATATTACCTCTAGGATCGGATATTAAATCCTCTGTTTGGCATTCAGAGTCCTTCATAATCTGGGGTTGGAAAAAAAAACATAGACTCTGTTTCTGTCCAAGAAAAAGTCTCGATAAGTTGGAAGAGGCAACTTTCCAGCATGTAAATTATCTTTAAGCAATGAAGTCTTCTTATAACTTACTCTTCCTTCTCCTCCCCAAGCACGCTGCCTTTGAGGTCTCCTTGGTGTTCCTTGCACTGAATACTCCATCTCTGGACACTGTGCATTTTCACTGACCGTCCCTATTCATGGAATTCTTTCCTTTCCTATCTCCATTGCCTGGTCTCCCTGACTTCCTTCAAGTCCCAGCTAAACTCTCTTCTTGATCCCCGTTAGTGCTAGTACCTTCCCTCTCTTAATTACATCTAATTTATCCTATCTTATTTGTACATAATTGTTTGCATGCTGCTTCCCCTACTAGACTGTGAGCATCATGAGAGCAGGGGCTATTTTGTGGGATGTTTTTGGTCTTTCTTTGTACCCTCAGTGCTTAGTACAATGACTATCATATAGTAAGCACTTAATAATCCTTATTGATTTATTTTGATTTGATAAACACTGACACAGTCCATTATTGGAAAATGGAGTGTGTGGAGTGTGCATTTCCTGATGTGGAAAGAAGACATTTGGTATGATACAGTAGAACACTTGGGTTTATAGAGGTAGAGGTGATGGAAGACAATTAAGGTGCAGTGCTGGGCTTACACCTGAGTTCAAATCTTGTCTGAGACACTTAATAGCTGTGTGACCTTAGGTAATGTCACTTAATTTCTCTTAACCTGAGCCCCTTCATTTGCAAAGGGAAGACACGTAGGTCGCTTTTAGCACTAAATCTGTCATTCTATGATTTCCTTCTCTTGTGTTATCATTGTGTATTTTCAAGGGTGCTTGTTTTGGTTCCATGTCCGGTGAAATGTACACAAACAATGATGAAGTTGTGAAACCAGAATCCAGTCTATGACTACTGATCTGAATTATACTAGCTTAACTTCTTCTTGGCTCTTGTCCCTAGAGCAATGTGCTCAGATACTCACGATCAAAATCGAGGAAAGCATTATGGTTCATTTCTAGTGTCTTTTCAGGGTTCTCATACTTGACTTCGGGGTCTAGAACTTAGAATTATTACAGGATGGTTATAACTGGAAGGGCATGTGGGAAGTTCTTCTATTTTTAGCCCAGGGTCCTTATAGCATGTTGAAAGAATGATCAGTTTAATATAATGGTGATTTGTTTGAAACTACTCATGAAATATTGCGTTAGTTTCAGGAAATACTGAACAAATGTTCTGAAAGAATGTTTTTCTCATAAGAGAAGAAAACCTCAGGGAATCTGCAACACATCTATAGAACACTTCTGAGTCATCACTGTCTTCTTTTCTTCATCTCTTCCCTTTAGCAAACTCAGCCAACATTAGACCACATCACTGAACCACAGGAAAGACAAGTGGTAAAAAGCAAATAAAAATGAGGAAGTGGTTCCCAAGAGAGGTGATGGATTTAATGGTTGGATGGTGATGAAGAATGTAAAGTATCCAAACTTCGGATGCTATTACAATATTAGTGATGTTTTCAATGCTTCCTACATTTGCCAAACACATTCATGAAGAAAAACTCAAGGTACTTAAACTTTATGTTATTACACACTATTATAAGTCCTTAGAGAATTATTGTTTCTAACTGAGATAAGATATATAATCCTGTTTTTCCTTTCCAGAAAGTATTTCTATACATCCAAAAAGATAATTTAATAGTTTAAAAGGTAGAATTTAAAAACATATATAACAAAGTATTCTGAACTCAAGATGACTTTTAGTATCACAGGATTTCAGAGCTGGAAGCAGGACCTCAGAGGTCATGTAATTTAAACTGCACCTGAATAAGAATCCCCTCTCTAGTTTACCAAAAAAGTGGATATCCAGCCTTTGCTTGAAGACCTCTCTCATTCCACTTTCAGAGAGTTCTAAATGTTAGAAAGTTTTTCTTTACCTTGTGACTATATCTGCTTCTCTGAAATTTATAGCAGTTGTTCTTAGTTCTGTCTGCAAGCAGATTAAATCATGCTCTATCAACACATCAATCTGTCAAAAAGTTAAAGACAGCTGTCATGTCACATGATTATAGAGTTAGAGTTGAAGTGGGACTTTAGACAGTGCTTGGTCCAACTCTCTCCTTCCAACGTTAAGGAAACTCCTGCCCAAATTGGTGAAGTGACTTGCACAAAGTTATACAGGTGAAGAGTAGAATTGGTGTTCAAACCCAGGTCCTTTGACTCTGAATATACTCTTCCTTCTTTTGCCTCTTCTCCAAAAGAAATATTTCCAGTTCCTTCCACCAATAAATATTTCCAGTTTGTTCTACCAATTCCATATACGGCAGGCAGGATCCTGTGATCTTTTATCATCTTGATCACTGTCCTCTGGACTCTTTCCAGATCATCAATTTTATTCCTAAAATGTGGTGCTCAGAAGGGAATACAAGAGTCTAGGTGTTATCTGACCAGATCAGAGTACGTAGTATTTCCCATATTCTAGACACTGTTCCTCTTTAACTGTAACCTTTGATTATACTAGCTTTTCTGGATGGTTGACATTGAATTTGGAATCCACTAAAGCCCCCAGATATTTTTCTTTTTTTAAAATTTATTTTATTTTATTTTATTTTTTTTGCTTTTTGGAGGGCAATTGGGGTTGTGACTTTCCCAAGGTCACATGGCTAGTTTTTGTGTTAGTGTTTGAGGCCGGAGTTGAACTCAGGTCCTCCTACTCCAGGACAGGTACTCTATTCACTGAGCCACCTAGTCACCCCACCCAGATCTTTTTCAAATGAACTGCTATCTAGTCATTGATCCATAATCTTCTATTTGTGAAACCCGGAGGCAAAATTTTACATTTGACTCTATCTCATTTTATCTTACTAGACTTGACATATTGTTACCACCTGTTGAAATCCTATAGGATCAACTCAGGAATGCTAGAGGTATAACTTAGCCTTCATCTTTGCATCATCCGCAAATGTGGTAAGTCTACCATCTGTGCTTCTATTCACTGACAAAAATATTTACTAGCACAGGGCTAAGGACAAAAAGACCGCCATAAACCTCCTTTCATGTTGATACAGACCCATTACAACTGTATGGGTCTGTATGTTTGCTTTTTAGTTTTGGTCATTTAAATAATTGCAAAGTCACTAAAAAGCATTATTTTCTTGTCCAGTTGTGTCGAACTCAAATAGAAACATGTTACATATTAAGTTAGAAAAACCACAAATTATATGTGTTGAATTGCGTTTTTACCTAACTTTGATAAACATTTAAAAATTAGATTTTAATCTGTTCTGCGCTACATTCTGGATTTTTATGGACTCATAGTCTGACACCTCTAGACTAGTCCATACTTCTCTATTTTCTCACCAAGACAATGAGAGACATTTTGTCAAATACTTTTCTATTATCTATGTAAACTGTATCTATGGCACTCCTATGATCTATAAGCATAGTAACTATCAAAACAGAAAATGAGTTAACACATGCAGCCATGTAGAAAATTTCCTGGTTTTCTGGGTTTAGCCTTTGTTGTTGTTGATGGTGGTGGTGGTGGTGGTGGTGGTGGTGGTGGTGGTGGTGGTGATAAGCTGTCTCTGTTCCTCCTGCCTGGCACTCCCTCCCCATTCTGGAATCTGCTACACCTGGCACCTTGAAAGTCTGTCACATGGAGCAGGGATTAGGCTTGTTTTGTCTGATCAGAGAGGGCAGAACTGGATAGAGCAATGAATAGAAGTTGCAAAGAGGCACATTTAGGTTTGACGTAAAGAAAAACTTCTAACAATCCGGGCCTCTAAACCACTACATACGAGGAAGCTTTTTAGGATAAATTGGAAATAACCAATAATGGAAAGCATCAAAATGAAGGGGAATTAGGAAAATTTTCTTATTTAAGGTGTGATTTTAGTGGTATGGTTTGTCCTTCATTCTCAAAGAAGACCATGACAGCTAATGATGACTTGACTTGCAATTGAATTGGATTTGAGTGAGGGAGGGCTGTGCAGAGTCACCAGCTTCACTTCCTCCTCCAGAGCCCTTTGGGTCCAACGACCAGATATTGATCAGGAGGACTGGAGATGGCCCAGGATGCAGTGGGAGGCCCTGGTCCTTTTAGGCTATGGTCTTTTCAGACCTTCAGGTTCTTACTTTGAGTGAGGTAATGCCTATTCAGTTATTAGGCTTCTTTAAGGAGTGAGTCCCTTTAATGGCCCCTTTAATGGAAAAAAAAAAGCCAAATTGGGAGGCGAAGATGCTCAGGGTTGCTGGCCAAAACAGAAACAGTTGCTATTTACATTCTCTCTGAGCCAGGAGGGCTCCCCAAAAAACCGTTAAGAGGTGCGGTGCTTGCGCAGGGATGTATTGTCCAATCCATGAGATCCAGAGTGAATTGGATTTAAGGCTTGGTCTTTGAGAAAGAGATCCAGCCAATAAACCCCAAATCAATTAGGTAGTTTTTGGTCATCAAAATTTACCTTCCTTTGGGCAGAACACCCTCAGGTAGAGGGAGGAGAAGAGAAGAGAGAAGAGGAATGGAGAGGAGAAGCACAGAATCTAAGAAAGTCAGGTGGCAGAGATAAGGAGGAAGACCATTATAGGATGAAGGACAACCAGTGAAAATCTCTGGTGTTGGAGATGGAGTGTCTTACACAAGAAACAGTGAGCATGCTAGTGTCACTAGACTGTAGAATTAGTAGGATATAATATATAAGAAGCCTGGAAATGCAGGGGGGAACAAATAATAAGGGGCTTTGAAAGTCAAATAGAGGATTTTATATTTTATCTTAGAGGTGACACCTCATCCCATCCTATGAAAAACACAACCTTCCTTTACTTTGGAAAGCAGAGTGATCCTCTTGTGTGAAACCAACACAGGCCTAATTACCCCCAAATGGATATAAATGAAAAGAGACTGGCATTATACACACCCACCCACTCACAAATACACACATTTTATACACCCACCTACCAAGGCCCTCCATACAATCCACACAATATACTTATGTATAAATATATACACATGTATGTATATGCACAACATATATATATACACATATACTCATATCTGCATACACATATGTGCAAATAAGTGTGTGTATGTATATACACATATATGTCTTTGCAAACCTTAAAGGATTATCTATATAAATATTAGCTATTATAACCTCAGTGGTCTGTCCAGAAGATGCCTCTTATTGGATCATCAACCCTCTTTTCTACCTCCTCTCACATCTTCTATAGCTCAATGATAATTGTGCTCAAGACCCAGACCTTGTATATCGTGACCCCTCTGGATTCTGGTTATATCTTTGTCCCACCAGAGAATATAATCTGAATATATACTTATTCTCTGTTGCCTATTCCCAGCCACATGCCTTGAAGTGTCTAATGTTGTCACAAATCTCCATTTATAAGTTAAGATTTGCCCATAATTAAGGTATGTTGCTGTGTATGAATCATTAGGCTAATTCTTTTGCAAAGATCTCTTAAGACCTTGCAGTCTGATATGACCTGTTTTTGATGAAACTGTTCTGTCTCCTTTTTTAGATGTTCATCAATATCCCTTTAATTATTTTCTAGATTACATCCTAGATTTTGGCTAGGAATTGAAGCTCACTGGCATAGACTTTGCAGACTGTATAGGAACTCCAGTTCTCTTCTATTCACCACCATCTTTGAGAGATCACTTTTTCAGCAGTTACACCCACCAATTCTTTGAGATGTAGTTCATCTGGGCTTAGTGACTTGAGCTCCTTATTTATTAAGTACCAACTGTGTAGTAAAGAAGACTTATTATTTTCATTTCATAGAAAGGGAAAAAGTTTAAGTGATTTTCTCAAGCTCACACAACCAGGAAATGTAGGAACTTGTACCACAATTCATCCTTTCTTTCTCATACACTATACTAGGTCTCAAAACTATTAGGCAACATAAGCCAATTATATCAGTGTCCATGAACTTTTTTTATATGATTATTTAAAAATATTTACTGAACATTTTGTTTGTGATGGGCACTGTACTAGGAATTATAGAAGATTTAGAGACAAGTAAGAAATGATTTCTTTTCTGAAGGAAGTTGTAACTTGGCAGGGGCAAAAAGAGGCAGGGTGACATAGCCGAGGGTTGGCCCTGGAGAAAGAAAGACTTGATTTTAAATTTAGCTTCTGACTCTTTACAGGTTGTGTGAATCTGGACAAATTGGTGCCCCAGGCAACTGTCTAAAATGACAAATTAAAGAGTTTGAGTAGCTGATCTCTACTTGGAGAGAGTATTTCTACACTGATGAAATTACAAGTCTTGGCCAAAACAAGAAGGTGGAAATGAGGAGATGATATCTGGATGAATAATTACAACCTGAGAGAATACATGATACTATATACCATAAATCACAATCTATAGGACTTCAGAGAAGAATGATTGCTGACTGAGATAATTGTGGAGGAGGTGATATTTGGACAAGACCTCCTTCAAAGATTGGTAAGATTTTGACACAGATTATCAAAGGTTATCAAAGCAGAAGGATGTACCTGTTGGCTAGTCAAAAGGGAAACAAGTAGACTGGGTTGAAGAAAGTCTAAGAAAGGAAGTAAATAAACATTAACAAAAAACACCCGCATCTCTCTACTGAAATCATGTATATGTCTTTGGTAAACAGAAAATTATTTTTCAGTCTTTGTGTATTTTATATGGGCGTTCTAAGTGGCACAGAGGATAGAGTGGCAGGCCTAGAGTCACAAAGATCAGAGTTCAGATTTGACCTCAAACATTTACTGTTTGAGCCTGGGCAAGTCACTTCACTCTGTTTGCCTCAGTTTCCTCATCTGTACAATGAGCTGAGAAATGACAAACCACTCTAGTATCTTTGCCAAGAAAACCGCAAATGGGGTCACAAAGAGTCAGACAGAACTGAAATGACTGAACAACAAATGTTTTATGTGTATGTAATATAAGCTCTATGTCAGCATAGATTGTTTTGGTTTTTTGTACGTGTCATATCATAGGGGTTTAATAAATGCTGTAGATCAATATGTCTGGGTGTGTATACAGTAGTTAACTATGCATATACTTAATATACATACCTAGAATATGCCACAATTGTGTTCTACAATACATTCCCACACATGTAATAGATGTGTACATACTACACAGCTAAATGATTACAATACATATACATACATACATACATACATACATGTGTATGGGATAGGCAAAAAAAATCACAGGCAGACAGTGTTCTGCAGTTCAGGAAAGCAATTTCATCAGAATTGGATAGAGAAATTGCTGAAAACATTTATTATTAAATCTTCATTATATATCTGTCTACATCAAACACAAACATGATGCTTAAATTTAGGCAAAGCCCTTCCAAGGTTACACCTGCAGTTTTCAGTTTCAGATCATCAGAGATCTACACACATTTGCAGGAAAATATCTGGCACCTCTGCAAATGGGAAAAAAAATAATTTTACTGAAAACTGAAACCCTTTTCTTGGCACCCCAGAATTTTTTTAAATGAAAAGAGTGGGAGACTAACATTGGGGAATTGGCAGCAGATAACTTTGGTCTAAAATCATAATTCAAACTAGTTTGTATTATTTTAGCCTATGTCAGTACACTTATATGTCCAGATTAAGAGCATTATTTTGAAGAGAATTTGAATTTGAAAGAGAATTTGAAACTTGTCCTTTGTTCTGAATTGTAATATTTTTCTCCTTGATGATTATAACTCCAAGTCCTATCAATCAACATTAAATACCTGTTCTATACCTGGCATTGTGTTTAGCATTAGTGATATAAAGAAATTCTGCAAGCTTCTGCTTAAGGAAATATACTCTTAGCTGAATTTTTTTCCATTTGATTAAATTTTTGTATTTTTATTTTTTGAAAATTTAAAACTCATTTTGATTCCCTCCCCCTCTTTTCTTTAATGGAATTATTTTCTTTCTAGTCCAGAATTTAATATTTTTGTTTCCCACTAGAATTCTCTCAGGTGACCAGTTCATATGGTCCTTTTGATTTCTACTGTACCATTGCTTATAGCAGTATTTTTTTTTTCTTTTTGGAGGGGGAAAGGTTGGGCAATTGAGGTTAAGTGACTTGCCCAAGATCACATGGCTAGTTTTTTTGTGTTAAGTGTCTGAGGTCGGATTTGAATTCAGGTCCTCCTGACTCCAGGTGCAGTGCTCTCTTCACTGCACCACCTAACCACCCCCTTATAGCAATATTGACTGTATCTATACTTCTTGGAGTTATGTGTTATTGACTGCATACACAGCTATCTTGTTGATTTCATTGATATTGAAGGTTTTATTCTATGCTAATTGTCTATATACTTTTTAATCCTGATTTTTACAGGTATAGGAGAAGAGCTGATGGGTTAAGTTACTTGTCCAAGGTCCAACAGTTTGTATGTGTCTAAGATGGGTCTTGCATACTGGTCTTCCTGACCTCAAGGCTAATGATCTAATCCAGTGTACTAGGTTCTCTGTCATTATATGCTATACCAACTGTGTATTATTTATTTGTATCTGCACTATTACTTTGCTGAGTATAATTTTTGACTAAGATTTGAACAAAATGGGAGCTAAATTTTTAGAAATTTGCAGAGAACTTTTACTATTAGGACTAGTTTCTGAGTATAACAACAAGGATGCTATAAAATATTGAAAAATATTATAAAGGATTTTGGAAAATAGAAAGTAATCATTAATAGGTATCTTTTCCATTTTCCATTTCTTAGGGAAATGTTCAAAGTTACATTATATGATTGGACAGATGTTTGCCATACTACAGGAAATTGATAGTACACCTAGCTAGTATAATCGCGACTCCCACTTTTAAAAATATGTATTTTATTTCTTTCCCCAATCACATGTTAAAACAATTTTTAACATTTTTCTTGAGTTCCAAATTCTATCCTTCTCTCCTCTCCCCCTTCCTGAGATGGTAAGCAGTTAGATTAGATTATACAGGTGGAATCATGTAAAACATTTCCATATTAGTCGTTCTGTACAAGAAGACTCAAATGAAGTAAAGAAAGTGAAAAATAACATGCTTCAGCCTGTACTCAAACAATATTAGTTCTTTCTCTAGAGACAGATCATGTTTCATCAATAGTCCTTTGAGATTGTCTTGGATAATTCTATTGCTAAAATAGCTAAGTCATTCACAGTTCTTTATTGAACAATATTGCTGTCACTGTATATAATGTTCTCTTGGTTCTGTTCACTTTACTTTGCATCAGTTCATGTAAGTCTTCCCAGGTTTTTCTGAAATCATTCTGCTTGTAATTTGTTATAGTACAATAATATTCTATTATAATCATATACCATAGTTTGTTTAGCCAATTCCCCATCTCTTCGATTTGCAATTCTTAGCCACCACAAAAAAAAACAAAGTACTGTAAATATTTCTGCACAAATAGGTCCTTCTGGCCCCAACCCCCTCCCTTCTTTTTATGTCTTTGGGATATAGACCTAGCAGTGGTATTGCTAAATCAAAGAGTATGAATAGTTTTATAGCCCTTTGGGCATAGTTCCAAGTTGCTCTCTAGAATGATAGGATCAGTTCACAACTCCGCCAACAGCATTAATATCCCAGTTTTCTCATATCCCCTCCAATGTCAATCATTTCCCTTTTTTATTATATTAGTCAATCTGATAGGGACTCACACATTTAAAAAAATTGTATTCTCATCACTTAGCACAGTCTCTAGCACATAGTAATTGCCTAATAAATGCTTGTTGATTGACTGACAATATTGACAATATTGGAGTCTGCTTCCCAGAGAGTGTTCCAGTAGCAAATACAAACTGCTTTCACATTCAAATCCCTTCATAACCCAGCTCCCTCCTACCTTCCCAGTCTTCTTACACTCTACTCCCTGACACATATTCTTTGATCAAGTGACACTGACCTCCTGGCTGTTCCATGAAAAAGTTGTTCTATCTCTTAGCTCCTGGTAATTCCTGCTGAATTTCCCCCATGCTTAGAACACTGTTCCTCCTCTACTCTGACTACTGATGTTCCCAGCTTCCTCAAGTCCAACTCAATTCCCACTTTCTACAGGGAAACTTCTCCAACTCCTCTTAATTCTAGTGCCTTTCCTCTGTTAATTATTTCTTATTTATCCTGCATATAGGTTGCTGTGTGTGTGTATGCATAACATATTCATCTATATGTTATTCATGCACACACATTGTCTTCTCCATTAGATTGTAAACTCCTTGAGGGCGGGGACTGTCTTTTGTCTCTTTTTGTATCCCCAGGACTTAGCCCAGTGCCTGACACATAGTAAGTGCTTAATAGATGTTTATTGATTGATTGGATGACATGTAATGGAAGCACATTGAGGAGACATTGGACCATATGTAGACATCTGGTGCTGTTTTTGGTCTGTTAACCATGTAGTTAGAAAAAGTGCTTTTACTGGCTGTGTAGCCAGAACCGGGGGTGTCCCATAAAAGGTACTAGTGACCAGAAACTCAATTCTTTTTTATCTAATGTCTCTTGGTTTGACTCCTTCACTGTTGTTATCTAGTGAGAGCCAATGTTATATAGGGTGATGCTTTGTTCTTTATTCTCTCTGAGGCCAAGCATTATTGTTTAGTTGTGTCCAGCTCTTTGTGACCCTGTGAACCATATCACACTAATATTATCCATGGGGTTTTCTTGGCAAGATTACTGGATGGGTTTGCTGTTTCCTTCTCCAGTGGATTAAGGCAAACAGAGGTTAAGTGACTTGCCCAGGGTCACACAGTTAGTAAGTGTCTGAGGTCAGATATGAATTCAGGACTTCCTGACTCCAGGCCCATCTAGCTGCCAGGTGTCATCATGAAAACAGCCCTGGTGATTGCTTGCTTTGGTGTTTCTTCTTTTCAGATTTAGGTGAAATAGATTCATATAGAGGTTCTGATCTTGAGAGTTTTGAAAGAGGAGAAGACTAAGTCTTTGAGAGCCTAGCAGTTTAAGTCCCTAGTGAGTTTTGCAGGCAAAACATTACCTGAGAACCAAGAACTAATCTTATGGAATAATCTTCAGTGCTTACTGAGACAAGGACTTATCTGGTAGCAGTGATGCTTTTGGATGTGAACTTGGTAGGACCAATTTCATGTAGGAACTAAGCTAAGTTTGAGCCCATTCTTCCCAGAAACTAAAGTGGGGAAGGGGAGCAGTGTGCAGGGGAGGGATTCTTTTTACTTTTGCTCTTATTACAACTTTGAAGTGAATATCTCTTTGTAAAAATTAATTGATGTTAAGTGATAAAATGAAACTGAAGTGCTAGTCAGTCACTGGCACCTAACAATGTGTAGGGGGGCGGGGAGAAGATCACAACCAATGGGGGCTTGAGGCAATGGCATTAGACAGAGGATACCCTAAATTTTCAAGATACTCCCTGGAACTTTGAGCTTGGTTCTGGGATGATGGCCAGAGAAATACACTGGCATTAAGGATGAAAAGAAATGATGGATAGGTTTTTAAAAAAATTAAATTAGTTTATTTACTTTTAGTTTACAACATTCAGTTCCACAGTCCCTTGAGTTTCAGATTTTCTCCCCCTCCCTCTATTCCCCTGCCCCCATCATAATGGATCACTTTTGTAATTGCTTTTGTTGAGTCATTTTTTCAGTTGTGTCTCACTCTTTATATACCCATGTGGGGCTTTCTTGGCAAAGTACTTGAGTGGTTTGCCATTTCCTTCTCCAGATCATTTTACAGATGAGGAAACTGAGGAAAATAGTGGTGAAGTGCTTGCCCAAGGTCTCACAGCTACAACTCAAGAACTACTGGTAAGATGATCTTCATAGGCCTATGTAGACTGGAATAGCACCAGCAATAGAGGGTGGAATGTGACCCCTTCTTTCTCTAAGAGAGAAGGGGATGGAGACACAAGGAGAGCCCTCAATCCAATCCTAACCTTAATGAAAGGAGAGGGTTGAAGCAGTAGCTGCCACAATAGTCTGTATTTTACCTGCTTAATTTCACAGTTGCAAACATTAAGAAAGGGATGGGTGGATGAGGGAAGAGGGTTGTGGAGCAGGTTTCTCCCAGATCTATATCTGTATATGACTATGCTAATCCAACTTCATTAGATTAAAAATTCCTTGAAGACAAGGTGTGTCACTTGTTTATGCTCCAGAAAGCACCCAAACTAGAATGCCATTTCCCCTGCAGTCACCCGTTCTTTGAATTTGTTAATTTAAGATATCTGCAATAAGAATATATTCAAGACACTAAAATGAGTCATTAACTAATAATCTGCCACCAATGACATGCTGCTGTTGCTATTTCCTATTTCATGGCTTTTGACAGTAGTAAGCAATTACTACTTATAAAGAAAAATAGATATTTGATATACAATCTTGAAAGGGCAAAATTTTCCTTAATTGGGCAGAGATATCACTGGCAGTTTGCAAATATTCTTACTCTAACACCATCGGCCATTATTATTAATCACACCCTAAATTTCAAATATCTTGCCTGGGCTGCCCATACTACTAAATCTTCCATTGTTTGGAGAACTGGTGGTTTTTATTAAGGACAGTGAGGGAAGAATTTTGGCAGTGTCTACTGGATTAGGGGTTGGTTCTTCTAATACTCTGCATTCTAAGATTGGGTGTAAAATGCTGAAGGGAAAGGAAAGAACTAGATCCCAGGGAAAAATGGCATTTGCCCATCTTGGGTGGGAGAGAGGGGAAAGCATGTTGTATTAGGTTCAGAGATAATGGGGGGGGGGGAAGTAGGCAGAAGACGTGGAAATAGAGTGGTTGTTTACCAGCAGATGAAGAGGGAGCAAGATGTAGTGAAAAGAGCATTTTGTCTGTCATCAGAATAGGTGATTTGAATATCGACTTCAACATTCATGGGCAAGTCATTTCATCTCTCTGAATCTCAGTTTACCTTATCTGTAAAATGGGGATTATAATACTTGTCCTACATACTTTACAAGGTTATTGTGGGGAAGGTGAAAATACTATACAAATGTGGGCTCCCCTCCTTTTTTTCCTTTTTCTTTTTGGATCCAGATGTGGACTTTCATTGGTATAAGGAATTCCAGGTGAGGAGTTGGTAACTGCTGTAATTTGTAGTCTTAGAAAGTTGTCTTGGAGAACCCAGAAGCAAAGTGATTTTTGATGGAAAAACCATTTAACTGCTGTCAGTGGTGGTAGAGATCTGGAAGGAAAGGATGGAAGAAAAGAAGGAAGGAAGGAAAGAAGAAAGGAAGGAAGGAAGGAAGGAAGAAAAAAGAAGGAAGAAAATAGTCTGATTAAAGATGTAGGGAATTGCTTGGCAGATGTATGAAAAGTGGTACCCTAGAAACTAGATTTTAGAAAAGTGCTCAGTCTACTTCTTAGGCAAATACATCTTTGTCCATGTGACTCAACCAACTCCTGTGAATTCTTTTACTTATAAGATAAAATGTAAACTCTGTTTAGCTTTTTAAGGCTTGCATGAGGACCCCCAACCTATCTTTCTGGCTTTACCTCTTTACTTCTTTACTTTACTGGCTTACTGGACATTACTTCTCCACACTCTGTCCTACAACCAAACTGTCCTTCTTTCTGTTCCTCACACATGATATTCCATCTCTGTCTCTGTCCCTTTGTTTGCACTGACCATCCCACTAGCCTGGAATGCACTCTTTCCTTTTCCTCTGCCTTGTAGTCTTTTTTTTTTAAAGGAAGCTCAAACATTATCACGTTATCTGCTGCATGAAGCCTTTCTTGATCCCTGCCACCCTCCCCTCCCCCAAGTACCCTTCCTCCTAACTTGTATCTTGCATATAATTGTATTTATTCTCTTGATATTTCCACAGTATATACTTATTGTTATATTTATACAATACATACTTATTACGTATTTGTTTTCCCCAGTAGAATGTAAATTCCTAGAGTGTAGGAATTGTTTCAGTCTTGTATCTCCAGTGCCTACCACAGTACCTGCAAGCATATGTTAGGCTCTCTGTAAATACTGATTGATTTTAAAAAAACACGGAGGAGACTAGATGGGCTGGAATAGGTAAAGGTGATGTCTTGTTCGGATGGGAACTGGGTTGTTCTCAAGAAATGAAACAAAGGGGAAAATGTGACTTTGGACGAAAGTGAGGGGAAAGGTGAAGCCACTAATGTCCTTTGTGGGTAAAGACAAGGTGGACGCAGGTAAGAGGTGGCCTTATGTTATCTAGGGTCTCTTGAACTGTGCGGTTGCAGGGAGAGACAGCTGCACACGCCTTTAGAAGTTACCCAGTCTAAAGCTCTCACTTTGTAGGTAAGGAAACTGAAGACTTGCCCAAAGTCACTCAGATACTCAGTGTCCCAGCCGGAATTCGGGCTCAGGTCCTTGACTCCAAAGCTGTATCACATGGTGTTCGGGTATGGGAAGCTTACTTCTTGGCTGTGTGAGTGTGTATGTGTGTGGAGTGGGGTGGGATGGGGGACGGGGCTGTCCCGGTCCCAAACTTAAAGCGTTTTCGGTGCCAGTGAGTATCCCTGCCC
Source organism: Pseudocheirus occidentalis (assembly GCA_028646575.1). Taxonomy (NCBI): domain Eukaryota; kingdom Metazoa; phylum Chordata; class Mammalia; order Diprotodontia; family Pseudocheiridae; genus Pseudocheirus; species Pseudocheirus occidentalis. Next base: position 138,471,749 of record CM053597.1, read on the forward strand.
TGACTTGAGGTAGTCTCTGACACTGGAGAGGGGCTAGGTCTGTCCAGGCGGAGGTGGAAGGGAGGGCGGAGGCCAGAGCTCCGAGTTGGGTGTAGGGGAGCTTCTCCCACCCAGTTGGCTCTCGGGCCGCCTCTTCTCCAGCTGGGAGGCAGCGGCAGAAGGACAGGGAGGAGCCAGAGCCAGGGGCTGCAGCTGCCGCGGCCGCTGGTGTTCTTGCTACTTTCTCCCATCTCCCAGCCTCGGGCAGTCCCCACGGATCTGCTCTCTCGCTGCTGCTCCCCACTCCCCGATCTGCCTCCCTCCCTTCCGACATGCTTCTGCTCTTGGGGCTCTGTTTGGGGCTCCCGCTCTGTGTAGGGCAGCAGGACCCCCTGGCACTGGCCGAAGAGCTGGAAGAGGAGCTAAGGTGGGATGACCAAGTAAGTCTGCTGACTTTGGCCGGGCGCGGGTGTGGGGGACCGGGGAGTGGGGAGCAGGGCGGGTTAGCCTTCTCACAATCAGGGCAATCTATTCCTCAGTCTCGGTTTGACTTCTCTAACTTTCTCACCATCCTCATCCCTAGCACTCATCTCAGTCGAATGTCAGGTCTCCCAGCTTCTCCTTTGACTATCCCTAGGGGTCTCCCCTTGTGAGTTTGCGGTCTCTGATAATCAGGTGTATTGTGTTTAGATAGCTTTTAACATTTTCCAGTCTTCCTTTCAAGAGAGGCTCTTTCTCTGCTCCTCCTCCCTACTTTCCATTTCAATGGGAAACTCCAAGTTCAGTAGGCTTCTTGGCCCCGCTCACCTGCCAGGGTTATGGCAGCTTTTTAACCCCGAATTCTGATTTTGGAGCAAGAGAAGTTCCTCATGATATTCTGGGATGTTGGGCATGTGGCTTCTTATTTGATCCACTGAGAGCAGGCTCTTCAGATTGCTCCCTTGCAGGGTTCTGGGAAATGTCTTCAATCTCTTACAAACTCGGGTAGCCTTTATTTTCCAGTCTGAAAAGTGGGGGAAACACAATACCTATTCATAGTATTCTGCATACTTGTCAAGAGACAAGTTGGAGACCTAGATTTGAGTTCTGATTCTGCCATTAACTAGTTGTGTGATTTTGAGCAAGTCTCTTAAGACTGAGTTTCCTCAGTCTTTTAAGTGAGGAGGTTAGAGCAGATGATTTCTAAAGTCCTTTCCAACTTTAGCAGTTTATAACTTAGAATAATGAGCCTTTAGTCCCAGTGCTTCTTAGCAGCAATATTTAGATACAATGTAGACTTAATATTTAACAGATGACTTTTGAGTTGTTCTTAAAATGATTTTTACTGGTATCTTTTATTTTATAACACCTACATTTCCCAATGAACTCCACCACCCAGAGCCATCACTTGTAATAAAGAATTTAAAAAGAGGAACCACCACCACCACCACCACCACGACAACAATCCTTTAGCCACGCTAATCAGCACACCAAAGAAGTCTTATAGTATATACAGTGTTCAGCATACATACACACAACCTCTGCAAAGAAGCTGGGGGGTATTTTCTCATATCTTTGGGGCCAAGCATGGGTATTATGATTTCAAAGCATTCAGTTTCTATTGCTTGGTGTTATTTTTTTCTATTTACATTATAATAATTGTAAATATTTTTTCCTAGTTCTGCTTACTTTGCATTGGTTCATATAATTCATTCCTTTCTTCTCTGTATTCTTCATATTCACCATATCTTACTGTAATATGTCATGTAATTCCCTCCTTCCCTGGAGGGAGAGACAGAAGGAATTAGCATTTATATTGCCTACTATGTGTCAAGCACTGGCCTAAGCCCTTTTTTTTTTTTTTTTTACAAATATTATCTTATTTGATCATCACAATAAGCCTGCAAGGTAGGTGCTACTATTCATTACATTTTACAGTGAGAAAGCCGAGGCAGAGGTTAAGTGACTTGCCCAGGGTCATACAACTTTTAATTGTCTGAGGCCAGATTTGAAATCAGGAGTTTCTGACTACAAAGTCTAATACTCTATCCATTATATTACCAATTGCCTCCAGTTACATTCAAGTACCATAGTTTGTTCAACCATTCCCTGGCAAATGAATATTCACTTTGTTTTCAGTTCTTTGCTCCTACAAAAAGTTCTGTTATAAATATTTTCATGTATATGAGGCAATTTTTTTCCACAAACCTCACTGGGGGTGATATATCTAGCAGTAGAAATTCTGGGTCGAAGGATATGGACATTTTAATCACTTTCATTGCATAACTTTTCCAGAATTGTCGTACTAATTAATAATGAACTAGTTTGCCTGTCTTCCTAGAAATCCTCCAACACTGACTAATCTAATCTTCTGTTAAATATGATATTTTGCCATCTCCCTTCATATCTTAATAATTTTTTCTGTGAAAAGGAAACCTTCACAGGGCACTACTGGCTGCCAGCATAGTGTAAAAAATTTTTTTGTGATTGTAAGATATTCAATAATAATGAATGAGCTGAAGGAAGTGAAAGCTCTTTGAAAAGCGTAAAGCAGAATGTGAATATAAATGTAAAATGTCATATGCTTATGGATATTAAAATACATGATGCTACCATAGGTGTCATCAACAGTTATATTTGGGGAAAAATACACAAGTATTTATTTCTTTTCCTAGTATTCCATAGTAGATACTGAAGAATATCAATGGGGGCATTTTAATATTGCTTTTGGTAATTTTAATGTTGTTTTTTACTCAATGGATGGCCTAATCTTTAAAATATGAATAACATTACATGTAATTCCTAGGAATATAAAGAGAGAGAGGGAGAAAGGAGGAGAGTGGGGGGGGTGGGAAAGCTAAAATGGAAAGGGAGGACCTCTGAAAATTCTAGGACTCCCTTCAGAGCTCAGTGTAGTAGTTACTTTGAGTCTAGGTGTGGGGATGATGAGAAATCCAGAATGATAAATTAGTGCAGGCTTCCTTTCTTTTCCAGTATTCTCAAGGCTTTGGAACCTGCACATGATAATTTTCATCCTTAATGAAAATTTCATTCTCCAAAATGCTCTGCTGTGTTGTTATTGTGCTGCTGAGTTCCATCAATTCCTCTTGTAAAGATCCACAGCAGGAAGTTCAGAAATATTTTTGCATCAGAGGGGTGGCATGGCATAGCTAGTGTGTGGGGCCCTAAAGTGGAAAAACTGGGCTCTCTCTCCAATTCTATCACTTGCTTGCTGTTCGGCAGTAAGCAAATGACATCGTCCCTTTGTATTTGTTTCCCCAAGGCACAAAAGTGAGTAGTAATTTTTGATGAGCAAATAATAATGTATCCTTCTTATCTCCCAGCGAACGATCTGAAATTCTAACCTAAAAATGCACCTTCCTTTCTCAATGAAAATAGTTAGCTGCTGAACAACCTGTAGGAATATTATGCCAGCTGAAGGAAAAATCTTGCATGGTTGATGTGTAATTACTCAAATTGGAATATGTCCAGACCACTGTGGCTGTATTATTCCTTGACACAGATGATAGATGACAACTCCAGTGGGCCAGTAATCTCTAGCCCTTGGTTAGGTTTCAAATTTGAAACAACTCTATTTGGGAACTCCCACCACGTTGGGTCATGAACTCTCTCAGGAGGAATGCTAACCACTAGGTTATTGCATATTCATACAATTATAGAATCTCATGATAAGGAGGCACATCAGAGATCATTCAGTCCAACCCATACATAGACAGGAATCCCCCATCCAATCCCTACCCCCACACAGTTTCCGTCTATGGGACTACACCCAAACTGTTGGGGTGATGAGCCTCTCTCTTTTTCTCCCTTCCTTCCTTCCTTCCTTCCTTCCTTCCTTCCTTCCTTCCTTCCTTTCCTGCCTTTCCTTTCCTTCCTTCCTTCCTTCCTTCCTTCCTTCCTTCCTTCCTTCCTTCCTTCCTTCCTTCCTTCCTTCCTTCCTTCCTTTCTTTCCTGCCTTTCCTT
>CM053597.1:138476190-138560388 GCA_028646575.1 Pseudocheirus occidentalis
TGGACACAACTGAAACAACTCAACAACCATGAAAGGAAAGCTCTTTGAGGGACAGGAACATTTTATTTGTTTTGTTTTTTTTTTTTTTTTGGTTTTGTCTTTGTATTCCTAGCACCTGTCATTGGGCCTTGTAAATAGCAGGTGCTTCCTGAATACTCACTGAATTTGTGAAATTGAATATTTTACTAGCAATAAGGAGATGTCCACCACTTCTACACCTAGTTCCAATGGGCACCAAGAATTTATGTATGAAGACCACAAAAAATATTAGCCAGAACTTTACCTTTTCAAGCAAATTTTGATTCTATTCATTTTAAGTTTGGTTTGAAGTATAGCCACAATGATCCTCCAGAGAGACCTGGATAGTCATCTCAGAAGCAAAAAGCCCACTTCTCTTGTTCTCTATGAAGTCTGTTTACCAGAAAAAACATTTTAAAAAGGAGAGACTTCAAAGAAAATATTTTAGATCAATCAAGCTCCATGTAATTCCTGTGGGGAATCGGGCCCTCCTGTTGAACCACAGAGCAGTCTTAAGTGGTTCTTGGCCTTTTGATGGGGTAGAAAAAACTTAAAGTTAAAAAAGCCTGAGATACTCAAGTAGAACTGAGTAAGTAGCTGTTTGTTTGGCCTCTTGCAGGTATTGGAAGAATTATTCACTGTTCCTACCCCATTCTGCGGGTCAAAAATTACCACGCTCCCTGAAATTCTCACAAGCCTAAATACTATGCCTCTTCCTTCTCTTTATCATGACTCAGGTTCCCTTATACTGGAATGGCTCCACAGTGACATATATACCACTCTCTAATCACTATGTAAATGTTGACCTATAGGTGGCAAAAAAGTGTTGGACTTGGAGTCAGAGAGACCTGAGTTTGAATTCTATCACACACACTTAATTAGGATTCTAGGAAAGTCACTTAATTTTTCTAAACTTCAGTTTTCACATTTATTAACTGGGAAAACAGTAGCACCTTCATCATAAGATTGTTATGAAGATCAGACAAAATGACATGGGCAATCTGACTAGTAAACATAAACCATGGTATAAATTATCACAAAAATGTTTTATCAACAAGCTGACAGTCACAGAGCCACAGAGTTTCAGTATTGGAAGGTGCCTCAGAGGCTATGTAGTCCAAATCATTCTGGAACATGAATTTTTTTCTACAACGTACCAGACAAAGGGTCATCCAAGCACTGCTTGAAGACCCCCTGAGGGGGAACTCCAAATGCCGCCTAGTCCACATTTGGATAGCTCCAGCGGCGGTCAGGAAGTTTGTCCTCACATCCAGCGTCTCTGCCACTTTCATCCAGTATGTCCAACGTTAACTCTGGAGGGATTGCTCCTTATTGGGTAGCAACTGAAATAGAATGCTGATGGAGTTGCTTATGTCTGGCATTTATACATCACTTTAAACTTTTAAAGCACTTTGCAGGTATTATCTCATATTATCCTTACAACAATCTTTAGACATAAGTGCTGTTTTTCTTTCCATTGCATAGATGAGGGAACTGAGACAAACAGAAGTCGAGTGACTTGCCCAGGGTCACCCAGCTAATAATGTGTCTGAGGCTGAATTTAAACTCTTCCTGACTCCAGGCAGATCCAGGGATCTGTCTGCTGTACAACTAGTATTAGCTCCCATTTATCTTGAGCTTTTAGATGTACAAAGCACTTTCTTCAACATAAACCCATTTTGAAGCTCCCTTTGAAGTGTTGTTTTCCCTCTTTATCGAGTGCCATCAGTCTTTAGCATCTTTTTTTTTAATGCTAAGAAATGTCCAGTATGAGTCTCCCTTTTTCCCTTAGGGGAGGGACTCCCTACCCTATGATCATCATTGTTAACATTGTATTATGACATCTTTACCATAAATTATTAGTGGTAGTACTTAATGGAAAGAAAAAAGACCCAGTTCTCTTAGGGCATCCCCTGGAATGAAGCACTCAAAGCTGCCTGCCACCAGGAGGAGGCAAATGTTTGTAGCTCGATTGTGAACTTCTTGAGGGCAGGGATTATCTTTCTTTTTGCTTTTATTCCCATTTTCCCATTCCTGGCACTCAACATAGGGCCTGGCACAGAATAGACACTTCATAATTGCTTGTTGACTTGGCCTGCGAGATAGGCAGCATAGGGATCTATAAGGAAATTGAGGCTTGGGAAGTTTGAGTGACTTCCCAAGAAAACTCCTTGCATTTTCCAACACAATTTGGGTGACTATTCAGTGTATCAAGTCAATAAGATAATCACAGAAATTTAACTGCGTCTCTAGCGAAGGTGTTTCCAGATATTTTGAATTAAATTGAATATTGACCACCAGTCCATCAAATTAACTTTAGACATCTTAATTCTATGTAAGCTGTTAAAAGTCAGAGTAGCGCTCATTTCAAGGCAACAAAGAAATGAAATAATTTTTGTCTTCCCTGTTACATGTTGCCTTACTAGTTAAGCATTCATTTGGGTCTAAGCATTTTGTCAAAGCTTTAGATAACATCTCATTTAATTTCTGATTATTAATATGGTACCCTTATAGCATACTAGGAGTATGAAGAAGTATTCTGAATTTAAAAGATTTTTTTAGAAAAAGGAAAAACCCATAAAACATCTGATCAGTCATTCATGATCACATTTCATGAATCTCTCTCTCTTTCTCTCTCTTTTTTCTTAAGCAGGTTGGACACCGAGTCCCAAGACAGGTCAGGCTACAGCAGAGGCTGGTATGTATATTCATTTGGCATCTGAAAAACAGATTTCCTTCACTGTATTAATTCTTTTGAACTAGCCACTGCCTTTGATTAAAGGTCCCTGAAAACTTATAAAGAAGCAGATGAATTAATGCCAGAGGTTGATAGTATTAAGCTTTGAAAGCTGTTATTGTTTTATAGGACTTTTAAAAAATAGATGTGAGCTTTCCTTTTTGGCAAAGGAACAGATCGCGTCAGTAGGAAAGCAAGGACAAAGTACTTTAAAAATAATCTACTACATAGGGTTTCAAAGGCCCTCTTGAAAAAAATATAACCAAACATGGAACTTTTTTTTTCTTTTAACATTTCTCTTCAATCCCCCCTGGGAGTTTAAAAACAACAAAATCTTCTCAGTGAAGTAAACAAACAGAACCTCCACAGATGTAGGCTAAAGCTTCATGGGATGAAATTTGGGCAAGAATTTGAGTGCATTTTGGAGGTTAACAGATTGAGAACCTGGGATAACCTCCAGCAATTCTAGTAACTTATTTTGGAGTCATCTCTTACTGACTACTGTGTATTCAATGATAAATCATTTTGAAACACTGAGAAGCTCCACTAATCTCTAGGGACCTTTTTTTTTTTTAATTAATATTAGGAATGTCCAGTATGAGTCCCTTTTATTCCCTTGGGGAGAGACTTCCTTCCCTATGATTGTCATTGTTAACATTGTATTATGAGATCTTTATCATTAATTATTATTAGCAGTACTTATGAAAAGAAAAAAAAAGAAGATATGTTTCTCTTAGGGCCTTCCTTGGAATGAGACAGTCAAAGCTGCCTGTCACTGGAAAAAGAGAGATGTTTACAGTTAGAGTTCCATCTACATCCTTTGGGGCTGACCATCCATGGTGCTCATCCAATGCTAACTTGCTCTTAAACTGTTTATCTATTATTATTAAAGGCCCAGGACTTAATGTTTTCTGAGGTCCTTCATAGTGCCCAGCACAGTGTTGGGTTCCTACACTGCAAGTATCCACTATTTCATGAATATCCTCCATTGTTTCTATGGCTGCCAGCCACTGTAAACTTTAGTAAATAGTCTTCATAAATCAGAAGTGGGGGCATACGCCTATGACCTCAGCTGCTAGGAAGCTGAGGCTGGTGGATCCCTCAAGGATGGGAATTCTGAGCTGCAGTGGGCTTAAAGCTGCTTGGGTGTTCACACAAAGTCTGGCTTCAATATGGTGAGCCCCCAGGACCGGAGGGCTATCATGTTGTCTCTATGGAGGGGTGAACTAGCTCAGGTTGGAAAAGCAGAGAAGGCCCAAGTATTGAGATTGGAGCTGGGAATGATTGCACTTCTGGACATGGTGGGAAAGGGAGACTGGCCTTAAGAAAACAACAATCAAACAAAACCCTCCTGAGTAGTCTTCCTAAGTTGTACTGGCTAAAGACATTCATCATATGGTGGTTACTCTTTGGATGGTTGGACATTAATAAGTATTTTAATGGAATCATTAATTTAGTTAATGATTTAATTAATTCTTTAAGAATTTTATTCTTTAAAAAACTGAGTGATGCAATTTTGACATAATGGACATTTCCTAGTACATACCTAAACACTACCCTCCTTCCCATCAAAGAATGCACTTCTGGAAAATAGCTGCTCTGTTAGCAGAAAGGGCAGTGCTACCCTGTAACTTTTTATAGTACTGAACCAAAATTGACCACTATATTTGATGAGGGTTTTATTGCCTTTTTTTTAACATTTATTTACATACTACATTGCAGTAGTCGCTAAACATTGTCTTCTTGTGGCTCTGCTTTCTTGCCATTGCCTTATTTGCAAGTCTTCCCATGTTTCTCTGAATTCTTCATACTTGTTATTCCTTACAGTGCAGTGATGGTCCATTGCATTCATATTTGCTAACCAGTCCCCCATCACTGGGAATTCTCCAGTCATTTTGCTTCCAGTGTTTTGTTATTGCTATGAACATTTTTGCACAAGAGCCTTTTCTTTCTGTCAGCAACCCTGCTTGTCCTTAACCCTTATTTTCAGTTAGATTGCTACAAATTATAGAAGTAGGAAACCTATGGCCTCAAGGCCACATGTGACCCTCTAGATCCTCAAATGCGGCCCTTTGACTGAGTCCAAGTTTTACAGAACAAGTTCTTTTATTAAGGGGATTTGTTCTGTGAAGTCTGGATTCAGTCAAAGGATCACACTTGAGAACCTAGAGGGCCATGTGTGGCCTTGAGGCCACAGGTTCCAAACCCCTTTAGCCTAAATCTAGCCAATGTTAATTGTCTTTTGTAGGAGGATATTTAGGATGAACCATAACTATATACATACATATACATATATATACACACACACACATATATAAACACATACATATATGTATGTATATGAAAATGACTATGTATTCAGAGTATATACATGTGTGAGTATATATTTAAAGTATACACACATATGTACATATTTATATACACACATATTTAGATGATATATACATATCATAAAAATGCATACATAGATACAATATGTATTTATAATTTCATTGGTATAGGGAGCTCCCAGATTAGGGAACTAACTCCCTCTACCTGCACAGGTGTGTACTTGCTCTGCCACTTTGGGTTTTGGAGATTTGCCTACAGCAGTAAGAGATTAAGTGGTTTATCCAAGTTCATACAATCAGAATTTGTCAGAGGCAGGAATCGAACTTATATTTTTCTGGATCCAAGGCAAATTCTCTATGAGTTGTATTACTACATGCTGCTATAAATTTTATTGATGTTGTTCAGTCATTTTTCAGTTACCTCCAGCTCTTTATGATCCCATTTGGGGTTTTCTTGGTAGAAATACTAAAATGATTTGCCATTTCCTTCTCCATCTCATTTTACAGATGAGGAAAGTGAGGCAAACAGGGTTAAGTGACTTGCCTAGGATCACACAGTTAGTAAGTGTCTGAGACCAGATTTGAACTTATGAAGATGAGTCTTTCTAACTCCAGGCCTGGCATTCTATCCACTGAATCACTGCCCACTGCCATATATGGAATGTCCCAAAAGTCTTAGTACAGACTCAAACCTAGTAATAGGTTTGTATAATATCCTATAATGTGTACTATAATAAACTAGTTAGTAAGCTTGCATCTGCATCATGGCTTTTGGTACATCCTATTTGTATATATAATGTATTTCGATGTCATTTTCTACATTTATATTTATTCTATGTCATTTATATCTATAAAACATCCCTGTTTCTATTTTTAACTTCATGGACATGAAGACATTTTTGTCTACATAAGATGGATGTGTACCAAAAATATTCTTTTACACGTAAAGAAACTGGGCACAGATGTGAAATTATTTCTTTATAATCAAACACTAGGGTTAGTGACAGTACTATGAACAAAATTCATTTATTTCTCTCCATGGGTCCAGCATGTCTTCCTAGGTTTATGTGTAATATAAAGTAAGCAATATTGCAGCTTCATTATCATTATCACCTTAAGATACTTAGGTCTCATGTTCAGTTATGTGTCTTTAGGTTAGATTAGAGTAAACCCATAAAATGTTTATTTGAGACTGACACTGAGAGGTAATATTGCATAGCTGATAAAGAGTTGGCCTCAGAGCCAGGAAGACCTGACTTTATTTCCTGCCTGGGTGATAAATACTGACTATATGACCTTAGTCAAGTCATTTAAGTGCTCAGTGGCTAGATAAGTTATCTAAGACTATAAATTTCAGAGAAGGTGCTGACCTGAATTAAAAGATCATAGATTCTAGACCTGGGGAGTATGAAGTAGAATTAAATGAGTCCATTCTCCTCCCTTATACACTCCACCAATTCAATAACAAGTCAACAAACATTTTTAAAACAATTATATGCCAGTCTCTATGGTAAATACTGGAGATACAAAAACAGTAAAAAACAGAACCAAAAACACTAACAAGCAAACAAAAACACACAAGCTCTCACAGTCTAATGAGGGAAACAACATATGAACACCTATATATAAACAGGCTATAGATAGGATCAATTGGAGGTATTAACTAGCATTAAGAGGCATTGGGAAAGCCTTGTTGGGATTTTAGGTAGGATTGAAGGAAGCCAAGAAAGTCAGGAGCCAGAGACAACAAGGGAGAGAGTTCCAGGAATGAGGGACAGCCAGTTTTTGAAAATGCCTGGAATCAGGAGATGGAGCGTCTTGTTTGAAGAATAGCAACAAAGCCAGTATCATTGGAGCACAGAGCACTTTGTGGGGAGAGTGATATAAAAAGATTGGAAAGGTAGGAATGGGCCAGATTATACAGGTTTTTAAATGCCAAATAGAGGATTTCATATTTGATCCTGGACATAGTAAGGAGCCTTCCTTCATTTTATAGATGAAGAAACAGGCCCAGAGAAATGAAATGATTTTCCCAGGGTCACACAGCCTTCTTCTTGCCTCTTCTGGGAACTTTCCATATCTATGCAATCACAAATGAAGCTCCTACCTTATTCCTATCCAATTTGAGAAAAAAGTCAGCAAGACCTGGGCATAGATGAATGCCTTGGGAGTAATTCAGGTCATCTTCTTGTTACTTGATTTTAAATAACTCACTTGAGTCATGTTAAGATTTTTGGTCCATGAATTCCCAAGGTCAGACTGCTTTTCAATCTGTTTTAGCTTTCACAAGAATTAATGAAGGAAAATTATATGGTGTCACAGGAAGAACTTCCTCCACCCTGATTTTCCATTTTTATTTCCAAATTAAAAAAAAAAGTAATGAGAGTATGGAAAGGGTGTTGTACCATTAAGGAATACTCATTTTGGGATGATTGAGGCAACTGGTTTATATTTCTTCCATTCCCATATAGTCACGAAGTGCCCCATTTCAACTTTGCTGGGCATTTGAGAACCTCTGTGATTTTGTGTCTTTTTACCTACATGATGTGGCCCTTAATATATGATTCCATAGTTGTCAGACTCACTCTGTCACTGTCACAGAACTATGTACCAGTTATCCCTACCTCCATTCTTTGCTTGTATGTTCCCCCCATTTTTAATAATGTCCTTCCTTTTCTTCTAAACTCATCCATATCCTATTCAAGGTGCAGTCAGGTTCTGCTTCTTCTAAAAGTTGTCTTTGCATACTGCAGTTCTTGTTCATCTCTGGAGAAGTCATATCATGTAGTGGAAAAAGTATTGCATTTGGAGTCAGAAGGCCTGGGTTCTAATTATAACCTTTACTTACTGCCCATGTGAGTTTAGATAAATCTCTTTGCCTCTCTTTCTATGTGTCTTCCTATGTAAAATGAAGCAGATGAGATAACTTATAAAGTACCTTTCTGAAATATGAATCCTTTTCTCTAAATTCTGATAATACTTAGAGTAAGTACCATACAATATAGCATTTAATTTTGGGATATTTGTTTAGTTACTCCAACTGGATTATACATTCATTCAGGGAAGAAACCATGTGTCATTTTCCCCACACACTCTATCGTCTCCGCATTTGTTTGGGAATATGAGATGGAAGAAGAATATCAACCATTTTGGAATGTGGGGGCGGGGAAGGGCAATGCCCCAGAAAAATGCCCCCAAAGTAACTGGTAAACCATTCTCAACTAAAATTCTGCTCCTCTGTCATTCAAAGACTTTCACTGACTGTTACCAACCTAACTTTCTAGTCCTATGTTATTTTTCTCCATACGTTTTCTGCTCAAAGCAAATTTGTTTGCTTTCCTCCCACAAACATACTCTGTGCACTCTCTCTTCTCCATCCTTTACTTATGTTATTTTGTAGACCAGCAATGATGTTCCTCTCTCACTTTATCAATTGATTTCCATATAGCCAAGAAAACACAATTCATATGTTCTGTCTTTCACGAAATTTTTCCTGACTCTTCTGGTTGGTTTCCCCTCAGACTTTACGTAGTTTTTTGTTTTGTAGCCATTTAGTGCATTTATCTGACCATTTGTAGTGATCTGTGTGGGGAATGTCCTGTTAGAATCAAATAAGCTCAGTGAAGGCAAGGACTATAATTTATTTGAACTTTGTATTTCCCTGCATTTAGCACATTGTTCTACCTACAAGCATTTAACAAATGTGTGCTGAATGAATGCACCAATGCCCTACCATGGGTAAGGTTGTAAAGTTTCTGTAGGCTGAGTTCTTAAACTTTTTGTACAGTAATTTTTTTTTCATGTACTGAACTCACTGGCATCACCAAATGGTTAAGCACCAGAAGCTCATATGATTTTATCAGTGGAAATTAAATTTAAATCATAAACATTAAAGAAGAGGAATCAGTCATCTGTTTTGCCACTGCACCCTAAGGATCATAGAAACTTTCCATCCAACCTTCAGTTGAAACTTTCCATATGCGTTGCCTCCCTCACTGGAGTGTGCGCTCCTTGGGAGCAGGGACTCCATAACTTTTCTATTTGTACCCCTATCATTTAGCACAGTGTTTTGTGACTAGCAAGTACATTAATAATACTTCACTCATTCATTCATTCATTCATTCATTCATTCATTCATTCATAAATTATATTTCCTAAAATCTCTTATTTTTTTGTATGGGAGTAGAACTTGAGTATTTCCAGTGTTTTGTTGCTTAATTCACAGAAGGCTTTTGTGACTTAGTACCATCACTCCTAAATAGGAGAAAATGTCTGGGTTTTATAGGTAAAACCCTGGCATAAAGCCTCAGTGAATAGTTACTGAACCAAAGATAGAAGGATCAAGTGTTCTTTTAATTGAGTCCTTTATTGAAATGTGTGACCAATTCAGTGGTCTTTGATTACTCATAGCTTTTAGAGGAAGTGTAGATTGCATTATAAGGTTAAAACAACTGATATTGTAAAAATCACTTTGTACTTGGAATCAGAAAGATTGGCTTTGAATTGCAGCTCTGATGCTGACTGTGACCAAGGACCAGTCATTCCAACTCAATTGCCTCATTCATCAAATGGGGTTGATTTTCTGGTACTATCCATCTCACAAGGTTGTTATGAAGGTGGTATGAATGTCAAATGTGAAGAAAGGGAGGTTTACTGTCTAGGAAAAAAATAGATGGGAATCATATAATTTAGAGCTGGAGAAGAAGGATAGGTAAGGGAAGAAAGAAAAGGCCTTCAAACTACCACAAAACTGCCTTAATGAAAACACTTTTATTTGAATCATGGACCAACCAAGCATGAAGAATAATCAATAGTTGTTTTAATTCCCATAGAAAACCAAGCCCTTGATGACGCACTTTTCGGTGAAATCTACCATTATTTCTCGTTATGCCTTCACCATGGTTTCCTGTAGCTTGCTAAATCGGGCATCAGAAGACAAGGAAGTTGAATTTCAGATGCAGATCCCAGCTGCAGCCTTCATTACCAACTTCACTATGTAGGTGGCATGAATGTCAAAAGTTTAACATAAATCCCATTCTGTAGGATGCACGGGGCTGACCTACAATGATATAGATGATTTGGACAATGGTGAAAATCAACAGCAGTGCTGAGGATTGGGTGGAGAATGTTGGAGTGGGAAGTGTGTGTGTTTATGTGTATATGCATATAGACTAAATACACACAAATAAACATACATATGTATGTATAATATAATTTATAATATAAGCATGTATATATTTATGGTAGTCCAGGAGATATGAAAACTGCATTAAACTATATAGAGCAGCAGATCTGTTTTTGGCTGTAAGCTGAACCCAAGAGGTTTACAAAACAGGGTGGTGTTTGGGATTTAATTTTAGGTTTGGGCAAAGGTCCAAAATGGTGCCTATTTTTGGTGGGTTTTTCTGGTCCTAGTCTGTTTTGTGTACACATTTAGTTTGAGGCAGATGGCATGATTTACTCCTGGAACATTATTTAGACTTTATGGGTTGAGTCTTGCCATTCAGACCTGTTGAAAATTGCCCAGGAGAAAAATGAGCAATGTGTGGGTAGCATTCTGGAACTTTTTCTTTCTGTACGTTGAAAAGAGAAATAAAAATATTTATCTAAGGTTGCTATGGTTACATGTACCATATCTCAAATTGTCTATTAAGTCCAGGTTTGTAACAGAGCTTTTTCTTCTGTTTTAGGGTTGTTGGAGACAGGGTTTATCAGGGGGAAGTTGCAGAAAAAGAAAAGATACATGGTGATAGGGCAAAAAAGCAAGACAATAAGACCTTGGAAGATAATGGGTAAGTATCATTTAATGAAAGGGTTAGTTTTACATTTGGGAAATCTTGAATGCAACAGCATTTTTCTTACCTCTCATATTCAGTTTCTGTCTCTTTCTCAGTCCTGTCTCCTGCCAAAGTGTCTTGAGTTTATCAGTTTAATAGCTTCATCAATTTGCTATCCCTTACCAAATGTGGAGAGCCAATATTGTATCAGTTTAATGCTGTGTAAGGTATCAACAGCCATTTAGAATTCTTAGCTGAGTAAAGAATGAAACTCATATCTTCACTCCAGGTCTTTCTACCTATTTTCCAACTGTTTAAAATTCCTTTTCACTGGTTTTTCCCTTTGTCTTTCCTGAAGTTTTGGGAAGATGCAAATAAGAAAATGGTGTTGACTTTTGTATTCTCTGTCATTTGGGTAAGTAGCATGATTTGTCAAGAGGCCATGTTATGGAGTAGATAAAGATCTGGCTTTGGAGCCAGAAAGAACTGAGTTAGTCTGAAGTCTTTTACACATACAGGTTGTGTTTTCCTGGGTCAGTCCCTTCACCTCTTAGTCTTCTAGGTGAATCTCTAAGACTATAGGTTGCAAAGAAGAGAGAGTTCTATGTCCATCTGCATGAAATCACAGGTCCTTGCTACTGGCCATCATCTGCCCTAGGACTTGCCTTCTTTCTCACTTGTAATTCTTCTCCTCTTCAGTTTTATCTTCTTCCATCTTAACCCACTAATTGCTCTGACTGGAAGACTGGTTAAGAAAGAACAGGATTATGATAAAGGTAGAGGAACAGCTCTGTGGTAAGATGAGTGAGTGCTGTGAAGTGCATATTAAGGTGGCTTTGTCTTATCTTTACAGGGAAAAGGGGACTGAGACTTTCAGTGCCTCTGTCATCATTCCCAGCAAGGATAAAGCTGCCTTCTTCCTACATTATGAAGAGCTTTTACAGAGACGGCTGGGAAAGTATGAGCACGTGATCAGTGTCCGGCCCCAGCAGCTTGCTGGGAGATTGCATGTAGAAGTGAATATTCTGGAAAAGTCGGGCATTGTGTCACTTGAAGTACCACCACTGCAAAACAGCAGGCAGAAGGGCAGTGGGAAAGTGGAGGGTAAGTAATGGCCGTGATGCTAAACCTTCCAGACTGTCATCTCCACTCTTTACTACACCAGGGCAATAAGCAACACCCATATTACACAAGAATGACTACGTACGTGGAATGATTTCAGGATTTCAGGGAAAGCTCCTCATTTTATAGAATATATTGAAAACCTTTTTATTTATTTATTTGTGTACAAAATTAAATTGTTTAATGAGGAATTGAAGAGCCATTAGGACAATGGCACCTGGAATTTACAGACGTGGGGAAGGAGGAGAACTAGTGATCATGCCAAATGAGAACTGGTTGAAAGAATTGATTACATTTGACCTGGGTAGGAGAGAGAGAGAGAGAGAGCTGTCTTCAAATATTTGATGAGATGTCATATATGAAATATGGGTGTGTATGTGGGGGGAGGAAATGTGGTTCCTCCTCACTACCCTCCATAGTAGTCATAGAAAGCTTGGGGTTTAATCACATAAAGCAGCGGTTCTCAACCTGTGGGTCGCAACCCCTTTCGGAGTTGAACGACCTTTTTACAGGGGTCACAGGGGTCACCTAAGACCATCGGAAAACACACATATTTCTGATGGTCTGAGGAACCAAGACACTGCAACTCTATCATCTCCAGGTAGGTCCATCCACTTGCAGATAACATCCACATATGGGTATTAAAGGGTTGCGGCATTAGGAAGGTTGAAGACCACTGATAAAAAGTAATGTTATTTTTTAAAATAAGTTTTTACTTATGTATTTTTGTTTTTACATCATCATATTTTTGCCCCTCCCCCTCCCGGAAAGCCATCCCATATAATAAATAATATTTTAGAAGAAAAAAAAGTAGAATCAGTACAACCAATCAATACATTGACACTGTTCAAAAACATGTGTAATGTCCAACACCTTTGGACCTTTCACGTCTGTGAGAAGATGGAGATTGGGAGTATTCTCTCATATGTCTTCACCATGCTTGTTCTTTAAAATTTTGCAATGTTTGCTTTTGATTTTTTCCACTTTTTTGGTGTGGAGGTGGTTATTCTCTCTATTCACATTATTGTAATTATTGTGTGTATTGTTTTCTTGGCTCTGCTTACTTTACTCTGCATCAGTTCATGGAGATCTTTCTATGACTCTCTATATAACACTAATTATTTCTTACAGCACAATAAAATCCCATTACATTTATTCATATATCAAAATTCATTTAGTCATTCCCCAGTTAAAATGCATTTAATTTGTTTCTATTTTTTTTTGTCATCACAAAAGTGATGCTACAAATATTTCAATGCATGTGAGTATTTCTTTTTATCCATGGCTTTCTTAGGGCATAAGCCCAGTAGTGGAATGGTTGAGTCAAAGGGTATGACATTTTAGTAGTTTGCTAACTTCCAATTTTTGCAATTTCCAAATTGGTTGTACCGGTTCTCAGCTCCACCAAAAATGCAGCAATTTGCCTGTCTTCCCACAACCCCTCCAACAATTACTATCACTATTTTTGTCATCTTTGTCAGCTTGAAGGATATGAATTAAAACCACAAAGTTATTTTGATTTGCATTTCTCTTATTATTTAGAACATTCTTTCATGTAGCTGTTAGTACTTTAAATTTTTTCTTTTGAGAATTGCTTGTTCATATTCTTTGACCACTTATTTATTGGAAAATGGCTGGGTGTCTTATGTACATTTGTTGTTATTTATCTATCTTGGATCTCAAACCATTATCAAAATATGATACAAATTTTCTATCAAATTGTGTATCAAAATTTTATACAAACATTTTTCACATTTGACAGATTCTCTTCTTAGCCTAAATGCTAAACTATGTGTAGAAGATTTTTCAGTGTCATGTAATCAAAGTTATTTATTTTACTTTTTGAAATTGCTTCTATCCCTTGTTTGGTTAAGAATACATCTACCCATACCTATGAGTAGTGTATGATCTATTTTTCTTCCAATTTTTAAAAGTGTGATATTTAACATTAAAATCACATATCCACTTGGAGTATATTGTAGAATATATTATAAGTTGTTGGTCTAAGTCTAATCTCTGCCAAATTGCTTTTTAGATTTCCCAGAAGTTATTTTTTATCAAATAGGGAGTTTTTTCTTAAGTAATTTATATTTTTGGCCTTATTGAAAACTGGGTTACTGAATTTTATTTTTTCTGATTCTCCCTGATCAAATCTGTTCCATTTAGATACCTTTCTATTTCATTGAATGTCTGGAAGTGTTCTTTTCCTTCTTCCCTACCTCTTTTCATCATTTCTCTTGATAGTCTGAATCTTTCATTTTTACAAATTAATTGTTATTATTTTACAAAATTCTATGAAGTGTCACTATTATAATCTGATTTGTATAGTATTAAAAGTGTAAATCAACTTTGGTAGAATTTTCAGAGCCTTCCAGTAATTTTTGCTGTACTTCATTTCCTTAAAGAGAATTTTATAATTAAATATATGCAAGTCTTTTGTGTACTTTGGTATATTAATTCCTAAATACTTTATGCATTTTATAGTTGTTAGATTTTATAATAATAATTATTATTATATAGACATGCAGTTGTTTTGAGTTTTTATTTTTTAGTCTGAAAACTTGCTGAAGTTATTTACTTGACTTCATAATTATTTTTGCTGATTCCCTAGTTTTATTTTCATCTATCTTTATGGTGTTTTTCTCTTGTTTTATTGTTGCTACCAGCATTTCCAAAATTATATCAAATAATAGTGGGGAGACATCCTTGCTTCAGAACCATATTTTTGGAAATAGTTTTAGTCCATCCCCATTGCATATGATGCTTGCTTTTCTTTTTAGGTAGATCCTTTTTCTTTTTAGCTTTTTTTCCAATTACCTGTATAAACAATTTTTAACTTCTTAAAGATTTTGAATTCCAAATTCTCTTCTTCTTCTCCTTCCCCCTCCTTGAGAAGGCAAGAAATTTTATATAAATTACTCATGTACAGTTGTGTGAAACATTTCCATATAGGCAAAAGAAACTACACACACATACACACACAAAAAAAACCAGCTCAAGAAGAATAAAGAAAGTTTTAAAAAAGTATGCTTTGATCTGCATTCAAACTCCATCAGTTCTTTCTCTGATGGATAGCATGTTTCATCATAAATCCTTTGGAATTGTCTTGCCTCATTGTGTTGATGAAAATAACTAAGTCATTCATAGTTGATCATTGTACAATATTGTTATTACTGGTTCTGCTCACTTCACTTTGCAACAGTTCATGTAAGTCTTTCCAGGTTTTTTGGAGAGCATCTTGCTCATCATTTCCTCTAGCACAATAGTGTTCCACCAGAATCATATATCATAAGTTGTACAGCCATTCACCAATTGATGGGCATCCCCTCAATCCAATTCCTTGCCACCACAAAAAAAGAGCTGCTATAAATATTTTTATATATATAGGTAGTTATCCTTTTAAAAAATTCTTTGGGGTATATAGGCCTAATATTAGTATTGCTTGGTCAAAAGGTATGCACAGTTTTATAACTCTTTGGGCATAGTTTGGTAGGTGCGTCTCATGACATTAAAAAAAGTCCCTCTATTTATAAACTTTATAGAATTTTATCTTAAATGGGTGTTGTACTTGGTCAAAGTTTTTTTTCTGAACCTGTTGGTTCATGATCATGTGGTTTTAGATGGTTTTGTTTTCATTGTGATTAATTATGTTGATTTTTTTTCATCCATTATTGAACGTTCCATCCTTGTATCCCAGGTATGACTCTCACTTGGTCATAATGCATGATTTCTTGTACAACAGGTTTTTATTTAAAATTTTTGAGTCAAAAATTTTTTGTCAATATTTGTCAGTGGTCTATAGTTTTTCTTCTATGTTTTATCTTTCCCTGGTTTAGATATTAGGACTAAATTTGTCTCATAGTTTTCCTGATAAAGTACTTTCTAAATTTTAAAGAATAATTTGTATAGTACTGATACCAGTTTTTCTTTAAAAGTTTGATAGAATTCTCCTGTGAATCCATCAAGACTAGGAGCTTTTTTCCTTTTGTAGTTCCTTTACAGCTAGATCTATTTTCTGAGATTGGGTTATTTATGATCTCTGTTTGGTCTATTTGGTCTGCTGTTAGTTTCACTATTTATAAATTTTAAGGTATTCCTCTATTTCTTTTGTGTTCTCAATTTTCTTAGTATAGAAGTGTGTATCTGATTATTCTTTTTACTTTTGTTTTTGTTGTGATTTTGCCTGGCTTATTTGCTATTTTGGTGATTGGGTTTTCTACCCTCTTTTTAATCAGATTAACTAAAAGTTTATCAATTTTATTAGTCTCTTCAGAAAACAAGCTTCTATTTTTATTTTTATTTATCGTTTATATACATACAAGGTAGTAAGCTGTTAACACCCCAGGATGTAATCACAAAAAAATGAGGTAGTACCGTTCTAGAGATTGTGATGCCCTTGATTGAACTTGAGAGATAGCTCTAGTTGGCTATCAGAAAATGGGTCTTTGGGGATAACCTTTGAAAAAGTAACTTCAAATGATTAGATTTGTTCCATTTAGTCTCTGGGCACACAACTAGGTGCCATAGATGGAAGCTACAGAGAAGGCAACTTGAAGTTCAATGTAAAGAAAAAAACTTCCTAACAATTAGAGTTATCCTTTATGTTTTTTATTATATGTCAAGCACTTTGCATTTAATTAATGCTTGTTGACTGATGGGATGGGTCCCTTTCACTGGAATTCTTTAAGCAAGAATTGGAGGAACACTTGTTTGGGATCCTGTGGTAGAGATTCTTGGTATTTGAACTCCCAAAAGAGGTTTGAAATTTCACCATTTGATTTTCAGTCATGTTCACTTTGACCCATATTAAGAAAGACATACCCCTGAGAATGACAACCTGTTAATACTTACCTACAAATTACACTTTATTTTGAATAAATTGATCGGGTTCTTTTCTGAAGATTGATAGGGGAGAAGGGGAGAGTTTGAACATACACAGTGGTTTCTGGACGGGAAAAAGTACTGGGGAAATTTGCCCTACTTTATAATTTTGCTTCTCATTGTCTTTATTGCTTATATACTTTTTCATTATCATGGTTAGCACTGACTATAAACTTTAATGGTCAAGTTTTGGAGGAAGGTGGTCTAAAATCTTCTATCATTTGAACTAGCATTTCTAGCTATCCTGAGTCTCGGTTCTGAGAAATGTCTCTCTTAAAGATGATGAGGGCCTTGTGGTGGTGGAGGAGTGAATATTCCATGCAGCATAATTTAATGATAATTCAATTAAGCATTGCACTGAAGCTGTAATAAAGCCACCGGCTGAGTATAGGCCCATGAATGTAGACAAGGGGTTTTTTGAGAGCTGTCAGGCTTACTGTGGTGATGTTTAAATGAGGTCTTGACTAGTTTTCACAACTTTTGCTCCTTTATCAGGCATCTTTAAGTGTTTGTGTATGGAAGATATGGGTTAATAAGGTGTTTTTTTTGGTAGTTACTGTTTATTCAGGATCTCTTAGAACCTCTAGTACATTCTTCTAGAGCAACAGTTCTCAATCTGTGGGTTATGTTCAATTTGTAACAATGAAAATACATCCTGCATATCAGATATTTATATTACAATTCATAACAGTAGCAAAATTACAGTTATGAAGGAGCAACAAAAATAATTTTATGGTTGGGGGTCACCACAACATGAGGAATTGTATTAAAGGGTCATGGCATTAGGAAGGTTGAGAACCACTGTTCTAGAATGACTTGATATCTTAGAAACTCTTTATTTCAAGAATGTAATTTTATTTACTGGTTTTGTTGAATCACATAGATTAATTTATCTCCCAGAATTTGGTGAGTTTTATGAGAATGAACTGGGTCAGACTGGATGGCAGGTACAACAGACTAATGCCTTTATCACCGTTTCTCACTTGCATTGCTTTCAAAGTTCAGACATTGCTGTTTCTATGAAATTGTAATGTGAGAAGTGTGAAACACAGGATGTTTTGAGTTTGTCTGACTTCTACTGCATGTTTAAAAAAACCCCTGAGGTTAGAAATCAAACTGTGTTTGGCCTAATACCAGGACATTTTTTGGAAAGGTATAAATTATGGACCTAAACCAACAGATTCTTCTGATGTTTAGAACAACACTAGTTCCTTCCCTGCTGCCTACGTGCATAGGCTCAGGTGTCCTTCATTCTTTTCACTTGACCCTCCCGCCTCCTCAAGCTATTGCCCTATTTCTCTCTTTCCTCTCATGGCAAAAATCCTAGAAAAACCATGTATACTCTTTTGCTTCCCCTCACTTGTCAACTCCTTGAAATCTGGCTAATGAACCCAAAAGGTACTGCTCTCTCCTGAGCAATAAGTGATTTCTTTCCTTCTTTTTTGGAGGCAATTGGGGTTAAGTAACTTGCTCAGGGTCACACAGCTAACAAGTCTCTAAGGCTGGATTAGAACTCAGGTCCTCCTGACTCTAAAGCTGGTGTTCTAGCCACTGAACCACCTAGCTGCCAAGTAAATGATCTCTTAATCAGTACATCTAATCGACTTCTTGTAGTCTTCATCCTTGACCTCATTACGGTGTTACACAGTTGTCCATTACATACTCCCATAATACTCTCTCCTTCCTTGACTTCTGTGACACTTCTGTTTCATGGCTTTCTTTCTGTCTGACAGCTTCTTCTCAGTATTCTTTGATAGATCATTGTCTGTGTCTCACGTGCTATGCAGGGGTCATCGGGACGCTGTCCTGGACTCTGTTTTCTATGCATTCTCTCTAAGCAGTGTGGTTCTAATTGGTTCAAATAGTATTTCTATGTAGATGGCATCCAAACCTACATATCTAGGTTTGAGTCTCTCTTGACTCTCAGTCCTGTATCGCCAGTTTCCTGTTGGACATCTCCACCAAGATGTTCCATAAGCATCTCAGATTCAGCATATCCAAAATAGATCACATTATCTTCCCTTCCAAACCTTCTCTTCCTGCTTTCTGCCAGGGACATAACACTTCTTCCAGTTGCCTTCATTTGGAACTTTAAGAATTATCCTCAGCTTTTCTTTCTCTATAACCTACTCCTACTCCTACATCCAATCCCTTGACAAATCTTTTCTATCTTATCCCATGACAATGTCTAATGACTATTTCTCTTTACTCATACAACTACCCCCCGGGTTTAGGACACCAATTGCTTGGACAACTGTTATAAACTCTAAATTGGTTTGTCTGCTCCCAGTTTCTTCCTTCTCCAGCTTTATCTCCACAAGTGACAAATGGATATTCCTAAAGCAAAAACCTGAATATGTCAATGAGGCTCAAGAAGTGGTTACCTATTTTTGTTGTTCAGTCATTTTCAGTTGTGTCGCACTCCGTGATCCCATTTGAAGTTTTCTTGGCAAAGACATTGGAGTGGTTTGCCATTTCTTTCTCTAAGTCATTTTACAAATGAGGAAACTGAGGCAAATAGGGTTAAGTGACTTGCCCAGAGGCACACAGTGAGTATCTGAAGCTGGATTTGAACTCAGGAAAATGAGTCTTCCTGACTCCAGACCCAATGCTCTATGACCTCTTAGATAAAATACAAACTTTTCTTCGTTACTTAAAATTCTTTGCAACCTGGCTCCAATTTATCTTTCTAGATTTATTCTACACTACTCCTCATGTACTCTCTGTTCCCACTAAACTGGCCTACTTGTGGTTGTGTCAAATCAGATAGGTTAATTTGTCTCCCAGAATATGGTGAGTTTTATAAGAGTGAACTGGAGGGGGCAGTTAGGTGGTGCGGTAAATAGAGGAACAGCCCTGGAGTCAGGAGGACCCGAGTTCAAATCCATCCTCAGACATTTAACACTTACTAACCATGTGACCTTGGGCAAGTCACTTAACCCCAATTGCCCTGCCTTCCCCCCTCCAAAAAAGAAAAAAAAAGGATGAACTGGGCCAGAGTAGATGGCAGGTGCAGCAGACTATCCACAACATTCTGATACACACCATTCCATGTCCTACTTCCACACCTTTGCATAGGCTGTGCCCATTCTTGAAATCCTCTACCTCTTTACCTGCAACTCCTGGAATCCCTATCTAGATTGAATGTTAAGCTCATGCATCACCTCCTACATAAAGATTTTCCTATTCCCCTCTCCCTCTCCACCAGTTTTTAACTTTTCTCTCAGAAATTATTTTGTATATTTTTATATTTATTTATCTGTGTAATGTTTGTTTACCCCCATAGAATAAAATCTCATTGAGGGTGGGGATTGTGGTTGGGTTTTTTTTGTTTGTTTTTGTCTTTGAATCCTTATTGCCTAGCAGGGTGCCTGGAAGGTATTAAATAAATACTTCTTTAAGTTAATTAAATTGAATAAAAATAATGGCTTTAATTACATGCATGGAGAAGATATGGGCTACCAAAGACTGTTTTTCCCCTTTATTCCTTCTGCAAATATAATCATAGTTGTATGGAAAAAGGAAGAAGGCAAGCGATGGAAGAGAAATGATCAGAATCCTATTAGGACACATCAAAGTCTAAGTTAAAGCAAGGCGATAAGGGTTGTATTCATAGGACTATTTCTATGATCTGACTCTCAAGTCTTTTTAGGCATATTTATTTTAATTTTAAATTTTTGTTCCAAATTCTCTCTCTACCTCCCCCCCCCCAACCTCTTCTTCACCCATTCGTAAGGCAAGAAATGCTACCCATTATACATGTAAAGTGAGGCAAAAATATGTTTCCACATAAGCTACGTTTTGGAAAAAAAGAGAAAAATAAAATGAATTTAACCATATTTAGATGCACACAGTACAACACCACCTTCTGTAAAATAGTGGAGCAGACAAGAATAGAGCTCATTATCACAGATTTCAAAGCCTCTGTAAGACGTCTCATATGACTGCCTGGCTGTCTCTGTGTTGGTTCATATGGCATTCTCTGTGGTCCAATGGCATCTCTTGTTGTCGCCTGTACCTGTGGGTGCCTTTCAGAAGTGCTCAGATGGTCTTACCTGGACTAACCCTAGAAAATAAAAAATTGATCCAAGAGTGGCTAATAAAGGGAACCAGGTCAACTCTATCAGAGCAAAAACAAATAAAGAAAAAACAAATGGGACTTGTTGGAATCTAGGAGATGAAAGAAGGTTCTGTGTTTATTGGAGGAAAGGAGAGTAATGTCAGTGAAGAGGTTTAGGGGAGTAGTCCCATCTGGGTCACCAAATGAAGAAGCTTGGAAAGTGGGGGTACCCAAGGGATATCATATGAATCCCTATTGGGTTCTTGTCTGGAAAGAAATTTGCCAGGACCCAAGCTGTCTTTTGGCAAAGTTTCAAAGTTTATTGTTATGCTTACTTAGTAGCAGACAGGAGAAATAGGGGGACCTGCAAAGTGCGGGGATCTAAGGTAGAGTTATAGAGTTTTACGCTCCGCAGCAGGCAGGAAAAGGTTAAGGATAGCCTGCAAAGAGCTGGGGCTTGAGGTACAGTTTTTATAACCATAAAATTGTCAGTCAGAGGTTAATTATGCTAACTAGGTAGGTAAGGGTGGGGTTTGGGAGGAGTTTAGGAGTGGTCAGTGCTTAAAGGGACATGCACTTTTTGTATCAATTGTGCAGGCAAATTGCCTATAATTCACTGGGAAATCACCAGAGGGGGGAAAAGGGGGGACCTATGCAGAGGTGTGGTTTGGGGCTTGTGACATCACTAGGTTACTTCTGATCAAGGATGAATGAGATATGTCCAATATGGCTGTTGGGAGAATAGGCTTGATTGTTTCCAAGTCTGGGAACTAGACTGATTAGGGATCCAGGAGGTACCATATTGAGATGGAGTTATCTTGTCCGATAATGTTCAAGGCTTTTGGGTGCAGCTGGCCACTTAGAACAAAGGGCCTATGCATTTCTCTAAGGGTTTGTTTATAGAATACTATTGAAGGATTCACAGGTGCTTGTCTCTAGGCAAACTTTCAGGCTGGGGGAAGGGAAGAGGCAGAGTGAATGCCTTTATGGCTGGGGGAAAGTGTGACTTTTACAACTTAATTACACAGGCTTACAAACTGATGTTACATACATAGGTACCCAAACACAAATGAGATTTTACAAACTGAGGTTATGGACAAAAGCATCCCAGACCGCATCATCAGAAGAATCTGGAAGTCACTGGTGAGAGGAGAATTTAGATGAAGGAAAAACATAAAGCAAACTAGTACACAAATAACCAGGAGTTTAAACTTCAGAAGTTTGTCCTAGCAAGCTTCTCCTGCTATTTTTAGAGGCATAATATTGGGTTGAATAACAAGTAGGATATGCAGAAGATAGGAGTCCTAATTCTAGCCCTGTCCCTAAAACTTGCTAATATATAACTTGTCTGCCTTGGTACAATTCCTCCCTTCCCACCTTGCTACCCCCCTAGTTTATGGTGCCTCCTTCCTTTAAAGTTACTTTTAAATTTACTTTGTATGTATGTGGTATGTGTGTGCATATGTATATGTATATATATACATACACATACATAGACACATAAACATATAAGTATGTATATGTATGTATAGTATATATGTTGTTTCCCTCATTAAAATATAAGCTCCTTGAAGTCAGGAAATATTCTATTTTTGTATTTGTATCCCCAGTATTTATTACAGTGTCTAGCACTTAGCAGGCACTTAATAAATGCTTATTCATTAATTTCTCACCAGAAATCCCATTTATATGGACACTTAAAGGGTAAATTATGTATTTTTAAGGATAGCTTTAATATCTTACTCTTTGAGCAATCCTAGAAACTCACTAAAGAACCCACAACTTTCTGTTTTATTTCTTACTGGTTTGAAGATTTGTTATTCCAGATTCATATTTAAAGAAGAGAAATTTGATGTATGGGAAAGACTGATGATCATGGTAAAAATCAATGAGTTCAAACAAAAGGGAGGGGAAAAAAGGACATCTTAATTCAAGTTTTACTTCTCTCCTGTCATCTATCCCCCTAACAGTACTGGAAAAGCATACTTTTAAAATATGACAGAAAAAATGTGAACTTCTGACCCATGGGATATCCAGGACATTTCTGATGCTGGGTTCCCTGTTCTGACATAGGTTGTCCCTATTTTCCACTTGTAATTTGTTGTTTTTTTTTAACTATTGGAAAGGAGCCAATATAGAGTTACTCATGAAGCTGATGAAAACAGTCTCTTCCCATAACCAATTCATTGTTATAGAAACTGAAAATGGAACAATAATAAGAATTGATCTAGCTGAAATGATCACGGCCTTTGCTGTCTTCTTTCAACCTAGCTTAAAACAAAATGGCATCAATGGTGGAAGTGCCCATATCAGTGAGGTCATAGATTCACTGAAGTTTTGAAGAATTAAGTCTCTATCTTTTTTTTCTACTCTTTTGGCAAAAATCAAAAATAAAAACTATTTTTTTTGCCGAAATATATTCTTTAAGGTTTGATAACTAATGCTGCAACTAACACACTCAAATTAGAAATACAATCCTAGGCTCCCCAAAACAATAGCAGATAATTAGGTTAGATGTTAATGCTGTTCATTAGGATGATTTTGCTTTTGATGATGTTTGCAAGCCACTTTTCTTAGAGTGAAACTTTCTCTAGGATTATAGGTAAGTACCTGTAATCCCAGCTGCTTCATAGGTTGAGAGTGTCTGGTCTCTTGAGCTTGGGAGTTCTGAGCCTAGGGGTTTGGTACTAAGTTCCACTTTAATATGGTGAGCCCCCAAAGAGGGGCAGCAGGTTCTGTAAGGAGGAGCAAAGCTGCCCAGGTCAGAAAGGTAGCAGGTCAAAGTTCCCTTGCCCATCAGAATGGGACTGAACCGCCTACATTTCTAGCCTAGGGGAGACAGGGAGGCCAGGAAGGAAGGAAGAATGGAAGGAAGGAAGGAAGGAAGGAAGGAAGGAAGGAAGGAAGGAAGGAAGGAAGGAAGGAAGGAAGGAAGGAAGCAAGAATGGAAGGAAGGAAGGAAGGAAGGAAGGAAAGAAGGAAGGAAGGAAGGAAGGAAAGAAGGAAGGAAGGAAGGAAGGAAGGAAGAGAGAAAGGAAATAAAGGAAGAAGGCAGGGAACAGAGAAGGAAGGAAAAAGGGAAGGAAGGGGAGGATGTTGGTAGTCTTCACAGTACCAGGAAAGTTAAGAAGAGGGTAGGGTTTGGGGAAAAGGTAATGAGTTCAGTTTTGGACATGTTGAGTTTAAGATGATTATGGGACACAGTTTTACAAAAGGGTTTGTAACATATCTAATTGACAAATGATTGCTTTGTCTGTTGCCAATCATAATCTGTTAAGATAGAGTCAAGGTTCTGTTCAGGATGCCTGCTACCACAAAGCTCTTTTGATTGCCCACAGTTGTTAGTGTTGTTCCCCTGAAATGATTTGTGTTGAGTAACCTGGGTACATGTTGTTTCTCTAGAGTAGATTGTAAGCTTCTTGAGAAGAAGAACTATTTGTTTCTGTTTTTCTATTTCCCTCCCCAAACAAGGGCACGCTTGATAAATGCTTACTGAATGCTAAATGAAGAGTTCATTGAAGAATAGTTAGTCAAGAAGAGGTTTTTTTTTAATTAGAAGTTTAGTTTGTTCAAGGCACTATGCTAACTTTTGGGAACACAAACACGCCCACAGACACAATCCTTTTGTCAAGAAGTTCATTTAATGGAAGAGACAACATACCAAAAAATTGTACATACAAGACATATTCATTGTAAGTGAAAGATGATTTCAGAGGATAAGCACCAGTAGTGTGTGGGGCTCTTTTCAGGAATCCAGGGAAGCCTGGAGGCTGACTTGAAGAAGAAAGAATATTCCAGCCATACTGGACAGCTGTTGCACTCTTAGAAACTCTAAACAGGCTCGTGTAGCTGGATTGTACAGAATTCAGAGGGGAGTAAGGTGTAAGAACACAGGAACATTAGAGAGACTTAGTTATGAAGAGCTTTAAATGCCAAAAAATCATTTTATATTTGATCCTGAGGTAACAAGGAGTCACTGTAGTTTGTGGAATGGGGTTGGGGTGAGTGATGTGATCAGATCTTAGGAAAATGACAGCTGAGTGGAGGATGGATTGAAATGGAAGAAGACCAGAGGGAGGGAAAGCCTAAAGAAGGCTGTGTCAGTGTTCCAGCTAAGAGGAGAGGAGGAGCTGCATGAGGGTGGGTGTCATGTAAGTGGAGAGAAGGGAGAGGGCCGTGAAGATAGAAAAGATAATTCTTGGCAGCTGGTTGGATATTGGTGGTGAGGGGAGAGGTGAGTGAGAGTGAGGAGTAGAGGATGACATTTAGTTTGTGAATCTGGGAGTCTGCTAGGATGGCACCCTTGACAGTAATAAGAAATTCAGAAGAGAAGAGCATTTGGGGTGAAAGAGAGTGAGTTCTGTTTTGGACATGTTGAGTTGAAAGGAGAGCCAAGAATGAAGGGAACTTCTGTGGCTTACCACACTACCCATAGAACTACATTTTTTCTAACCTGGATCTCTGCTAAACAGATAATGAAAATGGTACGCATGACATTTGTATAGATAGACTGAATAAAGTTAGAGAATTTAGGATACTTATCACTAGTCTGTAGGGAGGAAAACCTCCCTAGTTATTAAGTAGCTGAGTTTGTGGGGGAAAACTTGTCCTAATAATTTATTTATTAGTAATCCAAGAAGTTGGTCACATAAATTTGCTTTAAAATAGTAGTCTTCCTGCCCCCGAGCCCTCCCATTGAAAGCTTCTCCTTGTGTGTCATCGTTAGCTACCTCATACCAGATTTCCTGATGTGAAATTTACTTCTTGAACGTGCCTCAAACCCAGATCACTCTGGATACTACAGTTGGAAAGGTATGTGCTGTTTGTCCTATGAGAAATATTCCTGTCCATTTGCCAGGAAAGAAAGTTGTATGTGGTTCCCTAACATTGTTCAGTTTACAGATTGTTCAGGTACACATCATTCAGTCCCCTAATTTCTTGATGCTGAAAGCAGATGGAGGTCATGTGATTTTGCTTGTTCTGCCTTTGGTCTTAATTTTGTGAGGGCCAGCTGTGTATGGAATGACTCAGAGATACCCTTACGTGATTGTTTTGTTTGATTGGAGCAGATCACAAAAAGTTGGTGTTTTCTTGCTAGTCCACCACTAGTGAGTAGCAGTCCTTTATGTGTTTAAGTTTGCTCTTATCCCTTCATTTTTTTCTCTTTAATTTATTTTCAGTTTTTTTTCTAGTAGTTAATTCGGTTTCTAAGTTCTTTCTTGACTGGGTGATCTATTGGCATGTTTAGCTATGAAGGAATGAATGAAAAAACATTTAAGACCTTGCTAAGAGACAATAGCTATGCTGAGCACTGGGAATACAAATAGGAAAAGTGAGATTGACCCTGCTCTCAAAGAGTTCACACTCTAATTGAAGGAAGTTAACACATGAAAGAAGATTGGAAGTCAGAGCAAATGAAAAGGCCTGGAAGTCCATGCACAGTTTTTGGGTTTTTTTTGATGACTATCAAAGTTTAAGAAATTGTTCTGAGGCTGTCGCTTTGTAAGGTACCATTCAGCTTTTTAGGATAATTTAGGTCTAGCTTTGTCCAAAAACAGGACAGTGTAAAGGAATTTTGGAGATATCTTTTACTTTTTAATTTTTTAAATTTATTTTTGGTTTAGAACATTCAGTTCCACAAGCTTTTAAGTTTTAAATTTTCTCTCCCTCCCTCCACTCCCCCCCTCCAAGACAGTGTATTATTAAATCTGGACCACACAACTAATAAGGTCAAATTTGAACTCAAGCTCTCCTGACTCCAGGCCCAGTGCTCTATGTAGTATACTACTGGCTACTTCTGGCAGAGAAGAACTACTCCTCTTCCTACGTGCCTATACTGGGTAATGAGTCATAGGAAACATTATCACATTAATCATGTTTACAACATGAAGAATTATAACCAATGGAATGAGTCATGAGAAAGAAGAAACAAAACAAAACAAAAAGTAGAGGGAGCACATAGTATGCTTCGGGAGACATCTTTCTAACTATGATGTGTAATACTGCTTTAGGCAACTCTACCCCATCCACCCCTATCTCCTACACACAGTCAGAACAATTCCAAGAACACAAGCATAGTTTGGAAGTGAGAGTCTGGCTCTTTAGCGTGCAAAGTTTTATCCAGAAAAGTTAATATGTGTCCTAAATAGGTAAAGATCTTTGGGTTACCTCTGCTTGGTATACATTGGAATGGATGGATTGGTGGGACTACTGTTTGTTTATTTTCTCTGAGGGATTGAAAACAAGGTGGGCCACTGAGAGTCATCAGTATAGGAAAAGAACCTGTCAGTAATAAGACAATTATTCAGGAGTCTTCTATCCCTCTTTGCTTTCAATTATGCCCTTTTTTGCTTGAATCTGACCTTGCATTTCAGTATCAACCATAAAAGAAAGTTTGTTTCGTTGTATTGCTAACATAGTAAAAAAAAAAAACCCTACCAAAATCCAGCTTTTGAGAGGCACAGCTATTTCAACTCAACAGTGGTGATAGGTATGTGCTTAATTGACTTACATTTAGGAAAATGGGTCTTTAGGTCCTAGATGAGGCTACAGTTAACATGAACTATTTAGCTAGGGTTTTTCCCCCCTTTTCTAATGGGAAATGGGTTGGCAAATATGTTTGGAAAACAATATTCTAAAGTCACTGGATGTTGACTACTGTTTTCCTACAGTAGACCAGGCAAAAGAGGCCACAGGAAAACACAGCCAGTAAATCCCTCTTTTCAGTGACCCAAGCTCAAAAAGTTTTCCAGATGGTTCCCTAATGTGTCATTCCCCAGGCCTAAATTGTTTTGTATCTTTAGCTATTCCATATGGCCTTTGGCTTCCTTCTTCCCCAAATTGATGACTCATTACAGGCACGTAGGAAGAGGAGTAGTTCTTCTCTGCCAGAAGTAGCCAGTAGTATATTACGTAGAGCACTGGGCCTGGAGTCAGGAGAACCTGAGTTCAAATTTGACTTTATTAGCTGTGTGGTCCAGATTTAAACTCAATTTCCTCAGTTGTTAAGTGGGATCTCACAGGGTCGTTGTGAGGATAACAATTAGATAATATTTGTGAAATGCTTAGCGAAGTGCCTTCGCACAGTAGGCGCTATGTAAATGTTAGCTATAATTAATATTAATCCATCATCTAGATTTTAAACTCCTCAAGGGCAAGTACTATATATGATTTTTCTTTGTTTCTCCGCCAACCACCTTGTATAGTGTATTACGCATACAGCAAACATTTAACAAATGCTTTTTGGACCAATGGGTGGATAATAATGAATTTTACCATTTTCTGTGACTAACAGAATATGACTGCTATAAATACTGAGAACATGTTGCTTCTTGGTTCTAATAGAACACATTATGTTCAAGAAGCACCATACAGTAGTCAGCAGGAGCAGCTTTAATTTACAGTGGGAGAGGAAGGCTCTGGAGGCTAAAATACACTAGTTTGTTCTGTGATCCCTGGCAAATACCTAACCTGTTTGTTTCATTATTAAAGAAATACAGGATCTCTTAATTGGAAGTGTCTGGGGAGAGCAAAAACTTCTCAGGCCGTTTTGGATTAACTCTCCCCCTCCCCCATACCGCTGTCAATCAGCAACAAGCCCTTTCTGATTTCCTGCCTTTGTGGGCCCCTCTTCCTGGCCACTGGGAGCCAGGGACAACCTGACATCACTCCTCCTTCCCTTGCTTTGAAACCCTTTCTCCCCTTTCCCTTGCTGTCAATCAGCATCGTTGTTCTTTGTAAGCTTATTTCCCAGCCACTAAGAGATAGTGGCAGGCTTCCCTGTGACTTGCCATTGGGGAAGATTTTGGCACTGAGACTTAAGTCTGCCTCTCAGCCAATGGGAGAGGAGACAGTTGGGGAAGGGGTCTTGACTGCGTTAGGGTTTAAACCATGCTCCCTCCATATTGCCTTGCCTCTCCATGAGGATCAGTCATGGGGAAGAGAATAAACTCCTGTTTTTATCCTAAGAGATCTCCGCATTTTTAATTAAATTTTTGGATAGAGTTTTTCATCCCAAACAGAAGGGACCTCAGCAACCATGTCCTTGATCAAAAATCCCCCTCTACAGTATCTACAATAAGTGACCCTCTGGTTTCTACTCCAACTTTTGAATAATTTTAAATATTGGAAATGTTTCTCTTCTATTAAGCTAAAGTCTTTGCCCTCTTTGAAATTTTAATCCATTGTTCTAAATTCTACCCCTGAGTCCAAGCAGAACAACTTCCACCAGATAACTCTTCAGACACTTGAAACAGCTCTGGGAGCTCCTCTCATACCCTAAGTCTTCCTTTCTCCATGCTAAATACCCTGCTTTCCTTTGACCAGTTTTCAAGTGGCATAGTCTCCATAAGCTCCCCAGATTGGCAATGTCCTTTCTGAAATGTGGTATTTAGAACAAAGCAAAATGAACCAGTTGTGGTCTGACCATGTCAGAGGGCAATAGGACTATATTGCCTGTCTCTATTTGGACACCATGCCTTTCAACTGGAGTCTAAGCTACAATTAACTTTTTCTGTTTTGGTTATTATACAAGCGAGGTTCCTGAATGCTCTTATACTAAAAGGCACCCAGTTGCTAACCTAAATGAACAATATTATTTCTTTAGAGTAAACAGAGACTTCCCCCTCCTCCAACTTATTAATTTGGCACTTTCTATGAGCAGAGGTACTCTTTGGATGTGAATTAAAAATACACATGTGGATATACATACACCCACTAATGTATGTCACACATTAACACACATAAGCACATGTATAATACACACATGGCTATGTCTCAAGGAGACAGACACACCATATAAGTGCATGCATGTGCACACATATATGTGAAATATACGTGTGTGTGCACTGTGTACATAGACACACATGCACACAGATAAGATATAGCCATTGCAGGACTTTATTTGTTTGACTGTGCAATTTGTAACAAGGGTTTTGTTTTTCCAAGGGGGGTAGGGAGGTGGGGGTCAAGGTGGGAGGAAAACTATTCAGATATTCTAAGCAGGGTGTGATGAAGACCTGACCTATGGTCATGGGATTATAGGATTTATAGAATTATAGGTGTGGAGCTGGAAGGGCCCTTGGTGGCATCTAGTTGAACTCCCTTCATTTTATAGTTGAGGAAATCCAAGTGCACAGAGGCAAAATGACTTGGTTATGGTCCCTCAACCAGGTAGCAGACAACAGGGTTGGAATTCAAACCAAGGTCCTTTGGTGCCGGGTGAATGGAGAGATGGGGAAAGATGTGAGAGAGACATTGTGGAGGTTTGGCAACTGATTGGCCACAGTTGGGTGGGGGCTGACTGGAATGATGATGGTATCCTCATTAGAAATAGGAACTGGCAGGTTCAGGGGAAAGAGAAATCAGTTTCAATTTGGACTTGCTGAGTTTGTGATGCCTACAGGATATCCATGTGAACATCTAAAGGTAATATCCATCCATGATTTTTTTCAAATGTGGGTCAAATTATGAAGCACATCAGACTCTTCCCACATTCATTTTTGCTTCTTCCACTAATTAGAAGAGGTGTTGGAAAATGTGCTATTTTCTGCTACTTCTAAGAGGATCGGCCACCTGTTTCATAGTGTTCCAAGTCCTTCATAATACTAATACTAATTTACATCCATTCAGTTCTTTAAAAGTCACAAAGTTCTTTCCTCACAGCATTGTGAGGTAGATAGTAAAAACACCACTTCATAGATTGTAAGAAATACAGACCTTAGAGATAAGCCTTTTCAGTCTCTTCATCTTAATGAGATGAAGAAATGAGAAATGGGAAAACTCAGTAAGGTCAAGTGACTTGTCCAAGGCCACACAGCAAGCTAGTTGGTAGCAGAGGTGAGACCTGAATCTAGTTATGACATCATGGAAAGAGTCAGAGGACCTATGTTCAAATCTTGCCTCTGATGCTTAGCTGTGTGACCCTGGACAAGTCACTTAACTTTAATTGGCATTCAGTTTCCTCATCTATTAAATAAGGGAATTGGGTTAAATGGCCTCTGAGATCCCTTCTAGTTCTAAATCTATGATCATATGACTCTGACTTCCAGTCCTGTCTTTCTATCATATCATAATGCCGGCTGAGGAAGCTCACAGAGAAGTTAAGTAATGCAAGAGGACCCATGATGAAACATGTATCCATCTCCTGATAGAAAGGCAATGAATGCAGGGTGTAGAACAAGGCTCTCTCTCTCCCTCTCTCTCTTTCTCTCTCTCTCTTTCTCTGTCTGTCTGTCTGTCTGTCTGTCTCTCTCTCTCCCCATCTCTCTTCCTCTCTATATGTATTTAGTTTTTCATTCCTTCTCCCCTTGCCTACAACTGAGGTAGACAGTGAGAAGGAGAGAAAATTTATGTTTGTATTTAATAAGTATCAGAGTCAAGATCTGAACCCGGCTCTTCTGATTCTAGTATTCTTTCTGCTATACTCCATGACCTTTTTGTCCTTAATAGATTTGAAGAAAAGAACAACCAAGTTTGTTCCCCTGGCTCTAGTGAGGGCTACATATAAACTGTCCTTGAAGAAAAAACGTCTGTTCTCTGAAAGGAAATGTGATTTCCTTTAGTTCTAGTGTCCAGTAACCTTTAGGAGAAGGAAGTTTATTCTTAAATACAAATTAAATTTCCTTAGAATCCATTTAAAATCATATTCTATTGTATTCTGCTAATTAGAGTTGGAAAATAATTAGGCAGCCTCTCCCACATAATCATCTTTGGTAGATTTGAAGCAGGTGACCAGATACTTAGATGTATTAAAGTAAAAGAAAAAAACACTTTGCCTTGGTTTTAAAATCTAGATAAAGGTCTCTGCACATGGTGGTAGCTTAGGATTTTTATTTCTTCTGCAGCCTTTGAAGGTACATGGTTTGTAGGGAGTTAGGCATCATACTAATTATGGTCTACTAACAGGGAGCTTAAAGGGCCCGGCTTAGGAGTTTCGAATTTTTTGTCCTTGTGTGTGTGAGATGATTACTAGTCACATGAAATTTCAGTGCATTTTTGGTAGTAATTTTAATTTCTACTTAGTATTTCTGATCAAGTGAAATTACCGTGAAAATTTTTTAAAAATGAGTCATAAAGAGGCAAATTATAGTTCCTAATGATAACATGCTATACTTGATGGCTTTATGCCACATTCTATTATATAAAAATAGGACTTATCATTAATACTAAATTCTGGGTGCTACTCTGAGATCACAGTCACAAGTTCCTGGAGGGCCCTGGAGATGCCAAGTTTAACTTTCTTTTTCTAAGGAGAACTGTATCTATTCTATCCCAGAAGACAGTAGTCTACCTACTCCATAATTATGCTTCCTTTTTGTTTCCAGATGATGTTGGCCCACCACCTTCCACAGACATTAACCAAAATGAAACCTTTGCCAAGATCATTTTTAATCCCAGTATCATACAGCAAGCCAAGATCGCCCAGAATGGCATTTTAGGAGATTTCATCATTAGATATGATGTGAACAGGGAGCAGAGAGTTGGGGACATTCAGGTAATGAGTTTATGATTTCAATTTTAATGTTTGCTGTCTGCTAGTTTCAGTTAGACGAGTGGTTCCCAACTTGTGGGTTGCAACCCCTTTAGTTGTCGAACAGGGTCTCCTAAGACCATAGGAAAACACATATTTCTGATAGTCTTAGGAACCAAGACACTGCTCCTTTGTCCATCTCCAGGTGGGTCCGCCCACATGCAGATACGCCCACATATGAGTATTAAAGGGTTGCAGCATTAGGAAGGTTGATAACCACTGAGTTAGACTCATCTAAACACTGTCTTGATTTAGCTCGTGTTCTTGTTGCTGGGTAATGTTTAAGTCTCCCAGAAATCCATTTGCTTCCTTAAGACATACCTGTGTCTGTGCCCTCCTCCCTGTGGGTCAGAGGTCCATATTGCTTGCATCTATAAGTAGACCAGGTGGAATCAATCCTCCCTTTTCCCCTGTAGTAAAGTTTATGCAGTAATGATTTAAGTTTGGTATAGATATTAATCAAAATGACTCTTCTGTGGCTAATTTGCCTTGAGATTTTCTTGCTCTAAAGAGTTGATGGATGTGTCAGAATGTCCATAGAATGGACACTTAAGAAATATAAGCATAGGATGCTCCCCATGTTAGATGTTGAAAAAATGTCTGGTGACAAAAACTGTGGAATCCCAAAGAGACTAGAACCAAAGCAAACTGGGTAACCCTATTAATCAGGAATTTATTAAGCTCCTACTATGTGTCAGGCATTATGGTATATCCTGGAGATAAGAAATAGTTTCTACACTCAATTAGCTTATATTCTATCAGGGGAAGCAACATGTACACATTTAAGTATTTGTAAGATATATATATATATGCATACATACATATGTATTACATATATAATAGATACACATAGATAACATACATATATATTAAATTTGCATTTCTTCTTTAAAATTGCAACAGTCAGTATGACCAATAACAAAGTGATTCTATCTCCACACCAGAGGGATTTGACTAGAGCCCAGTTTGAATATTAGGATGGAATTTTATGCATGACAGTAATAATGGGTTCCAAGAAAACTGAGTCAGTAGCATTGGGAAACTCCAGAGAATTTGTCCATTTTTGTTTTCCCCTCGATATGTCTTAGGTTCTGACATTCATATCCTCCCTTCTTTCCAATAGGTTCTGAATGATTACTTTGTGCATTACTTTGCCCCCAAAGACCTCCCTCCTTTACCCAAGAACATGGTGTTTGTCCTTGACAGCAGTGCATCCATGGTGGGAACCAAACTCAGACAGGTGAGTGAGAGCCAATTGTCTTATTATTCTTGGTTTTCTTCCATCCTAGCCTGTGGACAAAGGTCTCTTCTGAGTAAAATCCAGCTGTTGTTGAATATCATTATAAATATCACAGCAAACAACTAATTTTGCTTGGAAACAATACACCATAGCTGAATGGGTTAAGCTGTTGTAATAAGTCATCAGTTCAACATAATGGGATTGGGGAGAGTGGAAAGACTGGCTGAATCTAATCTAATTATGTTGTGGCAACACTGAAACCAAGGTAACTGACTGGTAGCATGAGGAATATGATTGTAATAGCCATGTGGAAGAAGGATCAGATGTGTTTTTCTTGGCTCTGGAAAGCAAAACTAGAAGCAAAGAGTGGGAGGGGAAGACAAACAGATTTAGGTTTGGTATGAGAAAGAACATCCTAACCATTAGAATTACCCAAAGTAGAATGGACAGTATAGGGAGGTATTGGTTTCTTTCTCAATGGAAATGTTCAAACAAAGTTGGAAGATCACTTTTTGAGGATGTGATAGGGAGAATTCTTGGTTAAGTAAAGATTGGACTAGATGAGTTTTGAAGACCATTATAACTCTGAGTTTCTGTGAAGGTAGTGACTAGAGCCAGTTTTATCAAGTTAAAGTGAAAGCCTATTGACATATACATTGACTTAGAAAACCATGAATTAACTTTATCTGTGTTATATTTTTATTTATTTTGCTACACATTTCTCGATTACATCTTAATCTAGTTCCCTCACCTCTGGACTAGACCATTGTACAAGAAATAATCATGTTTAGTGATTGGACTCAGAGAATCTGGGTTTCAAACTTGGCTCTGCTACTTGTATACATGACCTTGGGCAAGTCACTTAATGAAACTGGATTGCGTAGTGGATAGTGATAGACTTGGAGTCAGGAAGACTGGAGCTCAAATCCTGCCTCAAACATTAACTTCTGTGTGACTGTAGGGAAGCCAGATCACTTCTTTGGGCCTCAGTTCCTTCCTGTGTAAAATGTGGATAATAATAGCACCCACATCATAGGGTTGCTGTGAGGATCAAATGAGATCATTACTATATATGTTAGTTATTAATTTCTCTGGGCCTCAGTTTCCTGAACTGTAAAATAAGGGGGTTAGACTTGAGGATCTTTTAGCTCCCTTCAGCTGTGAATCTATGGTCCTGTGATGCTATGATGCTTTGTGGAATTCATCAGAGCAAAGTTGCATTGTTTTATAGCATGATCTTGCTGCTGTTATATATGTTCATCTCCCCCATCACTCTCACTCTCCACTTCTTGCTTTTGCTCTGGAATAGTAATTAAATCAGACAAGTAGGTGGCACAGTGAATAGAGCTCTGGCTTTGGAATCAGTGAGACCTGAGTTCAAATCTGGCTTTAGACACTAGCTATGTGACCCCGGGTAAGTCACTTAACCCTGTTTGCCTCAGTTTCCTCATCTATAAAATGAGCTGGAGAAGGAAATGGCAAACCATGTCACTATCTCTGCCAAAATAATCCCAAATGGGTTCATGAAGAGTCAGATATGACTGAGAACAACTAAACAGCAACAACAATAATGAAATCAAAGGTAGTATTGATCCTGGAAAGGATATGGCAGATCTGCTGTCCTATGGCTCCACTCATAATCCCTGTGACTCATAGACCCAAACTCTGCCCTAGCCTCTATTCTCTTACATGTGCGTATGCCCTATTAGGATATACCTTCTTCATGGCAAGAAGCATCTAATGTTTGTATCTCTCGTGCCTGGTACATAGTAAATGCTTATCCATCCATCCATTCAGACTGACGTTTATCTGAGTGTGTCCCATTTTCATTATTTTCCTGTTCTCCTCCATGACCAAGAGCACATTTTACATTTCAAGATGTAGATGAGGAAGATAAACAACAGATTCAATCAATACACATTTATTAAGCGCACACAGTAGGTGTGCCAGGCAGGCACTGTGCTAAGTACTGGGGATACAAAGATAAGCAAAAGACAGCCCCTGCCCTCAGTGAGCTCACAGCCTAATGGGGGTTGGGACAACAAGCAGACAAACAAGCTTTATACAAGAAATCTAAGAAATACTTAATAGAGGGAAGGCACTAGAATTAAGAAAGGTCAGGAAGTCCTTCCTGCTGAAGTCTCCATGCTGTTTGCTTTCCTTCCTCTTCCTTGGTCACTGAGTTATTAGAATGCCATTCTTCCCTAATCCCCAAAGCCCTGGCATGTTGTTTTGGCTGTGAAGCTGAAGGGTGGCTTCTTTCCAGGAGAACCACCCCAAGCTGGCCAAAAATCTTCCAAGGCCCTGTGAACAATTTCTTAGTGTAATTGCCGACTTGAGTGGGTTTAAAAACTGCTGACTGTTTTAGCAGCTTTCAGATTTTCTGAAGCTACAGCATTTCAAGGGACTGTTGTTAATTGGTACCTTCTGGGGTAAAATGCTGCCACCTCTGCTGGCAAAGAGTATGTTATGAATCTTCCAACATGAGAGG
The DNA here is from genome assembly GCA_028646575.1 of Pseudocheirus occidentalis. Taxonomy (NCBI): domain Eukaryota; kingdom Metazoa; phylum Chordata; class Mammalia; order Diprotodontia; family Pseudocheiridae; genus Pseudocheirus; species Pseudocheirus occidentalis. Next base: position 138,512,377 of record CM053597.1, read on the forward strand.
CTTTTATATGCTGAGAGTTTTAGCATTTCATAGAATCATGGAGATGAAAGGGACCTTAAAGATCATGTACTTCAACCTCTATTAAAGTATGACTCTTTCCTACAACATCCTGGGAACATTGCAATGAATGCCTTGATTGGCTGAATATGGTGAAAGGAATGGCATATGTTTCCAGGCCTAGTGGCATGAAATTGGGTGCAGAGGACACTTGGTCCCTGTTGGGTACAGTTGGTTTCAGAACAGGATAGTGCCTCCATGGCATGACCAAAGACCTTGGACGCCTTCCTCTGTCAACACCTGGGAGGGGGCAAAAGGGAGGAAAGGTGATAGATAACAGATAAAACCTAGGGTTATAGGGAGGCAGATCCTGGGAGAGGAACATCCTAGTGAGGGAATCTTCACTGGCAGTGGCACAGGGCTGGTTGAAAGAGCTAGGCAGTGAGAGTAGAGACCCACAAGGCACACCATCTGTGGGAAGAACATACTCTTCCACATCAGCTCTCTGGCGAAAGCCTTGGCTGCCACATCTGACATTGCTCTGAGGGACAGGGAATGTATTACATTCTCTCTCTCTCTTTCTCTCTCTCTCTCTCTCTCTCTCTCTCTCTCTCTCTCTCTCTCTCTCTCTCTCTCTGTCTCTCTTTAACATACTAGCCTCTATTAGAATATTCTTTCCTATGATGAGCTGGGATCCGCCTCCTTTTAGGTTTCATACATTGTTCCTAGTTATGCCTTCTGGGGGCCAAGCAGGACAAATTGAATTTTTCTCCTTAAGTATTTGAAAACAGCCATCATGTCTTAATACTTTTGCCAAAGGCTTACCCATTTCCCTCAAACTCATGAATTAGGTTGAAGTGTCTCATCTTAACAAGCCCTGAAATACTTTATATTGTCACTAATATGGTATGGTTGGGGGATAGAAGGCACTTAGAAGTCCCTGGAAAGACTCCTGGATCAAGTGTTCTAGCTTTCATAATCTAACCATAGCAGGATTATGAATTTGGAAGAAAAGTGGAATTGGCTGGGAATTAATTTTTGAAAGCTCTTTTTAGTTATTCAGCTTTTCTCATGGCCATGTTCTTCTGCGTGATTCCATAACAAACTTACCCAGGAGGTGAATTCCTGTTCTTCAACTTGTTGATATGTGAAGGCTATTTTCCTAGTTCTAGAGCAAACAATGACAAGCAAAGGTAGTTTGCTCTTGTAATTCTCAGGAAATGTGGTGAAGAGATGGGGGGGGGGGTGTAGTAGGCAAAGGAAGAAAGATAAAATATCTTTTTTATGTTACCATTTTGCTGAAAACAATGACCTTACTCTCAGTAGCCTGTGTCCACAGGAAGCATAAGAAGATTGCCTGGTCTAACAAGTCCGCCTTTCCTTGATCAAGGATTTTATTTTTGACTTCTTTCATTTTCTGGGCCACCTGTGTTAAAAGAGCCAGCACTGGTCCACAGATATTAAAGAGTCTGCTCAAAAAGACCCTCCTGGACAAGTATAGAGTGATTAATGCACCTTGTGGCAGATAGTTTTCTTGCTATGGCTTTTCGAAAACTTGTAGACAATCAGTATTGTTCTAGTATAATACTAGATGGTTTCCCATATAGCTTTTAAAAGGTTTTCTTCTTCATCTCTTCAATTTATTCAGTAGGTTTAGGGGATAAAACCAAATAACCAGCCCTGAGTTCCAGGTCTGTAATTGTTAATCTAAAATTAAGAATGTGGGATCTAGTGGGTATGGTGTTGAATTGATTATAATGGACCTTATGCTCATTATTTCTCTCTCCTCCATTGATTTGCTATACTTTGTAAGGTTTTAGTTTTTCTGACAGTGAGCAGGGCAAGTCTCTCCCAGGAGGCATTAAGAAATCCTCTCCTCTCCTCTCCTCTCCTCTCCCTCTCCTCTTCTCCAATTAGCTTAGACCTGTGCAGCTCAGAACTCCCAAACTCAAGTTATCGACCAGACTCAACCTTCCTGGCAGAAGGAATTACAAACATGCTCCTCCATACTTGGATGTTTTATCTTTTTCCAAGAATGAGTAATACAGCCTTTAGCCTGCCATGATGTCTGTGTACTTCCTCTGTGCCCCTAAACCCCCTGCCAAAGAAGAAAATCTAGCTAACTTATCATAAATGTAAATGACAAAGGAATATGGCCCAATCTCTGATAGACTAGTGGTTCTTAAACTTGATTATTTGATATCTAGAGCATTAACCAAGCCTTTGGCATGTATAGGGGACAAATATTTCTTGCCTTGCCCTTCTTCCCATTCTCACAGTTTAAAATTCCGATAGAGGGTGAGGTACAAATAGAGAGAAGATAGTATGCATGATTAGGAACAGAAGTCCATCCCTAGGGTTTAGAGTCTTGATAGTATATATTACATTGAATGAGCAAACAGATTCATCTCAGAGAGATGAAGAGATTTATCCCAAGTTCATATCTATTAGTTAAGTGGTGGCATTGATATTACAATGCAGGTCTTCTGAATTCCAGTCCCATGTTTTTTGTTCTCTCCAAAACAAAACCCAAATAAGTCCTGTGAGGCTCTTGAAGGTGTGCATCATGGGCCTGGAAGAATCCACAGGAGCAAGAGCAGCACTTGGAAGGTGCCAAGTGGAGGTTGTCTGATCCACTTAGGAGAGAATTTGTTAAATGGACATAGGGAGATAAGAAAGGAGGAGGGTTGAAGGGATATGAAGATAAACGAGACTACCTGAAAATTCTTTCACGAACCACTGAAAATTGGCAATACTCAGATATCACACAGAGTCATTCTTAGCACTCTCCCTCTTCCTCATACTATCTCCCACCCTGCTTAGCTGTCAGGTTGTTGGCCTTTGTGTACACATTTGAAAATGAGCCCACAAGAAGAGAGGGAAGCATAGCCACCCCCTGCCTTTGTCCTAATCTTGCTCTCTGGGGCAATGACTAATTGGAGTATAATCTGAGGTCATTTCAGTTGATAGCAACTCACCAGAGAAGGGTAAATGCCTTTGTCAACACTTGGCCACTGACAGATCAGTGTTGTAGAAACATCACAACTATGTGAAGAACTGGGACTTGGGACACTTTATAGACAAGAGAAAGAGCGGATGTTTCCCAGCTATGACTCAGAGACATGAAGTAATACATGAAAGACAGAAAGAAAATTTTTTTTTCTTCTAGTCCATTAGCATGGATTTGAGTTTTTTGTTTAAAAAAATCTGCATTTTAGTAATAGTAATATAATTTTTAACATACTTTTCTAATTCAAGTCCCTGTAGTTTCTTCTAAGAATTTGGAGGCAAATAAAAATGTTCTGGACAACAATTACTAGGGTATTATTTGATAAGAGACACCTCACATCTTGAATTCCAGAGCAAAAATTGAATACATAGTCAATCAACAAATATTTATTAAGTGCCTACTGTGTGTGTGAAACATTGTGATAGGCATTGGAGATAAGAGAGACAAAAATGAGACAGTTCCTATCTTCAAGGAACTTATAATTTACCAGGGGAGACTTGTACATATGTTATAAATTTATAGGATATATACGTATATGTGTGTATAGATGCATATGTATATTATGCATGTGCGTATATACATACCTACACATATGTATGTATATACATATATAATATACATGTACACATATATACATATATAATATACATGTACACACACATATATACATATAAACACAAATAAGTACAAGTTAACTTGGATTAGGGGAAGGTGCTAGAAGTAGGGGCAGCTAGGTGGTGCAGTGGATCTGGAGTATAGAAGACTCATCTTCCCGAGTTCAAATCTGGCCTCAGATACTTACTAACTTTGTGTCACCCTGGGCAAGTCACTTAACCCTGTTTGATTCAGTTTTCCCATCTGTAAAATGAGCTGGAGAAGGAAATGGCAAATCCCTCCAGTATCTTTGCAAAGAAAACCCCATATGGGGTTACAAAGAGTTGGACACAACTAAAAATGACTGAATAACAACACTGGAAGTAAGAGGAATCAGAAAAGGCTCCCTGTAGAAGGTGGCACTTAAATTTTGAAGGGCACGAAGGATTCAGAGAGAAAGAGGTGAGGAGAGATGCCTTCTAGGCAGACAGATGGTAATTGGAGTTTGGAGTGAGGAAGAGCAAGGAGGACAGTTTGACTGAACTCCATGTAGCATCGACAAAGAGAAGTAATGTAGGAAAAACCTGGAAAGAGAGCTTGTGAAGGCAGGTTGTGAAGGACTTTAAGTGCCAAACAGAAGAAGACTTCATACTTAATTCTAGATTAATAGATGGAAGAGACCTCCAGCATCAATTAGCTTAAGGCTTTTGTTTTGCAGATGAGGAAATGGATGCCAAGATCACAAAAATTCGCAGTCAGGATTAGAATCTTGGTCCTCTGACTTCAAATTCGGTTCTCTCTACCCTTGAGTCATCAGCATGACCAAAGGCACGTAAACAGGAATGAGCACAGTGTATTCATGGGACAGTAAGAAGATAGATGGTATTGGCTAGAGGGCCGGGGTGTAATGGTTACAGAAGTAGAATCTTGAAAGCATAAAGAACTTGGAATTTTATGTTCAGAGAAATTGGCAACAGCTTTTGAACAGGTGACCAATACAATGAAAAAGATGTTTTAAGAAGTTTAAACTCCTGAAAAATGCTGTCTACCTCAGGTCAAAGCATACTTTTCCCCCTTGCTTTCTTCTTTTTCCTTTTTTTTTCGGTCTGTGTTTTCTTTTGCAAGCATGGCTAACATGGAAACATGTTTTTGCAGCACTGCTAATTTATAACCTATATCAAATTGTTTGCATTCTTAAGGAGGGGGGAGGGAAGGAAGGGAGAAAATTTGGAACTCAAAATTTTTTTTAAAATGAATTTTAAAAATTGTTTTACATGTAATCAGGGGAATAACTAATACACACACACATATATACATATACACACTTTAAAAAAGTTAAATCTTCCAATCATATACAGTATGGATTAGAGTGAGGAAAGACTAAAACCAGGCAGAGAAGTTTGGAAGCTATTTCAGTGAGCCTGGTGAGAGGAGATCAGGATTTGGATGGAATAGCGGCAAAGGAAAAGGAAAGAAATTGCTGGATATAAGAGACATTTCAAAGGTAGGGCTTAGCAGATTAAATATGAGGGATGAATGAAAGGGAGAAGTAAGAAATAATTTCTATGTTTTGAGGCTGAAATAATGGTTTCCCCAAGGACAGTAGTTTGAAGAGAAGAGCAGAGGTTAAAAGACTGAGCATTAGTTGGGGTTAAAGGAAGAAGACAGAGGAAAAGCAGTTGGAGAGAAATACAACTAAGTCACTGTGGTGGAACAGAAACTCTGGGCAAACTGCTCTGGAATGGAAAGGTTAAACCACAGTGTTAATTGCCCCACAGGGAGAGAGAAATGAGGATTGAGAAAAAGACTTTAGTGATGATCAAGATGTGAGTCCTAGGGGACTGGTAGTGACAGAAGTTAATCTGAAGAGGGGCAAAGGCAGGAATGGTTGGTAAATAATTTTCCAACCAATGTGGGCAAGCTCATAATACCACAGAAGTTTATATGCTAAAGATGCCTCATTAAATTAGGGGCAGAGACTGCTCTAAGAGCCTTTAGGTTTTTAATGCTGAAGCATAGTCATAACTGGGGTAGGCCTATTGGGAGCTTGACTCCACTGAGAGTATCAAAATTTGACAGGCACTAATTATACAATCTTAAGGCATGCTTCCTCTTCTACTTTTTCCCTCCCACTTCACCATGCAGGGAGGCAAAGGCACTCTGCCTGTCTCCTACACTAAGTCATGAGCGTCTTGTTGGCCAACGCTTCCTCCACCTGTGGACTCACTTCCTCCTTTTTACCCTTCCTTCTCTTCCTTCCCTACCTCTCCTCCAACCTTATTCCTTCAGCAGTAAAAACTTTGAGGTGTTATTTGGCACATTTCCTCTTTGGTGGCCACTCTATCCTTCTGCCTCCTTGCCTCAGTAATACAAATCTTCAGACTCTTTCCGTGGTCTGCCAAGGGAAAACCAGACTGCTGATGGCAAGGAGTGACTGAACAAATGTTCTTCTCAGTCAGTCCTGAATACTGTCCAACATTTGTCTGATAACCTCTGCACCAAGAAGGCCTGCTTTTGGTCTGGGCTTCTGGTAAATTAGCACATTCATGAACAAAGCTGTCATCTCACTGGATACTGGCTATTGCCAGCCTCGGCTACCCATAATTTTCAAGGCCCGGGGAAGGGAGAGGGCATTCTGCTTATCACAACTTCGTTTGCATTTATGACTGATATGTCCTACTTCTGTCTGAGAATAATATGAAATTGTTTTTCATCTGCCAGGTAGAAAATAATAATACTTCCTGACTCACAAAAGGCTAGAGTTAGTAGAAAAGAAGTAAAAAAAAAAACCCTAAGACTATCAGGCAATAGTTTTAGCAGTGCTTTCCACACTAGTACCAATACAGTGATGCCTCAAGTGGTATGTGAAGAAAAATAGTGAGTATTTCATCACACTGGGGGCATTTTTTTACTTGAAGTGAAATTCTTATTAACCTGTGGTTTGATGTTTTGGTTTTAATAGCCAAAAGGACCCTAATGTTCTGTTGTAGTCCCTGACCCCAGAAGTCTGTAGTAATTTGCTTGAAGGCTCTAAGAAAAGGGGGGAGGACCCTTGTAAATATTTAGTCTCTTACGTATCTTGGCAGTCCTCTAGTGATTTTCCTGTGTTGCTGAATAATCACTGAACATGTACCATCACCATTGCCAAGAGTCCAGGCCTGATTTACAGGAGGGGAAATTTGACTAATGTTCTTATCGTTGAAGAGCATTCAAGCATCAAGAACAGTGCTATCCAAACTCTGTCTTCCCCTCGACATAGATAAGAGCACTTTTATCTGGAATCACCCAGTCTTTAGCTTGAATTTGCTCAGTATTTATTGTGTTCCATCTTCTCTCAGTGAAACAAAAGGCAACATTGAAAAGGGAGCTGAAGTTGAGAGAGAGCCATGGCCCTGGGCATGTAGCAACCAGAGAAAGAATAGATTGTCTTTTCCGAGGAAAGGAGACAAGGCGGAGGAATTGTAGAACAAAGGAAAAACACTCTATAACGAAAAGTCCTGACACTGTATTCTGGAGAGAGGGACACATGGCCTAGTGAATAAAACTAAAGATTAGGACTGAGGCCTATTACTTTGCTCTCAGCCCTGCCTTTCTGTGGGAGGTGACGAGTTATGGGGACAGGGTGCAGGTTCACATCCAGGTCAGCCAAGGCAAGGCTGAGAGAGTAAAGGATAAGAACCTACTGACACTCATCTCATTCTGTTTTCCCTTGTGTAGACTACTAGGATTTTCTCCAAGTTACTTCCTAAATACTGGTATATGTAAGAACTTGCACCCCAGAGTTATACAGTCTCAATGGTCAGGGCACCAGTGCGGCATAGCAGCTTCTACTTTTCCATGGTACTAACTCTTTCCACATTCAACCAACCAGCCAGCCAACAATCATTATTAAACATCTATTGTGTGCCAAGCACTAAGCTAAATGCTGAAGATACAGAAAGAGGGAAAAACACCCCACAGGTTTCTGATCTCAATAGAGAAACTGCAAAAAACTTTGTACAAAGGGCAGCTCAGTGGCACAATAGATCAAGTGTTTGGTCTGCGATCAAGCAGCCTCATCTTCCTGAGTTCAAATCTAGCCCCAGACACTTACTAGCTGTGCCTGAGCAAGTCACTTAACCCTTTTTATCTCAGTTTTCTTATCTGTAAAATCAGTTAGAGAAGGAAATGGAAAACCACTTCAGTTATCTTCGCCAAGAAAATCCCAAATGGAGTCAAGGAGAGTCAGATAACAACTGAAAAATAATTGAACATCAGCAAAAATGTGCAAACAAGATGATATATACAGGATAAATTGGAGAAAATCTGAGAGGGAAGACTAAGGTTAAAGAGGACTGGAAGAGGCTTCTTGTGGGATGTTAGCTGGGACCTGAAGGAAGCAAAGGAAGCCAGGAGGTAAAGATGAGGAAAGAAAGAGTCCCAGGCATGGACGAGAGCCAGTGAAAATTCCTGGAGTCAGACGATGGACTGTCCATTGTGAGGAGCCACAGAAACGACAGTGCTGCTGGATCTCAGAGTGCGTGGACGGGAGTAAGGTGTAAAAAGACAAGTAGGAGGGCCAGATTATAAAGGTTTTTAAAAGCCAACCAGAAGATTTTGTACTTGGTCCTAGAGGCAGCAGGCAGCCACTGGAGGTGATTGAAGGGGAAGAGGGAGGTGGAGGCCATTGTTTGGGGAGTGGAGGAGAGACCTGAGGCAGAGACACAAGCCAGCAGGCTATAGGAACAATCACACCATACCAGGGTGGTGGCAATGTCAGGCAAGAAGGGCATATAAAGAGATGCTGAGAAGCTAGAGATGACACGATTTAGCAACTGATTAGATATGGCGGGGGTAGGGAGTAATGAGAGAGAAAAGAGTTGAGGGTGATGCCTAAGTTGTAAGTCTGAGTGACTGGGAGGATATATGTGCATATAAGTATATTCAAAGCAAGTAAATACACACAAACCAAGGTTTTTACACAAGTTCATAGATCTCCAAAACCCTTGAGTTCCCCATCCAAGCACATACCCCTCACTTGTACTATTTCACTCTTACTGCTACTAATCCTTCTCCGTCATTGCCTTGAACCACTAATCTCTGGGTCAGTCTGTCCACTAAAAGCACAACTCTAGCTCCCCATCCGTGTTGTGCTCCTCACACACTCTATATTGCACGCCCAGCGACTGGATGTCCTTGTTGTTACTCAGTTGTTTTTCAATCATGTCCAACTCTCTGTGATCCCATTTAGGGTTTTCTTGATAAAATACTACTGCAGTGGTTTGAAATTTCCTTCTCCAGCTCATTTTATAGATGAGGAAACTGAGGCAAACAGAGTTAAGTGGCTTGCCCAGGGTGTTGTAGCTAGTAAGTGTCTGAGGTCACATTTGAACTCAGGAAGATGTATCTTCCTGACTCCAGTCCAGATGCTCAAACCAACAAGCCACCGAGCTGCCCCATACCACTGTGCCAAATAATTATCAACACCATCAATAGCCTTTTGATAGCCTGGGGGTTAATTACCAATTCTGGGCAGCTTCAAGTCTCTGCCCTCAATTTCCTCATCTCTGAAATGAGAGAATTGGACTAGATAGCCTCTGAGGTTTCTTCTCACTCTACATTTATGTGGCCATCTATTAGACAGATGTAGACTGTCAAGGGGTAGGGTACCCAGTGAGATTTCCTTTAAAATAATTGATTAATTTTACTTTTCAACATTTGCTTTTTATAAGATTTTGAGTTCTAAATTGCTCCCTCTTCACTCTCCCTTCCTGAAGATGGGAAATAATAGGATATAGGCTATACATGTATGATAATATTAAACATTTCTACGTTAGTCATGTTGTGAGAGAAGGATCAGAATAAAAGGGAAAAAACATGAGAAAGAAAAAACAATAAAAAAGGAGAAAATAGATGCTTCAGTCTGCACTCAGACTCCATACTTCTTTCTCTGGGTATGGACAGCATTTTCTATCATGAGTCCTTTGGAATTGTCTTAGATCATTGCATTGCTCAGTAGAGCAAAGTCTTTCAAAGGTGATCCTCAAACAGTGTTGCTGTTACTGTGTGCAATGTTCTCCTGGTTCAGCTCACTTCACTCAGCATGAGTTCATATAAATATTTCCAGGTTTTTCTGAAATCTACCTGTTCATCATTTCTTATAGCACAATGGTGTTCTTTTACATTCATGTACTACAACTTGTTCAACCGTGCCCCAATTGATGAGCATCCCCTCAATTTCCAACTCTTTGCTATCACAAAAAGAGTTGCTATAAATATTTTTGTACATGTGGGTCTATTTACCTTTTTTATAATCTCATTGCGCTATAGACCTCACATATGGTATTGCTGGAACAAAAGGTATGCACAGTTTTATAACTATTGGACATGGTTCCAAATTGCTCTCCAGAATGGTTGGATCAGTTCACAACTCCACCAATGCATTAGTGTTCCAATTTTCCCACATCTTCTCCAACATTTATCATGTTCTTGTTTGTCATGTTAGCCAATCTAATAGGTGTGAGGTGGCACCTCAGAGTTGTTTTAGTCTGCATTTCTCTAGTCAATAGTGAGGTAGAGCATTTTTATATGACTATAGATAGCTTTAATTTCTTCCTTTGAAAACTGCCTGTTCATATTCTTTGACTGTTTTTCAAATGGGAAATGACATGTATTCTTATAAATTTGACTCCATTATCTATGTATTTTAGACATTAGACCTTTATCAGAGACATTGGTTATAAAAATTGTTTCCCAGATTTATGCTTTTCTTCTAATCTTGGTTGCATTGACTTTAATTGTGAAAAACTTAAAAAATTTAATGTAACCAAAATTATCCATTTTGCATTTTATAATATTTCTATCTCTTGTTTGGTTACAAATTCTTCAGTTCTCCTTAAATCTGAAGAAAACTGTTCCTTGCTCTTCTAATTTGCTTATAGTTTTACCCTTTATGTCTAAATTGTGTATCCATTTTGACCTTATCTTGGTATATGATGTTGGTCTATGCCGACCAGTGAGACATTCTTGAAGTTCATTGTTCATCTTTCACTATTTTGATTTTTTTTAAAAATCTCTACTTTCCACCACAAAGTAGCTCTAAAATGCTTAAAATGTCTCTACTGGATGTTATTCTCCCTATTGAAGGAGAAGTGGTGACTGGAATTGAAGTGATGGGAATGTGGTGGGAGAAATCACACTCTAGCTCAAAGGAAAGCTGGGTCACCCAGCTAGTATGTGGCAAGAGATAGGAAATGACCTAGATCTGCCTGTTTGCAAGGCAGGTTCTCTATTCACTGGATCATGCTACCTTTCACCTAAAGTCATTAGACAGTAGCACTAGGGGAGTGGTCGAAGCACTCATTAATTCAATAACCATTTACCAAGTTTGCCATCTATGTGCAAACAGCAGTCCTGATGGAGCTATACAGATAAGATACAGCATACAGTGAGGTTCTGCTGTCCCCTTTTATCTTCATACGCTCATGTTGTTCAGTCCTGTCTGATGCTTCATCACCCCTGGTACTACAGCATGCCAGTACTGCCAGTGGGGGCACTTAGCAAAGGGATCTGTTATTTCCTTCTCCACTGAATTAAGACAAACAGAGGTTAAATGACTTACCCAGGGTCACACATCTGGTGAGTGTTTGAGTCTGGATTTGAACTCAGGTCTTCCTGATTCTAGCCCCAGCACTCTATCCACTGAGTCACTTAGTTGCCTTCTTTCTACCTGTCTCCAAACCCCAAGTCGTTGCATAGGCTGTTCCTGATGCCTGGAATGCCCTTCCTCCTCACCTCTGGCTTGAATAATCTCCAAATTCATTCTAGGCCCAACCACTACCTTCTTTGGAAGCTTTTCCTGAACTACAATTGGTAGTGCTTTCTCCTTCTTCACCTTATCTTTTATTTACTTATTTGTTTATGTATTTTATAAACCAATATATCAGCTCTTAGAAGGCATTAAAATTTTTTTTTATCTTTGTATTGCAGGTGCCCAGAACATTGTGAGCATTTAGTGAATATACAGCTAGTTGGTACATGGTGGATAGATAGAGCCCTGGGCCTAGAGTAAGGAAGACCCAAGTTCAAATGTAGAATCAGACCCTTATTAGCTGCATGATCTTGGGGAAATCACTTGAAAACAAACAACATCAACAACAACAAAAAACCCCTTCTGCCTCTGTTTGCTCAACTCTGAAATGGTGATAAGAAATAACATCTCTACCTTCTTGAGTTGTTTTGAGGATCAGATAAGATAAGATTTATAAATTTCTCAGTAGCACAGTGCCTGGAAGTAGTAGGTGTTATGTAAATGCTATTATTCTTATTCTTATTAGATGCATTGAAATGAATTGAATTTTCATAAAGTGAAAGGTAACCTCTAATGACCAGGCATTTGCCCAATATTCAACTGGTCTGCCTCCTCTTCCTGGGACTACCTTTAGAAAACAGTATTATTTCAGATTTGTTCAGAGTGGTCATAGTACTTTTGTGTGGCTCAAGTCAGATAAACACATAAAAGGTTTTAAATGTGGTGCTTTTTTGGATGCTCAGTGTGGCTATAGATGGAGACTAGGCCCACAAGTGCAATTCAGTGACACAAAAACCCCAGAGTATGCCTGTTTATTACACATATGCAAGGTGCAAGCCATTCTTTTAGGTGCTGAAGACAGTCTGACGTGGAAGGAGCTCTTCCCTCCAGCCATGCCAGTTTTGGTCCCTTCTACAAATACAGTGGTTATTATAGGAGATCATGGACCATATGGAAAAGTGATCAAAATCTTTTGCCATAAAATAGAGTGAAGCAAGCGAACAGGATGCTTAGTATGCAGAAATAAAGTCTAACACATCATCCCCCTTTGAACTTTGCTTTCACAGTATGATGTTATAACTTTCCCTTTCTCTTTGCACAACCCAGGAATTGTAACAGAAATTCCATTGATGTTAGAATCTCTTCCCATTTAGGCCTTGTCTGATGCAAATACAAAAACATTTGAAAACGTCTGCTTCATGGGGACCCTGAGAAGTACATACAGACAGAGTCTTTCATTGACTGTACTGAAGCTTCACCCTGAGGCTTTTATTATGTAATATTTTCCCACTTTTAAAGTGATGAATGTGGTTTTAAAGCAGTTCATCAGTTGGTTACAATAACCATACATTTCTCCTTTCCAAAGCTGTGCCAAGAGTATGGAGGGCAATGCTACCATTTGGGTTCAGTCCTTGAGGGAGGGGTTCACTGATATTAGGGTGCACTGCTGTACCAGGATCCACCACCATGATCAGTGGCCATAACAAGGGAGGAGTATGTGAGCAGTGGCCTAACAGTGACAGCTGAAGGAGGGAAGCTAGCCCTCCAGTTGTCTCAGTTTGGGTGCCTTCTACGAGCAAAGGAACAAGTCTTCATAAGAGACAGTGTGATCTTTTTTTCCCCAAGTGTTATAAAAGAAAATGATAAGTCATTAAAATCCCTACATTTATAGATGGAGAATTTGAGAAAGATTAAGAGATTTGCTTCAAGTATAAATAGTAAATCAAAGGCAGAGCTAGGATTAACTTTCATAATTATGCCTTTTTATGGAAAAACCTTTTGACCTAAGGAATGTATATATAAGAAATAGAATTAATTACCATCAACTGGTACTTTGTCAAAAAGTTAGTATTGCCTATTATAATCCTAGAAAGTATTCAGAAGAACGAGCTAGAAGCCACCCTTTATACTGTCTTGGCTCTAGGCCCCAGCCCCTGTTTCCTGGCAGCTGTGTGATGCTTCATCATTTATGACACACTCCCTGTTCCCTTCAGATCTTATATTTTTGTAGATCTCCAAGGAAAGAGTTTTCACATTCCCCTTCAGTCACCCAGTCTTAACTGTGCTGAGCAAGAGAAGATTGAGACTTTTACTTCGCTCTCCAGGGTGGGGACATAGTTACTGCTGCCTTCTGGCCAAAAATGACCATGTGTTTATTTTTATAAACAGAGGCAGGCTAGAATAGTACAGAGACAGACAGAATGACAGAGACAGAGAAACAGAATGAGAGAGACAGAGAGACACAGAGAGAGACACAGAGATAGGAGAAAGACAGAGACAGAGAGTAAGCACACTGGCCTTGGAGTTAAAGAAATCAGGGTACAAGTCCCACCTCTCACACTTACTGGCTGTGTGATCCTTTCAATATTCTAGGAAATTAAAATGATAAATTGTAGATTAACCGCTCAACTGCTCATCAGAGAGTTTCCTTACTAGGAATTCTATTTGTCAGTAAAATTAAAGGTCTAAAGCAAAATTTTTTATAGTTCTACTGTGTGTATGTATATATAAATAATTGTATATAAAATAACTGGGCAGCTAGGCAGTGCAGTGGTTAGAGTGTTGGGCCTGGAGTCAGGAGGACCTGAGTTCAAATATGATCTCAGACACTTATTAGTGACCCTTGGCAGGTCACTTAACCCTGTTTGCCTCAGTTTCCTCATTTGTAAAATGAGCTAGAGAAGGACTGCAAACCAGTCCAGTGTCTTTGCCAAGAAAACCAAATGGGGTCTTCAAGAGGTGGATACAACTAAGTGGCTAAACAACAAATATGTAAATGTCTCCCGTAGAGTGGATGGTCCCTGATTTGTCAGCTGTGATTTGTGCCTTTGTATCTCGAGGGCATAGCCCAGAGTCTGGGGCATGCTTTTTTATTGATCGTGGGATCATAGACTCAGAACTACAAAGGTCTTTGGAGATGGTCTAGTCCAGGAATTCTTAACCTTTTCTTATATCATGGACCCCTTTGGTAGTTCAGTGAAGCCCATAGACCCCTCCTCAGAATAATGTTTTTAAACAATTGAAGGAAAAGCTCAATTGTGGTTAGAAGTTGGTAAAAATAAAGATATACTATTTCTCCACCCTTGTTCATGTACCCCTTGAAATCTATCCGTAGACTGTGGATCTTTGGTTAATAACCCTTGGTCTAGTACAATCCTTTCCCTTTAAATTCCCTGATTTTCGTGTTCACCTGCTCTGTAACTTGTGAAGATGTCCTCCAACCTGAGATTATAATAAATGGTTCTCTTTTCAGATATGCATTTTTTTCTTTTAATAGGTAGGTCAGGGCTATCAAGCCTTTCTTATAGAACTACAAATGCAAAGACCTGTGGTGATATTGATGATTAGAAAGGCATTTAGCAAATCACTGATATCATGTAACTCTATGTGAAAACTGTGCCTTATAGGTATAGTCTAGGCCCATGGATGTATTATATTGTTTTGTTCAGTTGTTCAGTCATGTCTGACTCTGTAGTCCATTTGGATTTATAGGCAAAGATACTGGAGTGGTTTGCCATTTCATTCTCTATTGTATCCCTGTTTTTCATGTGAGTAAACTGAGGCAAACAGGGTTAAATGACTTGCCCAGGATCACACAACTAGTATGTATCTGAGGCCACATTTGAACTCAGGAAGATGAGCCTTCCCACTTCCAGGCACAGCACTCTGTGCACTATGGCGCCACCTAGCTTCTAATATATATAGTGTACTAAAAAAAATCTCCCTTTGCTCAGGTTTCTTAGGATCTCTATGGAATGTGTGTTTATCACCCTGGCAAATCCACGAAAATGTCTGAATATGGCTCTGTTAGTCTTTAACATGCAAACACATTGTGCAAAAAAGCCAGCTTAAGCCCACTTGTATTTACTAGCACTCTTTTCTCCAGGACTTTTGCCCTTCTTACTCCTTGCGTACCCTCTGGAGACTTCAGAGCTCCCAAATGTAGCTTGTTATACTGCCTACGTGCAGGGCAGAAGCAAGCAAAAGGTTAACTCACTATGGCCAGGGTTCCCCCTGGGGGTAACATCTGAAAGGCTGTAACAAACCCAACAGACTGGAGGAACAGAGGGGTCCCATTGTCCTGCCATTCTTCAGGTCATTTAAGGATAACTTGCAGCTGTGGCCTTACAAGGTCAAAAGAAAACCTGTGGCAACTGCTAAGAAAAGGGGAGGGTGGAGAGATCCAAATATTTCACAGATAGATGAAAAAAAAATCCACCAAATTCCAAAGCCCAATAGCCTATTCCTCAAACAGAGCATCGGGTGCAGTGGGGGAAAAAACCCCTCATCTGTGGAAAGGCCTGGCCAATCCTTCTCCAGGCCTTACAATCGCTATTTAAGGATCCCTAAGGATGCCAACAGCTAAACAAACATCACATCCACCCGACAAAGTATCCCCAGTGTGAGCCCAGTGGCGCCTGGCCAGCTTCTGACGTCAGTCAGTGCTAACTGCTTCTAAATACAGGACCAGGAGGGGGAGGGTTTGGGAGGTTTCTTGTGGTTGCTGTCTTTGGTCACTTCATCACACAGAGGCCAAACTGGGAACCCCGACAGAAAATAAGACCGAATGACCAAGGACGATGCTAAGGATGTTTGCTATTCCCTCTGGGATAGAAAATCTGTTTGGAAGAAAAGATGAGAAATGACAAAATCAGGGCCACTTCCTTGGGCCTCTTCTTTGTTTCTCATCTCTCTAATGTATTTATCACATATTAATGTGGGTTATGGTTAATTTATGTTTGTGTCTCATCTCTGTTCTGAACTGCAGGCACTGTGATATCTTATCTAAGCTTTTTATCTCCCCAAGAATCCATCATAATACTCTGCACACCATAAACAATAAATGTTGGTTGAGTTGAATCAAATTGAATGTCAGCACATGTGGGAATTTTCCCAGGGCAGACTAGACATGACCCTTTTACTTTCCCCAAATCATCTTTTTAAACATGAAACCCCAGTGACTGGATGTCCCCCAAGGATCTGTCTCAGACCATCTTCTTTGGGTGATACCAGCTCCTCCTACAGGTTCAGTGATTATCTCCATGAAAATGACTCCCAAATATAAAAAGCTACTTCTCTGCCCAAAGTTCCAATAATCAGCTACTTGCTGGGTGTTTTCATTGGG
The DNA here is from genome assembly GCA_028646575.1 of Pseudocheirus occidentalis. Taxonomy (NCBI): domain Eukaryota; kingdom Metazoa; phylum Chordata; class Mammalia; order Diprotodontia; family Pseudocheiridae; genus Pseudocheirus; species Pseudocheirus occidentalis. The sequence goes on from CM053597.1 coordinate 138,528,892, forward strand.
TGTCTCATTGGCCTCTCAAACTCAATGTGTCCAAGAAGACAATTTATTGTCTCCCATTCTCAGTTTCCCATTTAAACTAGCTCCCCTTCAAACTTCCCTATTTCTGTTAAGTGTACATTGTTTTTCCATTCATCCAGGTTTACAACCTCAGAACATCCTGAACTGCTTCAGCCTAACCCCCTCCCCCACCCAATTAGTTGCCATGTCTTGTTGATTTAATTTATACAACACATCTCACATCCACAGAGAGAAGGGAATGGGTCCCTGATGCACTGTGGTATGGTAGATAGAGAGCCAGCCTCAGAGCCAGGGGGATGTGGGTTCAATTCCCACCACTGATAAATTGCTAAATAACCCTAAGCAAGTCACTTAATTCCTCAGCAGCCCCAAATCTCAGGACAATTGCCAACCTGCTTTGGTGGGGATTTTCTTTATCTTATACCACTGAAATTTCAGGATGGATCTAAAAGAAACCCCCAGGGTCTTATAGTTGGTGGTTATTAATGCTTATAGACTTGAAAGACTAGACTTGTGCCCAGCACAAGTAGCTAGTCACAGTTATTTTGTATTAGTTTGTTGTTGTGATATCTTTCACGTATTTACCAACATCAGGGTTGTCTTGAAGCACAGAGTTCCTCAAAGGTATAAATAATGCCTATACAGGTCGTTTCCTGCTGCATTGTACTGGGTAAGGTACTTAGAAAATGTCATATTCAGCTGGTGGTAACAGTTTTATTTGGGTGTGAATTCTGTTTATTTCCATAGGATGTTTGTGGCTTGTGAAGACAGTGCACCTGTTCTGTGAGAAGAAATTCTGCTGCCCTTGAGTCTGCAGGTCCAAATGGCTAGAAAAGGATGGGAGTCTGGGAGAGATAGAAAGACCCTGATTGGGAGAGAGAAAATAAATACGAGGGGAGTAGCAGGACTTCCAGACTGGCAAGAAAAAAGAATAAATTTTTATTGTTATTCTTTTTTTTGAAAGAATTTGTAGAGGTCTCAGATCTTTACAGGAGAATGTGATGTGATATGTTTATTTTCTTCATCCTTTCACAGGTACAGAGTCCAGGGAAAACTTTCTGTAGGAACATTAAAAAAATATATAAATTTCCCAAGAAGCAAGTCTTTCTCTTTCCTTCTTTCCTTCCTTCTTCCCTCCCTCCCTGCCTCCCTCCTTTCCTTCCTTCCATCCCTTCTCCTTTCTTCCTTCCCTCCCTCCCCCTTCCTTCTTCCCTTCCCTCCCTCCCTCCCTCCCTTCCTTCCTTCCTTCCCTTCTCCTTCCTTTCTTCTCTACCTCCCCCTTCCTCCCTCCCTCCCTCCCTCCCTCCTTCCTTCCTTCCTTCCTTCCTTCCTTCCTTCCTTCCTTCCTTCCTTCCTTCCTTCCTTACAGCAGCATGACAAAACAGAATCAGTCAATAAGCAAGGGTCTGGAAGGGATTTCAGCATGAAACCCATATTATGAGGGTTATAGATCAAGTTGCTTACACTTCTCAGTTGCAGATCTGCTGTGGTTAGCATATGCTGCTATGCCATTAACTGCCACTGCCCACTGTATGGCATAAGGGAAATTGATAGAGGAAATAAGAGGGGATACGCTAGGGAGAACTAGGAGGATTAGTCTTGCTAAAGAGGACTGTCTCATTCTCCCTTGGAAAGAAGGAGATGGGTGACAACAGAGAAGTTATGATATGGGAAGATGGAAAATGGGGGAGCTCATGACAGATTCATTGCCTTCTCAATAGAGCAAGAGGCAAAATCATTTATTGAGAGAGTGTGGGGATGATCTGAGGGGGTTCACAAGAAAAGAGATTTGGAACAGCTTTTGTGGAGAGTACGATAGGGATTTAGATAAAGGAAGTATTGCCCTGTAGCAGTGAGAGCCCAGCTGAGGTTACATAGCATGAATCTGCAAAAGACCTAGCCACCTTAATTCTAGGACTTTGTCCAGAAGTACTTAGTGACTCTGAAGTAGGAGTAGAAAAAGAGATTGTAATTGTTGGTCCAGGGACTGGATTAGCAAAGAGGGAACAGGGGAAGGATGGGGAGGGGGGAAGTGAGAGGGGGAAGATAACTTAAGTGTTACAGTAAATAGAATACAGGGCTTAGATTCAGGAAGACTCAAACATAAATCTTGCCAAAAACACTAGTTGGGTGACCTTGGGTAAGTCATTTAACACCTCTCTACCTTGGACTCTCAGCTTCCTGGACCTAATGGCCTCTCAGGCCCCTTCTAGCTCTAAAGGTATGATCTTGTAAATCAATGCATCATTGAAATAGCAAACCAGAGAATTAAGATAGTAAGGGGAGAGCAGGTCATGCATGCTGATCTGGGAGAACAGGGAGTAAGCAGCTGAAGATTAGAATGAGGTTAGAGGTGTGAGGCAGTGAAAAAAGTGGGGAGACAGTAAAATTGTGATTAGAGAAAGGAGACTTTAGAGTACAAGATCTTGGGAGTGGACCCTCCCCAAAAAGATGTTGGAAGTGGAGATGTTATAGGTAATGGTGAGGTCTAAACAGTGATAACTTCTATGTGTCACTATTTTTTTTCTCATCTGTTTTCTTCTTGTGGGCAGAAACTATGTCTTATTTTGTTTTATGTCCATCACAATGCCTGGTGATATTGTTGTTCAGTCATTTCAGTTGTGCCTGACTCTTTGTGACCCCATTGGGGGTTTCCTTGGCAAAGATACTGGAGTGGTTTGCTGTTTCTTTCTCCGCATCATTTTACAGATGAGAAAACTGAGGCAAACAGGGCTAAGTGACTTGCCAAGAATCACACAACTAGTAAGTGTCTGAGCCAGATTTGAGCTCATCTTCCTGACTTCAGACCCAGAGCTCCATCTACTGTGCCGCCTAGCTGCTCTCATTACATAGTAGATGTTCAGTGTGTTTTCCTGATTGATTTGAACATCTCTGTTCTGACAAAGGATTTCAAGACAAGGCCTTCACACCCATTAGAAGTGCTGAATGGCATATAGTGAACCTGACCAGTTTCTGTCTTTGTCTAGACCAAAGATGCCCTCTTCACTATCCTGCATGATCTAAGGCCACAGGATCATTTTAATATCATCGGGTTTTCCAATCGGATCAAAGTTTGGCAGGATCGCCTGGTATCAGTGACTCCTAACAACATCAGGGATAGCAAGGTCTACATTCACCGCATAACACCTACTGGAGGTAAAAATCTTCGTTTGTCTCAGCTTAGCTTTGTCACCATGATAGATAAGAAGGTGGTTTTGGCCAACAGGAAGGAAATTGAAATCTAAAGTTGACTTCAGGAAGGAAGATAAATTAAGAACTTGCATTTTAAGAGACAACAATAAAAAAACTTGTATTATTTATGATCATTAAATCAAAACCCTACCCCTATCCTCCCCCACCTTGTCTTAGACTCCAATTATAGGTGATCCATTAACTTATAAGGAAAAAAATTCTTTTAGGTCTATGAGGTCTTCTCTGCTTCTCGTCGATCCCTTACAATGAACCTGTGTTCTAAAAGTAGCAGTGGAGGGAGAGTTGGTGCCAGTAGGATGCCCTACTACTCAGTATGCTCAAATATTATTGTTTTAGGAAGAGGTGGTGGGAACTGCCCAGCCAAGTAGTTAGCTAAAGGTACAACTGTAACTGAATGAACAAAGCCTGCTTATCTGAGAGATATAAACTAGGTGCCAAGAGGAAAAAAATACTGTTTGATGTGGAAGAGGCATAGCTAAGAGGTCATGGTAAGGACAAAAATGGTTGAATGGTCTGGGATTTTTCTTTTGCTCTATAATACACAAGTAATTGTGCAGAAACTGGTAACTTCTTCCATGATTCAGTCAAAAGATGGGCAGAATTCTAAGGAGGGATTGTCTAATCCAAACTATGCAAATTAAGAGGAGTTTAGGATTTCACCACATAGATTGAGGGGTGGGGGTAGGAGATGGGCTTCTAGCCATGAAAGAACAGCATAAGCAAAGGCAGAGAAATACAGGAAAACACAGGACATGGACAGGGTATGCTGATTAGTCTAGTTTTACTGAAACATAAAGAAGACAATTGTAAGATAAAGATGGAGAGGAAGAGTGTAAGATTGTGGGAGATAATCCCTTGCTGAATTCTTATCATGGTCACAGCCCCTAAATGTGGGTGTCCCACAGGACTCTGTCCTGGGCCCTCTTTTTTCTCCCTAAATACTACTTCACTTAGTGATCTCATTAGTTCCCATGGATTTAATCATCATCTTTTAGGCTAACAATTCTCAAATCTGCGTATCCTGCCCTAAGCTCTCTGGTGAACTCCAGTCTTCACAATTTCAACTGCCTTTCAGACATCTCAAATTGGATGGGACTTAAGGAGAGAGAAAAAGTTTTGAAACTACCATTTTGGGGAGTTAGACAAGAAACCAGTAATAGCTGAACAACATCACCAGACTTCAGTGAGGTGAAGTCCATGGTGTCAGACTTCATGTGGTGTTCAGTTGAATAACTTCAATTTATAGTAGCTAAAATTCACAGGAATTTCTCCAAGAACTTTCTCCTGGGAGAAAGAGTGGAAAACCATAGGGTTACCTAAGGCTGAGAATTAATAGGTCAGGAATAGAGGAAGTTCAGAGGAGTGAGGGATTCTAGGTTGGTAGCTAGGGAATCCATGAAGTGACTGGATGTGGGGTTGAATCTGGATATGAGAACAAGGGAGATGGCGAGAGATAGAATTAGAAAATTGGGAGGAATTTAGATGAGAATTAGAGATATAATATGGATATTGAACATGAATATGAGTATGGATATGAAAACAAGGCAAGTGATAGAAAATTGGGAAAAAATTAGAAAATCTCAAGGAATCAGAGATTGTAATGAGGATGAAGAGCAAACTCGGTGTGGAGTGAGGGAGTAGAACAGGTGAAGTAATAGGAGATTGTGTGTGGAAAGTAGGATTTTCACTACTTAGTAGAGCCATTCCTGTGATAGCAAGGTTGAAGATGTAAGCATGCTGATAGGTTGCTAAAGCAAGGTAGAGAATGGAGTCCTTAGTATTGATAGTAAGGTTTACTACTAGAAGAATCAGTAGGGTGGGATGCAAGAAGTCTTCAGTAGGAAATCCGCAAGAATGATGTTCTGAAATACATTAAATTTAGTGAGTCTTCTCTGGGATTTTCATGTTCTTACATCCCTATACTCTCGAGGACATAGAGAGGAGTCACACAGGATGAGCAGGCATGGACTACATGCATGGTTGGAGGAGGCTGCCATGTAAAAAATCCATTGAGAAAAATCCCCTTTATTCCCAAATATGGACAGATAGGCTGGTTGCTGAGAACTTCAGTTTTTGCTTGAACTTGGGATCACTCACATCCCAGGCTGTATTCCAGGGTAACCTAAAAATTAGTTCTTTCTTTTCTTGTGTGATGAGGAAATTGAATTTACTGTTCTCGTGGTATTTCCTAGAGAGATACCTTCATTATCTTCCCTAGGGATGGACTGAGAAATGGATGCCTCAGAAAAGCCTGGAGAAGTTTGGTTGCAAGTAGGGATTCTTTCATTCATTGCATTTGCTTCTCCAGCATCTAGTATGGTACCTGGAACCCAGGAGAGACACTTAATAAATGCTTCTTGACTGTGTGGTTGGCACAGTCAGATTTTGTGAAATAGATTCTGTCCTTTATTTTTTGTAACTTTTCATCTCTCCTTTTTTCACAAAAAAAATAGTGTGAGTCCTTAATAATTACTGGTTATAAGATAACCAGCTTTTGAATAAAGGAGAGAGTTTAGAGGCTAAACTGTGATGTTAGTCAGTGGCTTGACTTTAGTGCCTCCAATTTCTCTGTTTTGTTCCCTTTATGTTCCATATCTAGGTAATTTTCCCCTTCCATCTCTAGCATCTAGTTTCTATCAAAATCAGCATTCAGAAAAGAATATAAAATTCACTTATACTAGAGTGTAAAAGCTAGATAACCAACTAGAGTGTTACCTCTGCCAGAGAGATGTACATTGTTACAAGTATGAAAGCTAAAGGAATGGAATTTTTGCTAGAATTTCAGGCAGCTGTAAATTGGGTAGATTGGGTAGGGAGAGATATGTTTTGTGGCAAGAGGGTCTTCCTGATGCCTCTGAAACATTAGTACAGAGTTGTTCCCTACACCAGCCACCACACGAGGCCAGTTTTGACCTCATCTTGTCAAAGTTCAGTCATTCATTTGTAGGTGATCTATTTCTTAGGTTTCACATGGTACAATTTTCATTCCAGTATGATTTCCTTCTGCCAGTCAATTCACAGCTAAATTCTTTGCCTCACCATCAGCTGGCTATTGCTTAAGACAGTACCTTTTAACTTTTTTGTTCTCAGGACCCTTTTATACTTAAAAATTATTGGGGATCCCATAGAGCTTTTGTTTGTGTGGGATATATCTATTAATATTTATCATATTAGAAATTAAAATGGATAAATTTTAAAATATTAACTTTAACAATAATAATCCCATTCCATATTAACATTTTATAAAAAAAGCTATATTTTCCAAAACAATAAAATTTAGTGACAAGAGTGACCTTTTGAAAATTTTTTTGCAAATAATGTCTGACTTAATAGAAACAGTTGGATTCTCATCAAATGCTTCTGCATTCAATCTGTTGCAATCTGTTGTTTTGGTTGAAGTATATGAAGAAAATCTGGTCTTACACAGATGTGTAATTGGAAAGGGGAGGAGTAGGAAAATAATATTTCATATTATTATGAAAATTGTTTTTACCTCAAGGACTCATTGAAGGGGTATCAGGGAACCCCAGGGGTATGTGGACTATAGATTAAGAACCATTGGCTTAAGTAATGAATATGATCAGTGAGATTAGCCTAAGAAAGTATAGTTTATACCACATAGTATATTCCAAGCTGAGCAAAATTGATTTGAAGATTAACCACTTTTTAAAATTATTTACCTGTGTCACTTTTCTCTCTCCCCACCATTAGTGGGGATAATTAAGAATTAAGCAGGGATGTAATTAAGATCCTAAGATCGTAGACTTGGACCTAGAAGGGGGCCCCGAGGCCATCCAGTAACTACTCTCTCATTTTACAGATGAGCGACTAAGGCTCAGATTAAATGGCTTGCTCAAGGGGACATGGAAGTGTCAGAAGCAGAATTCAGACTTCTCTGATGGCAAAGGATCTTTTCATAGTAGATAATCGATATCTCCACAGTAAATATCTAGCCTTATTAGAAAAGATAAGTCAAAGTCTTAGGGGTCGATCACACTTTGATGCATGCATCCACAGGTACAGATATTGACGGGGCTCTCCAGAAAGGCATTGAATTGCTTAACGGCCACATAGCAGACAATGACATTGACTCCAGGAGCGTGTCTTTCATTGTCTTCCTGACCGATGGGAAGGCCACAGTGGGAGAGACTCAGTCAAGTAAGATCCTCAGCAATACGAAAGAGGCTGCCCAAGGCCGGGTTTGCATCTTCACCATAGGCATTGGAAATGACGTAGACTTCAAACTGCTGGAGAAGCTGTCACTGGAGAACTGCGGCATGACACGGCTTGTCCTGGAGGAGGACAACGCTAAGGAACAGCTGATCGGGTCAGTTTTCTCCTGTCTTCTGTAGGGTGGGGACATGAGAAGGGGAGGGGTGTGGATCCGGCAGGAAGGGAGGGCTCATTTCTGGTGGGCACCTCAGAGATTAGGATGCCAGACTGGACTGCTAGAAATGATAGTTCCATGAGAAAAATTTGACTTTTCAAAACTTTAAGTTACCTTATGTACCTTATTCCTTGCCCTTGCCCTCAGAAACACTTTGACATAGGCAGGTCAGGAATTCTCCTGTTTTCCATATGAGGATAGTAAAAACAAACAGCAATAAACAATGAAAAGACATAATAACATAACAACAATAATTTTTAAAAAAGATTAAAAACAATAAGAAGAAATGATTTGCCCTTTCTGTCACAAAACACCTAGTTTGTGGGAGAGAGGAAATGGTGACCCCCATTTCCCTGAGAGATCATTTTGTTAAAAATAGCTTGGCATGGGGGATTTATGGAGACCTAGTCTCTGAGTCCAAAGGACCTGGGTTTGAGTTCTGCCATTGATATATACTGGTTATGTGATCCTGGGCAAGTCACCTCACTTGTAAATACCCAAGACCTTTAGATTCTAAGACAGCTCTCTGTCCCCCTAGGCGTTCTTTCTAAGTTGTAGAGAAAGGGCTGATCTGCATTGGTAGAGGTAATTTCCTCATCTGGGAGTTCCCTTTCTCTCTCTGTCCCCCCTTTCCCCCATATGTGTGTATACACATGTGTAGGTGTATACATGGTTTCATATATACACATATATATGCATAAATGTGTGTCTATCTAGATGGATAGCTGGTGCAATGGTTAAGGCACTGGGCCTGGAGTCAGCAAGATCTGAGTTCAAATAGAGCCTCGGACACTTACTAGTGGTGTGATTGTAGGCAAGTCACTTAACCCCTATTTGTTCAGTTTCCTCATCTGTAAAATGGGGATAATAAGAGCACCTACCTCACAGGGCTATTGTAAGGACCCATGCCTGACACATACTAAGTGCCACAGCAATGTTGTTGTCATTATTATTATTTATAAGAGCTTACTTCAAAGTCAAGGAAGGTCTGGGTTCAAGTCCAGCTTTTGACATGCTGACTGTGTGACCCTTAACTTCTCAGTGCCTTTAGGGGACTCTATAAGGCTCTTAAGTTGCTGAGTGAGAGCAAACATACTTTGATTGGGAGTTCCCTATACCTGTGAAATCAGAGTTCTGGACCAAGAAGTTTTTCCTGTTTGAAACTTTTATCAGTGCCTTGGAAGAAGGTAGAAGAAATTGCCAAACATGGGGCAAACCACCTGTGCTCAATGGGGCAGGAAGCTGAAATGTAATTCTGGACAGTGTCACATTGTAATGGCTTAAGCTTTTTGTTGGGGAAGCTTTCAGTGTTTTAGACACATTGTCTTCTTCATTCTCAGTCTGTCAGTTGGCAAGCATTTATTAGAAGCTTATTATGTGCCAGGCACTGCGCTAACCATTGGGATACAAAGAAAGGGAAAAATATTCCATGACCCCTGCCCTCATAGAGCTCCTATTCTAGCAGGGGAGATAAGAGATAAGGAAATAACAAAGTCCATACAAGACCTGTCCACAGTCATGGAAGGTTGTCCCATCCCCTGGCAGCCATGACTAGGGACCAGGCAAAGCCTCTAGGATAAGAGAGGATTGGAGCTGAATCTTAAAGGAAGCCTGAGAAGCTGAGAGGAGGTGGGGAGGGAAGAGAATTCCAGGCATTGGGGATAACACATGCAGAGACAAAGAAGGAGATGGGAGGTGGCTAGCTTGTGTGACTAAGCAGTGGGTCAGCCAGTGTTGCAGGAGTAAAGAGTAAGAAGACAAGAAACAGCCACATTACAAAGACAGAAGAGAACTTTAAATTTGCTACGGGAGGCTTGGTAATATGGGCAGGCATTGAGTAATTTGTTTCCTACTTTGCTGGTGGTTTGTACAGAGTATTTAAAGCTTTTATTTCTTTTAAATTGGGGTAGAATGGAGAAAAAAATAAATGCTAGCTAATTGGGGGGCAAAAAAGGATCATATTAACTAAGGCAGTGGCAGAGAATATGACCTAGAGCTTTGACTCCCAGTTCAGCATCCTATGCCTTCTACCACCAACTCATGGCGTGTTGTTATTGTTGTTCAGTCACATCTGACTCTTTGTGACCCCGTGGACCACAGCGTCCATGGAGTTTTCTTGGCAAAGACACTAGAGTGGTTTTCCATTTCATTTTCCAGTGGATTAAGGCAAACAGATTAAACCCAGAGTCACACAGCTAGTAAGTAACTGAGGTCAAATTTGAATTCAGGCCCAGTTCTCCATCCACTGAGTCATCTAGCTGCCTTCATGGCATGTACTTGTAAGCAAAGGGGAAACTTAGATATATTTATAAGTGATCAATTGATTATACCCTGAGTGTTCTGACAGGTCTGTCAACTTGGAGAAAGAGTCCTAGTGGCACGCTACAGGTCTCTGTCCTTGAGTTTTTCCTATTTGAAGCTTTCATCGGTGCCTTGAAAGAAGATATAGGAAGCATGCTTATCAAATTTATAGATAAAAAAATCTGGGGTGGCTAGGTGGCGCAGTGAATAGAGCAACCGGCCTTGGAGTCAGGAGTACCTGAGTTCAAATCCGGCCTCACACACTTAACACAAAAAACTAGCCATGTGACCTTGGGCAAGTCACTTAACCCCAACTGCCCTCCAAAAAGCAAAAAAAAAAAAAAAAGATTAAAAAATCTGTGGGAACTAGTTAATATATTGAAAGACAGATTTAGAATAAAAATATCTTGACAACTAGGACAATGAGTCTAAATTAAGAAGATGAAATTTCAAAGGGATACATATAAAGTCCTGAATTTTGTTAAAAAATAATTTATACAGGATCAGAGGAACCTAGTTTGCTCATGCTTTCTGTGAAAATCTTTGACAAATGTATTTGTATTGAATTAGTCATTTTCCTTTATGACCCATTGGCTTGAGAAGGTCTCGGCTTATATTGCATTCCTAAGGTCATCATTGAGCTAAAATGTTGCCTCTACATGTGCCTCTATTCTCTATTACACATCTTTCTCTTGAGCAAAAAACAAATAAGAAACCCTCCAAAACCACAAACCTAAAACAAAAACAAAGCCATTTATGTGAAAAACAGCTGGGATTTTTAGTTTACCATGAGTTCAACAATGACTAATATTTACTTCAAAAGCAAAAAAAAAAAAGTTGTAGTTTCCAGATTAAGGGAACTAATGGTCCTCCTATAGGAAGGAAGGAGAAGTACAAAGAAAAGAAGAGGAAAGTAGGGAGAACATATGGAACAAAGGAAGGAGAGTTTGAAATCAGAGTCAATCAAGCATTTATTAAGTATGTATTAAGTATATATAAGTGTCAGACTCTTTGTGACCCCGTCTGGGTTTTTTTTTTTGGCAAAGATACTGGAGCGGTTCTTCTCCAGTCCATTTTACAGATGAAGAAACTGAGGCAAAAAGGGCTAAGTGACTTGCCTCGTGTCAAGCAGCTATTAAAAGTGTCTGAAGCCAGATTTGAACTCGGGAAGATAGTCTTCCTAGCTCCAGGTCTGGTACTCTATCCACTGTGCCACCTAGCTGCCCTTTATTAAGTATATGCTATGTTCTAGGTCCTGAAGACACAAATCCAAAAGTGAGACAGTCATTGCTTTCAATAAACTTATATTCAACTGGGGGAGGATATACGCTTACAGATCCATAAAAACAAGATGTATAAAAAATAAATACAAAGTGATTTGGAGTGCAGGGCACTAATAACCAAGGGAATCAGGAAAGGTCTTTTGAAGAAGGTGACCTTTGAATTGAGTCTTGAAGAAAGCTAAGTGTTACGTGAAATGGATGAAGATGTACATTACAGGTATGATGGACAGACAGTCTGTGCAAGAGATAAAATCTCACGTACAGGGAATAGCAAGTAGACTAGTTTGGCTGAAATATAGAGAGCATGAATGGGATTAATGAATAAGCAGCCTGGAAAAATAATCTGAAGCCAGATCATGAAGGGTTCCCCCAAACTGAGGAGTTTGTATTTTATCCTAGTGGCAAGAGAAGGCCAATGAAGCTTCTGGAGCAGGGGAGTGACATTTGTTTTAGGAATGTCAACTTGTCAGTTGTGTGGAGAATGGGTTGGAGAGAGGAGAGAGGGGAGGCAGGGGAACAGTAAGGAGACATTGCAGCAGTCCAAAGAAGAGGTGATAAAGAGGTGGTATGAGTGATAGAAGGGAGAGATGCTGGGGAGGGAAAATGGACAAGATTCATTAGTTGATTTGCTATGGTAGGTGATGGAGAAGATAGAGATTGAGGGCAGCTGCAACACTGAGAATATGAATGATTGAAAAAATGGTGGCACTCTCAAGCTAAGCAAGGAAGTTAGAAGGAAGGATCATTTTATGAGGAAAGCTAATTAGTTCCATTTTGGATATGCTGAGATACTTCTGGGACATCCAGGTGGAGTGGCCAGAATGCTATTGTGGATGCAGGAAGAGAACTTAAAAAAGAGGTGAGGTCTGGATTTGTAGATATGGCAAGAATTTGCATAGAGATGATAGTTGGATCCATGGGGTCTGATGAGCTCACCAAGAGAGTGACTGCTTTTCTCGATGATAGCTGTAGGCCTGGGCTGTTAGTAGGGCTGCTGATTTGGAGAACACCGCTATTACCAAGGCTCTTGGGTTCAGGATTCTGGGCCAGCTCCATGGGGATTTGGGGGGAGAGTGTAGTCAAGATGGTGGTATTTTGACTTTCCCGGCACATGCTGCTTCATATCTCTCTCCCTCAGAATGCCTTGCTGCCACAGCTCACTTGTTTGCCCTGTTGGTGGTAGGTCAAGAAGGATAAGGATTGAGAAAAAGCCATCAAATATAGCAATAAAGAGATCATTGGTGACCATGGAGAGAGCATTTCAGTTGAATGTTGGGGACAGAAGCCAAATTCCTGGGGGCTGAAAAAGGAGTAGGAGGTGAGACAGTACAGTCAATGAGTGTTAACAGCTTTTTCTGGAAGTTTGGCTATGAATGGGAGGAAAGATGTCAGATGATGACTTGAGAGAATGGGAGGGTCAAATTAAGGTTTTGTTTTTTTGTTTTTTTGTTTGTTTTCTTCTTAAGAGGGAAATCTGGACACGTGTGCAAGCAATAGTGAAGGAGCTGGCGAATTAGGCTGAAAATTAAAGGGGGGGGGTGATGGTGGTGAATAATGCTCTCATTTCAAGGAGAAAGCTCCCAGAGGAGACAGGAACAAATGGGAACATAGGCACAAATAGAGAGATTTTAGCATTGGCAAGGAAAAAAGAGACCTCGTTATTCAAGAGGGTCTGGTTTATTAGCAGTATGGCCTTGGGTAAATTGAGTCTTTGTGACCCCTGATTTCCTTATCAGTAATATGGGGCTGGTAATACTTGGACTACTGTTCAGGGTCATAGTGACTATTAGTGTGGTCAAAGATCTTAGTGTGTGAGTGTTACAAAGGTTATGTTTGTTGTTGGAGTGAGTTCATAGGCATGAGTAAAAACAGCCTCCAGGGTAAGGAGATTTTTCTACTTAGAAAAATTCACCATCTGTCTTGAGACCGTCACTACTTTGAAAGAATTGGCTCATGAAGAGACAGCACCCTGGGCTCTTTTTGGCACCTTTTAATTAGAATAAAGTAGAAATATTCTTAAAAACTTTTTTTCAAGTTTTCTTAAAAAAAAAACTATGAACTTAATGACATCAGTATGATTATTCCATTATACAAAGAAGAGGAAGGTTATATATGAAATTGTGAATCTCTGTTTTATGTGGATTTTAGAGAATTATATGCTAAATTCCCCACAGTAGTACTCAGGTATGGTAAAGCCCATCTTGTTTATATCCCCTTCAAAACCTCCTTCTGTTCTCTTATATGTATTTTACAATTATTTTATTGACGTTCTTTTCTTTCCTGTCTTTTTTAAAAGAACAACTATTACTACTTCTCTTTTCCCCCAAAGTCTCCCCCTAAAAATAAAAGTCCTGCCTTGTAGCAAATAAATACAATCAAGCAAAAGAAATTTACCCATTGATTGTGTCTGATGATGTATGCTGCTTTCTGCATCTGCAATCCATCTCTTCAAAGGGATTAAAAACAAGATTCATTGTCCTTCTTCAGAAGTCATGGTTGTTCGCTGTGTTGATCAGAGTTCTTGAGTCTTTTGAAGTTGTTTTTCTTTACAATGTTGTAACCATTGTATTAATTGTTCCCCTGGTTCTGCTCTCTTCCTTCTGCATCAATTCATACAAATCTTACTACAACTCCTTAAACTGGTCCCTTTTGTCATTTCTTATGGAGGAGGGTGAGCATGGCAGCAAGGGAACTACTATAAGAAATAGTTAAAGGAATTGGGGGTTGTTTAGGTTGGAGGTTATAGGCTGGAGATCTGGTGTGCATGCTGGTGTTTAATATTTGAGAGACTGTCATGCAGAAGAAGGCTTGGACATTTTGTGTGGCACCAAAGGGCAGAATGAAGGTCAGTGGATAGATGTTACAGGGAGACGTATTTTGTTCAAAAAGAGGAAGAATTTTCTATCAAACAGAACAGTCAAACAGTGTAATAATGGAACTGTGCAACTCTCTGTCAGTGTAGGTGCTTAAGTACCAACTGGTATGTAAGACACTTAGGAATGGTATGGTGGAAAGATAATGGATTTGGAGCCAGAGGACCTCCATTTAAAGCCTGCCTCTGTTGTTTGTCCCCTGTGTGACACTGGGTAAATCACCTAATCACTCTGGTTCTTACCTTCATTTGTAAAATGGTGGTGGAGTTAAATGTCTTCTAAGCTTTCTTTTAACTCTATATCTGATTCTGTGATATTGCAGATGGAACTTGTGCTTCAGACAGAGTTAGACTAGATGAAGTCTATGACTTTTTGACTGTAAGGTTATATGATTCCCTTTGTGTTTAATAATTCGATTCTCTTGGCTGTGCTTGCTCTCAAGGTTAGGACCTTAACCTCACCTATGCTCTTCCACTCCAGGTTCTATGATGAGATCAGAACTCCTCTACTCTCTGATATCCGAATTGATTATCCACCTGGCTCTGTCAAGCACGTCACGAAAACTCTTTTCCCTAATTACTTCAATGGGTCTGAAATCATCATTGCTGGAAAGCTGGTTGACAGTCAGTTGGACAGTCTACATGTGGAAGTCACAGCCAGCAATAGTAAGAAATTTGTGGTCCTGAAGACGGACGTTCCTGTTGCGTCCCACAGCACAGAGAATGATGTCACAGGGGTTTCCACTCCAGCGGGCCAGGATGCTGACCAAAACTACATTGAGCGGCTCTGGAGTTATCTTACTATTAAGGAGCTGCTGACCTCATGGCTGAAGACTGATGATGAACAGGAGAAAGAACGATTGATGGAGAGGGCTCGGGCTCTGGCAGTGAATTACCAGTTCCTCACCCCTTTCACTTCCTTGAAGTTGAAGGAGTTGGCACCTGAGGCAGCGCAAGTGACAACAAAAGAAATCTATGGCAGTTCTGCAGCAATGGGTCCAGAGACGGTTGTGCAAAGCTTGCATGGAAAGAACGTGCCACCAGGTAATGAGACCCAAATGGCGATTTTTGGAAATTGTTTACTGAGAATTTCTGCTTTCTGTTTTCAGGGCTAGAGTTATTTCTATAAAAGCCTACATTTCTATTTTTTCCCTTCCCCATTAGCTCAAGTTATTAAAACAGGGTATAAAGTTTCTGGACTTGGACTATGTCAGGCTATAACTACTGCAAAGTATTTAGAAAAAGTTATATTTGGCTTAGAAGAGAAACTTATCCCATCATTATTTGACATATCAATAGCACTTTGTATTTTCAAAAAAATTGTTAGATGAAATGGTGTTCCTGAGGGGAAGTGTGTGTGTGTGTGTGTGTGTGTGTGTTTGCATGTATGCTCTCTACAAATACAAAGAAAAAAGTCAAAGACCTGAAATTCTTAGAAAATTTCCCTTTCATTTGTTCTATTGAAACTCAGAGTATATCAATAAATTAAGCATTTATTAAGCTCCTATGTACCAGTCATTGTGTTATACATTGGAAATACAAAGATAAAAACAAAATAGTTCCTGGTCCCACGGAACTTATATTCTAATAGGGGAGACAATATTATGTTTGGGGGCATATGCAAAACAAATAAGAAAGCAGAAAAAAAGGTAATCTTGAAGGGGAAGGTCCCAGCTGCCAGGGCTGGGACAGGGAGGGACAGGAGAGACCTTGTGCAGAAGATGGAACTTGCATTGAGTCTTGAAGGGAGCCAGGGATTCCAAGATGCTGAGGTAAAGAGGAGACCTAGACATAGGGGACAGCCATGTGAGGGACAGCCATGTGAGGAACAGCAAGTTGACCATTTTGACCGGACCACAGAATTTGGGGAGGGGAGGAACATGCAAGAAGAAGTGGAAATATATAATGTTGCTAAGTTGTGAAGAGCTTTAAATGCCAAACAGAGGTGTTTATACTTTATCTCAGAAGTAGTAGGGAGTCAAGTCAAGACAACAAGCATTTATTACAGGTCTACTGTGTGTCAGACATTGCACAAAGCACGAAGAAAGGAAAAAATCCCAAACAGTCCTTGCTTAATGGGGGAGACAACACACAAACAACTATGTACAAACTCTCTCTCTCCCTCTCTCCCTTTCTCCCTCTCTCTCATTCTTATTTTCTCTCATTCTCTCTGTCTCTCTCTCTTTTCCCCTCTCCCCCTCTCTCCCCCATTTTCCCTCTCTCTCTGTGTCTGTCTCTGCTATCTGGAAGTAAGGTATAAGAAGACTGGAAAGGGATCAGGTTATGAAGAGTTTGGAATGCTGCCAGGCTTTACATGGGATCCTAAAGGTGATGGAGAGCCACTGAAATTTACTGAGGGAGTGTGTTGTGGGGGGGTTGGTGGGGAAAGATGAAAAATTAATATCTGTACTAACAAAGTGGAAAACCACTTTGTTAAGAAATAGAAGAGGGTTTAGAATGGAACCTTGAGGTAGGGAGAAGTTTCTGTCACTAGTATTATTATGCTTTGGGGTTTGTGCAATCAGATAGGATTGGATAACATGTTTTCGAACTGTTTAGGTTAAATAATCAACAAAGTGTCTGCTTTGTATTAAATACTGTGTAAGGACTAAAATATAAAGATGAAAGTGTAACAGTCCTTGCCCTCCAGGATAACATTGTATTAGGGCAGACAACCTATTAAAAAGTATGTACATGCAAAATATGTAGCTAAGGAAGAGATGACAAAATGAGCCAAATCAGAGAACCCAACTAAGTGATATGGGCATATATGTTTTTGTTTTTTTCCTCTAACCCTACGAAGATGTATCACCAAATTACCTGAACAACCCAGACTCTTGAAGCTGGGTAAAAGATGATACCGTAAGATGCCTCTATAGCAAAGCATGGAAGTTCCTTAGATGAGTTTGTTCCAGCAAAAGTAGGAAAATAAGTGGGTTTTTTGCTTTTTGGAGGGGAGAAGACAGGACCATTGGGGTTGTGACTTGCCCAAGGTTACACAGCATTTGAACTCAGGTCCTCCTGACTCCAGGGCTGGTTCTCTCTTCACTGCACCACCTAGCCACCCCATAGAATAATTTTAAGAAAGATTTGAACCAGGTTGTATAAAGAACATTATTTCATGGCATTGAGGACACGCGACGAATGTGGGGGAAATTATTCTTGTGAATGGCGTTGTTATTATAGCCCCATGACCGTGACCCAGATCTCAGTAGCTTCAAGAAGGATAAGGCTCAGATGCTATAATGTCCACAGGACCAAAGACAGAAATGAGAAAATGAGCCAATTGATTTCTCTGAGGAATATTTTCATAATAATATTTTCATGAGGTATCAATTGGTGCTTAAAATAATCTTCATTTCCTTAAAGCCGTGATGACTTTGTTGAGTTTCTCTGGGAAATACAACTTACAGAGGTTCATAAATCATCAAAGCATTCATCTCCATTGGCTAATCCTTTTCCTTTATATTCAGTTTTCATTCAGCCAGCATCATATTGGCCTGGGACCATGTAGAAAGAAGTCCAAGAGAGTGAGGTGGAGAAAAATATTGCTCTTTAGGGGGATGCTTAAGGGGTGGAAAGGGTTTAGATAGCATACTAGAAGTTTTTAAACTTTAACTTCTGAGAATTAACAAATATCTTTATGAGGTGAGATACAACCAAAATACAATCACAAATTTTTGTTAATCCAAAGAAAATGGAAATAAAATATTCATGAGTAAGATGTTAAATTGGTCTTCTGTTGTGCTTACAACTTTTGCCACACTCTTTGTGATACACTCTTGCACCTGTGTGTATTTAGTTTATTATTAGATCATTCATATATGGCAGAACATGTTTTCTCGATGTGAATAATTCACAGAGATAAAAAAAAACTATATAGAATAATCCAGTAATGAAAATTAAGCCTTTCCATTGAAAAACCTTGGTGTGTATCTTCTGAAGCAGAATTCTTTTGGTAATTTTTCAGACTTTCAAGTGTATCATGTACATGAAAATCGATTCATGATTCATGATCTACACACCTTACCTTTCTTCTTCCTGCTCCTATTTTCTTATTTTCTGCATTTTAATAGTGACTGTTCCATTTTTTTCCTTTCTAGAACCTGATTTCAAGAAACAGTACAACCCAAGGATTAAAATCTCCAGAACATCAGGTACAGAAAAACAATAAAAGTGTGGATGGATTAATTGAGGTAAATGACTTTTCCCCCTTTGGTTGGGTCTGTCTAACTGAAGGTGAGTAACTGGTAACTTCTTAAAGCCCATCCAAATATTCTCTTGTAGTGTAGGACAGCAAAGCTCCCCTTCACCCGACCAGGGCCAGCAGAAACAAATGCCAAATAACCATCATTATGTCATTGTGTTGAAGCTTGGGAGATAACAGTAAACGAAGAAGTTGCAGGAAAGATTGATAACAGGGGTGCATTTCAATAAATGTACTAGCTTTAAAAGCTAAATTGTTTTAGGCCCTCAAACTAGGCATGATTCCAGCCTGCAGTCTTAGAGATAGCGCTGAAATGAGCTTTGCCTACCTTTGGCCTCCAAGGGGAAGCCTATAACAAAATGTCAAAAAGCTCTCTTTTGCACACTTCCTGAGTTTACAAGAAAGACCAGATGGAATGACAACAGAAAGCCTAAGGTTTTGTTTTTTTTCTCAAGAAGTTAAAGTCTTTTGCCCCTAAATTTCCTTTATTGCTTTCCTGATTATACTATCCATTGAGTAGTTCATAAGGCTAAGTGAAGTTCTTTAAGTGAGGCAGGGGGTGTGGTAAAACAGATCCTACTCAACTTCCAACTGACATAATCTAATTCCTTTGAGCACACACATGCCTTACTAAATGCTTGCAAATCTCTTTTGGCTGTTGCATGAAACTTGATGATCTGCACATTTCTTCATCTGGGATAAACAGCATCATTTCCTACACAGTGTTTAGGGGAATTTGGGTAGAAAGAATGTTTTATAAATAAATAGAAACCTTTCGCTATCTGACTCAGATATTATGTTACTATCCCCAAGAAAAGCAGAAACATAAGTGAGAACTTTCTGACCATTGAGGTTTTGTTTTCACCATGTATAAAAGACATTAAACTTTGTACATGTATGTGTATGTGTGTGTGTGTCTGTCTATCTATCTATCTAGGACCTTTCTTCTAGAAAATTCAGTCAAGCATGCTTTATTTTGCCATATTCTCTCAATGCATTTTTAAAATAATATTGGTGAGATTCTGGGTTATAGGGTAGTGAAAATCAAAACCATCTGTCAACAAGCATTTATTAATGTGCTAGATACTATGCTAAATGCTTGGCATATTGTTGAACGGTAAAAATAATAGACTCTGTTCTCAAGTTTACTTTCTAGTCAGGGAGACGAGATATGTAAAAATGAGTACACAAAATATATAGAGAGAGTAGATAATCTTATAAGATAGCCTTATATGAGATAAGCTTATAGAGCAGTGTTTCTCAACCTTCGTAATGCCACAACCCGTATGTGGGCATATCTGCATGTGGGTGGACCCGCCTGTCGACAGATACAGGAGCGATGTCTCAGTTTCTATGACCATCGGAAATATGTGTCTTCCGATGGTCTTAGGCGACCCCTGTGAAAGGGTCGTCCGACCCCTAAAGGGGTTGTGACCAACATGTTGAGAACTGCTGTTATAGGGGAAGTTACTAACAGCTGACAGCAGGTGGAGGTGGCCAGGTGGGGAGGGGAGGTGCCCTTAAAGGTTTTCTAAAGAAGGTGGCATTTTAGCTGAGGTTTGAAGGAAGTTAGAGATCCTAAGAGGGGAAAATGAGGAGGGAGAGCATTCCAGGCATGGGGGATGGCCAGTACAAAGGCACAGAGATAGAAGATGAAGTGGGGGGGGTGAGTGGGAGGGTGAGGAGACCTACACTTTAGGAAAATCACTGACACCTGTGTGGATGATAAAATGGAATGGGGAGAGACACAAAACAGGGAGTTCAGTCAACAGCCTATCGTAAGAGTCCAGGTGAGAGGTGATGAGGGCATGAGTTAAAGTGGGGAATGTATGTAAGAGATGTTTTGAAGATAGAAATGACAAGATTTGGGGACTAATCAGAGGCCTAGTATGAGTGACAGTAAAGAGCTGAGGATGATGTTGACTTTGTGATCCTGGGACATTCAGAGGAAGGTTAGGCTTTGGGGGAAAGACCATGTTTTGGACGTGTTAAGACTGAGATGTCTGTGGAACATGTAATTTGAAATGGCAGTAGGCAATTGGTGTTGTGGGACTGAAGCCAGGAAAGGGATTAGAGCTTGCTATATAGATCTGGGAATTATTCGCAGAGAGATAAAACCCATGGGTGCCAAATGAGAAAGTGTAGCAAGTAAAGACAAGGGGAACCAGGACAGAGCCCTGGAGCTGACTATACTTCCTGGGAAGAACACAAATGAAGATACAGCAAGGAGACTGAGTGGGGTGGAGGGACAGACAGGTAGGAAGACAAACAGAAAAGACTGCTCTTGAGAAAACCCAGAGAGGAGAGAGTATCCCAGGGGAGGTGATAAGTAATGCTAGAGGCAGAAGGATGAGATGTGAAAAAAGGTCATTAGATTTGGCAATTAAGAGATCATTGGTAATTTTGGAGAGGGTTCAACTCAGCTGAATGATGAAATTGAAAGACAGATGCAAAGACGTTTAGAAGAAAGTGAGAGTGAGTAAATAGTAAATAGATTTTTTTTGGTAGTTTAGCTGAGGAGAGGAGAGATATAAATGATAGTTTACATGAACAGTAGGATCAAGTGATGGGTTTATTTAAGGATTGAGGAGACAGGCTTGCTTGGAGGCAAGTGGTAGGGAAAGATTGAAGATTGAAATATGAGAGAAAGAGAGAGAGAGAGAGAGAGAGAGAGAGAGAGAGAGAGAGAGAGAGAGAGAGAGAGACAATGATTAACCTGAAAGTCAGGAAGACAGATTCCTCCCTTCCCCACTGCTTATGACCCTCAAAGGGAAAGGTGTTCAGGCTCACATTGCTCAGTTAATAAATAACTATTTGGGGGAACTAAGTAAACATTGGAATTTGGTATAGGTCTCAGGAAAAAAAATTGGACTGTAAGACAAGAGACTTATAAAATGAGTAAGAACTCAGTACCAGAAGAACTTGCTTGACCATGCAGGGCTCAGGTGTAGGATGTAGGACTCAGATCATAAGCTTCTTACTGCAAAATTTAGACTTAAATTGAAGAAAATAGGGAAAACCATTAGACTGTATACAAATGACCTAAATAATATCCCTTATGAATATTAAATGAAAGTGAAGAATAGGTATGGCTAGGTGGTGCAGTGAACAGAGCACCAGCCCTGAGGTCAGGAGGACCCAGAGTTCAAATCTAACCTCAGACACCACTTACTAGCAGTGTAGCCTCTTACTTACTTACTGCCCCTCCCCCCCTCCAACCAACAAACAAAAAGGATTTAAGAAATTAGATCTGGCAGATAAAGTGCCTGAAGAACTATGAACAAAGGTTCATTATATTGTGCAGGAGACAGCAACAAAAAAGCTTCCCAAAGAAAAAGAAGAGTAAGAAAGCAAAATGACTGATGAGGTTTTTACAAATAGTCAAGGAAAGAAGGAGAGGAAAATATGGATGAGAAAGAGAAATATAGAGCCAGCTGAATGCAGAATTCCGGAGAGCAGCAAGGAGAGATAAGGCTTTCTTACATGAGCAATACAAAGAAAGAGAAGAAAACAATAGAATGGGAAAGTCGAGGGATCTCTTCAAGAAAATTAGAGATATCAAGGGAACCTTTCATGAAAAAGCGGGCACGATAAAAGACAAAGATGGCAGACACTCAACAGAAGCAGAAGAGATGAAGAAAAAGTGACAAGAATACACAAAAGAATTATACAAAAAAAGATCTTAACAGTGATGTGGTTACTGATCTTGAGCCAGACATCCTGGAGAATGAAGTCAAGTGAGCTTTAGGAGACATTGTTAACAATAAGGCTAGTGGATGTGATGGAATTCTAGCTGTGTTATTTAAAATCCTAGAAGGTGCTACTGTTAAGTGCCGCGCTCAATATGCCAGCAAATTTGGACAACTCAGCAGTGGCCACTGGATTGGAAAAGATCAGTTTACACTCCAGTCCTAAAGAAGGACAATACCAAGAAATGTTTTTATTAAAAATTTTTTAATTGATTTATTTTTAGTTTTCAATATTTGCTTCCATAAGATTTTGAGTTTCAAATTTTCTCCCCCTCCTTCCCATTCCCCCTTCCCAAGATGGCATGCAATCTAATATAGGTTCTACTTATGTATTCATATTAAACATTTTCATATTAGTCATGATGTAAAGAATTAGAACTAATGAGAGGAACTGTGAGAAAGAAGAAACAAAACAACAGAAGAAAAGGAAAGCAAATAGTCGGCTTCAATGTGCATTCAGACTCTAGAGTTCTCTCTCTGGATGTGGATGCATTTTCCATCATGAGTCTTTTGGAACTGTCTCAGTTCTTGCATTTCTGGGAAGAGCTAAGTCTATCAAGGTCAGTCATTGCACAGTGTAGCTTTTATTGTGATCACTGTTCTCCCGATTCTGCTCATTTCACTCAGCATCAGTTCATATAAGTCTTTCCAGGTTTTTCTAAAGTAATGCCAAGGAATTTTCAGATTATTGATCAACTATACTCACTTCACACATGGGCAAGGTTATGTTTAAGATCCTGCAAGCTAGGCTTTGTCCATGAGGTCGTGAAGAGTTGGACGTGACTGAACAAATGAATACACAACACCAGGATGCACTTGAAAGGCAGTGTGGTGTAGTGGATGGAGAGTTGGTCTTGGAAGTCAAGAAGATCTGGGTTTGAGTTGTACTTTTGAAACATTTTGGCTGTGTGACTCTGGGCAAGTCACTTAACCTCTCAGTGGCAACTGGCAATTCTTTCCATTATAGAGCAGGTACTGATGATGTTGGTAAAGAGAGTTTCTCATCGGGAGTTTCCTTTGCCAATGAAACCACAGGTCTGGTTCTAAACAAAATAGTTTGCTTCAGTGTTTACAAAGAGATTTACATATATTATTGCATTTAATCTTCATAATAATCCTGTGAGAGAGGTGTTATTATTCTCCTCATTTTACCAGTAAGAAAACTGAAGCAGAGAGGTGGAGTTACCCAGAGTCACATGGCTAGTAAGAGTCTGAGGCTGCATTTGAACTCGGGTCTTCCTGATTCCAAGTCCAGCACTCTATCCACCATGCCACCTAGATGCATAGTTGACACTTATATCATGTTTTAAGATTTATAAAGCACTTTTCATGCTTTATCCCACTTGACCTTCACAGTTCTCTGAAGTGGGTAATGCAAGGTTTACCTTTCCCTATTTTTTACAGGAGAATAACTAGTTAGCGTTTATATAGCACTTCAGGATTTGCAAAATGCTTTACAATTATCTCATTTTATCCTCACAGTAACCCAGGGAGGTAGTTGTTATGATTATCCCATTTTACAACAGAGGAAACTAAGGTAGACAGTGTTTCAGTGATTCGCCCACCTCACACAGCTAGCAAGTGTCTAAAAGCAGATCACAGAGGTCAAAAGTCAGACAACTAGTGTGGAGGAGGACTGGGGTCCAAACCTATGTCTCTTAATTCTAAGTCCAATAGAAAAAGCCTGTATGTAGAACTTGAAGGGACCTCAGAAACCATTTGGTCTAAAGCCCTTCATTTTACAGATGAAGAAACTGAGCTTCAGAAAGATTTGGAGGGATTTTCCCTAAGTTACCTATGTTAGATAATAAGTGACAAGGGTAGGGTTTGAACCTAGATCCTTTAACTTAAAAATAGGTTTAGGTCTGGGCAGGTATTTGGTAGCACTTTTTAAGAAACAAGACATATATATTAATGTCAATTTTAACTCTCTCTCTGTCTCTGTCTCTCTCTCTCTCTGTCTCTCTGTCTCTCTCTTTCTCTCTGTGTCTCTCTCCCCCTCTCCCCCTCCCTCCCCCTCTCTTTTCCTCCTCCTCCCCCCCTCTTTTCCTCCCCCTCCCCCTCTCTCTCTCTTTCCCTCCCCCCACTTCCTCTCTCTCTCTCTTCTCCTCCCCATGACCGTTGAAAGAGAAATCAGAAAGAAAATTAGAAAGCCTACCGAAAAAGAGGAGGCAGCTAGATGACTCAGTGGATAGAGTGCAATGCCTGAGGCCAAATTTGACCTCAGACACTCACTAATTGTGTGACCCTGGGCAAGTTATAACCTCTGTTTGTCTTAATCCATTGGAGAAGGAAATAGCAAATGGCTCTTATCATTGCCAAGAAAACCCCATGGGCACAAGGTTCCTGAAGAGTAAGAAGCAACTGAAGAACAGCAACTCCCAAAGAAACAGTGTGTAGGGACCTCCCTACATCCTCCCCACAGCTTTCTCTCATAGACAGACTCATTACTGGGCTTAAGCTTTCTTCTCTTTTCTTCCTCTGTTAGCGGATGGAGACCCTCATTTTGTGGTGGACTTCCCCTTGAGCAAGCTCACTGTCTGTTTTAACATCGATGGGAGCCCTGGGGACATTCTCAGACTCGTCTCTGATCACATGGACTCTGGTAAGTGCCATGCTGGTTTTTGGAATTAAATGAAAGGGAGGGTCTAGGGCTGTACTGTACGCTATCTGCCACCATTGATGGGATCCACACACATCTACCCCCTGCCATTTTCAGAGGACAAGAAGTTAAAAGAGCCTGGTGTGCCATCCACAATTATATCTTTCTCCGTGTGAATTCAACATTATATAGCACGAGGCATATAATCTCACTGCTTTATGCCTCATTTATTTAAAAACAATCATTTTTATTATATATAACAATCATCAGCAAATACAAACATTGAAATATATAGAAAAAGAACAAGAAAGAGGGTTATGTAGGAAATTGTGAACTTCTGTTATATATAGCTGTTTATAATGTATGTATTAAAGGAGAGCAGTGGCAACATGATGTAATGGACAGAGAGTTGACTTTAAAGCTAGGAAGACCTGGTTTCAAATCCTACCTCTGATACAGAGTGGCTATGTGACCCTGGGCTGGTCACTTCTCAATGCTGTAGATCAATGGTGGCAAACTGAAATATTTAATAAGGCCACTAAGCCAAACATAACAATCCTTCTGGGTATATGTTGATTTAGAAAACCACACATGAACACTCTCTGTGTTTTATTGTATTTTTATTTATTTTGTCCAATATCTCCTAATTGTTCAATAGTTTTTCAGCTTTGTCTGACGCTTTGTGACCCCATTTGGGGTTTTCTTGCCAAAGACGTGGGAGTAGTTTGCCATTTCCTTCTCCAGCTCATTTTACAGATGAGGAAACTGAGGCAAACAGTGTTAAGTGACTTGCCCAGGGCCACACAGCTATTCAATGCCTGAAGTAAGATTTGAACTCTGGTCTTCCTAACTCCAGGCCTGGCACTCTATCCTTTGCACTACCTAGCTACTCAATCTTAAATCTAAACTAGTCTAAGGACCAGATCCTACCTTGATTCCAAGATCAAAGGACTCAGCCAAGACCTTAGAAGCCAGATTAGGCCCTTCCTCTAAAGCCCCAGGGTAACTGACAGCATTTATGCCGTTTCTTTAAATCCTCTGTTCTGCTTGCTATCTATGGAATGACAATGCTTTCCTGACTGGAAACTCACAGAAAGAAACCTGAAAACATAACTGATAAAATGCTCAATTAGGTTCAGCAGAGTCTGGCATCCCTTTTCCTTCTGTCTTTGTTTTCCTGACCCCAGCAATAAGAGTTTTCAATTTATTTAAAAGCAACAACAAAAAGTTTTCTTAATGCCTGATGTATGCAAGGCACTAAGCTGCTGCTTGTAATGCAAAGGGAAAGAAAGCATACTGGTCTCTGCCATCTAGGAGCTTATAGTCAGTGACACAAATAAAACATTAGAACAGATAAATAAAGATAGGGAATTTGAAGAGGGAGCAAGCACCCCCACAACCAGAGGGTTCCAGGAAAGGCTTCATGGAGGAGGCGGCACCTGAATTGTCTGGAATCCTCTAGAATGGCTACAAAGATGATCTGGAATAGGAGGATTAATTGGGGAGAGGGAGACTCTATTATATGGCAGTAGCCTCTAATGACATACTACCATTGACCAGGGAGGACAATCCATTCCAGTTTGTATTGCTTTTATTAAACATTAAACATTAAGATGTAGGTTTTCATACTGTTGGCTTAATATCATACAAATGGTGGCCATTTGAAAACCTACATCTTTGTTTGAGTAAACTTCATTAAGTCTTAGGTTATAGCATTGGAAGGAGATCTCAGAAGTTATCTAGGCCAGTCTCCTCATTTTGTAGATGAAGAAACTGGCGCAGAGTGCCATCTCTGTTAGTTGTCCATAGTCACCAAGGAAGCAGAGGCAAGATTCAAGCCTCTCACTCCAAATCCAGTGCTTATCCTGATACACAACACCACCTCTTGAAAAATACTAGTATTGTTTGTTCCTACATCACCTTCATTTCAGAATATATCATTCTCTTCCTCCCCTCCACAGAAAATTGTCCCTTGTCACAGACAAAAGGAGAGAGAAAAAAATTTTAGGAAAACTAACCAGCACTTCAGCTGAATCTGACAGTGTATAAAATGTTTCACACTCATTGCTCCCTTCTCTCCAATGAACTGATGGAAACACCTCTTCTCAACTCTTCTCTGCTTGGTTATTATGACTACTCACTGTTCAGGTTTTGTTGTTGTTCTTTCCACTCATCTTGTAGCTGTTTGTCAATTATTTTCCTGGTTCCATTTACTTTACTTTGCATCTGTTCATATCAGTCTTTCCATCAATGCCTGTCTTTGAAAGTTATAGTGGTGACCTCCTAAGATGTCTAGTTAGGGTGGCAGCAGACACAGATACCCTACAAATCCTTGAGTCACTGGGCAGGAGGTGGAATGGAGTACAAGGAGCTGAGACCAAGACCCTCAATATCATGGCTTTGTCAGTGTCTAGTCACCACCATCTGATGGGTGATGGTGACCAGTTGTCAGTAGAATACTGACTATTCTGTTCATAGACAAAAGGATCACATATTGGTATCATTATGGTAGTAATTTGGGCTTCTTTGTTTTGGGAATGGAATACCTAACCACTGTTTCGTTTTTTCTTCCTGGCTTCATAAGGTGTCACAGTGAATGGAGAGTTAATAGGGGCCCCAGCTCCTCCAAATGGTCACAAGAAATATCGCACCTACTTCCGAACCATCACCATCCTCATCAATAAGCCAGAGAGAACATACTTGGAAATCACACCAAACAGGATTGTCTTGGATGGTGGGGACAGATTAGTTCTTCCTTGCAACCAGAGTGTTGTAGTGGGAAGCTGGGGGCTGGAGTTGTCTGTCTCTGCCAATGCTAATATCACAGTAACCATCCAGGGTACAATTACTTTTGTTATCCTTATTCACCTCTACAAAAATCCAGCTCCTTACCAGCGAAACCATCTTGGCTTCTACATCTCCAACAGCAAAGGACTATCAGCCAACTGTCATGGACTTTTAGGTAAGAGGTGTGTGTGTGTGTGGGGGGGTTGCTGACATTTCTTTCTCTTCTCTCATCCCTTCTTCCTTCTTGTCTTTCTCTTTCTCCCTTCCCCTCCTCTTTCTCATTTCCTCCCATCTCCTTTCCTCTCTTCCTTCCCCTCCCTCCTCTCTCCTTACTCCCCATTCCTTTCTCTTCCCTCCTCCTTTCATTTAGTTGGTATAGGGAACTCCTTGTGAGGAAATGCTCTCCACTAAAGTAGAAGGAGCTGCAATCTATAGTCGTAGAGGAGTCGCCCAAGAAGTTAAACGACTTGCCCATGCTCACATGGTCATTATGTGGCAGATACAAGACTTGAATCCAGGTCCTCCTGTCTATAAGACTGGCTTTCTCTCTGCTAGGTGGCTCAGTGGATAGGGCACTAAGTATGGAGTCAGAAAAACCCAAGTTCAAATGCAGCCTCAGGCATTTACAAGCAGTGTGACCCTGGGCAAGTCATTTAACCTCTTTCTATCTGACTTTAGTTTCCTCAACTGCAAGTGGGGATAATAAGAGCACCTGCCTCCCAGGTAGGCGAGGTTCAAATGAGATAATATTGGTAAAGCATTCAGCACAGTGCCTGGCACACAGTCAGAGCTTAGTGAATGCTTGTTCCTTCCTCTCACCTCCCCCTGGGCCACCTGGCTTTACTCACATTAGTTATTGAAAATTTAATACAAAGGCCTTCATATAACATAGTATATGTGAGCATAGATTCCCATTTACACATCCATCAAGACTTTCTGGGAATGGGAGGAGACTCTAGAAGCCAGCGCAGCCTGGGCACTACCAGAAAGTGAAAGTTTCTGTTTTTTCCGCCTCTCAGCAGAGAAGTTCAGGCCATGTTAGATTCCTTTGATGCAAATCCCCTGTGTTCTTAGGAACAGCACCAGCGTTGCTACTCTTACTACATTACTGACCGTGCCGTTCCCATAGCTCTCTTGCCCCAAATTAACAGTAAGACATTGCACCAGACCTAGATTTAGATGGCAGGATTTCCTGGTATTTGAACCCTAGTGAATTCTGTTGTAGATTAGGGTCTAGAACCCCACTTGACTGGGGGAATTTTGATTCTGAATATCAAAGTGAATGGACTTTACAGTCTCTTGTACACACATCCAGTGCCTTTGTGCAGCAAGGGGATCTTGGGACTAGGTTACCAAAAAGGTCTAATCTTACTTCCCTGTCACCCCTACCTCATTCTGTCTTTGCTTAGGAAGCTGTGGCAGGATTGGTAGCTCTCCACGGAGCTGGTCTGGAAAATTTCCAATGTTAAAGTAATAGGCAGTAGCCTATTGCAAAACAGCCTCCAGACGTGGAGGGAAAAGGAAGGACTTCAGGAAAAAGTCAAAGAAAAAGATCACAGATTTAGATCTTGGAAGGACCTTAGGGGACATGAATTGCACCTCTTCATTTTACAGATGAGAAAACTGAGACATAGAGCTTTCACGTGACTTGTTCAGGGTCACGTAGCTCCTAGCTCCAGGTCCAGTAACCAACCCAGTAGCCTACCTTGCCTCTCCAAATCTCAGACTGTGGTTATTTTAGAGTTTCCCACTGATGTCATAGCATTCTCCTTTACTAACTGTAACTGAAGCCAAAATAGTATCAAATCTGTGCTAACTGGGTTTGACTCACGTTAGATTCTCTTTTCCTCCTGTAGGTCAATTCCTGAACCAGGATCCTAAACTAATAAAAGAGCCAGTTGGCTCAGGTTCCAACCAGAACCATAGTGAACCTTCAGTCTCCCAGGCAGACCTAAGCTCTGAGACCATCCTAAAAGTGAAAGAGCACCGCGTGCCAGTGGTCTGGAAACAGAGGAAGATCTACAATGGACAAGAGCAGATAGACTGCTGGTTTGCCAGAAATTCGGCCAAGCTCATTGATGGAGAGTACAAGGATTACTTAGCTTCCCATCCTTTTGACACAGAGACCACTTCTGGAGTAGGAGCATCCCAATGACTGTAGGACATGCCAGCCCTGGATATAAGAACACATGGTAGGGGAATGACCTTTGAAGCTATCCTAATGTATGCAGTTCTTCATACCACATCCCTGAGCAAAATAGCTACTCTCTCCAAATGTCAAGCTTCCCAAAGAGTAGGAAGGCAACACTTGGGTGAAGAAGTCATTTCCTTCCATCTTTCATTGTTTTGTCTTTCCCTTCCATGCCCACAGGGGAGAAAGAGATGACAGAACTAAGTGGGAGAAGCCAGTGAAAACTTGACATTGCCCTAACCTGGCACCACTACTCTTCTGGGTATCTCAACACCTGCGCGGCACATTAAGCAACTCCTTTGTGATGCAAGCGAGACCTTGCCTTTGATGTGGAAATGGCTTGTTGGGGTCAGCAACTTTGCCTTCTGCCTCACTCCAATGCTTGGCAAGCTCTCCTTAGTAAAACTTCTAAGTTCTCCTGATGCATGGCTAGCTCTTTATGGGGAGGGCACTTCTAACATGTCTGTGGTTATAGCCTGTGGGTTTGATAATGGCCAACAACTCTATTATTTCTTAGGAAACTCTCCTCTGTGGTGATAGTTCACCTTTTTTTTACTAGCTTAATTTTTTTTTTCACTATCAGAGTTGACATGAGATCAATTCCTCTGCACCTAAGATCTTATTATAGCTGGATTTGTAAATAACTGGACTTTGTTTATTGATATTTTCCTATTTATTTAGTTATACTAAGTCCATAAAGGAGGGAAAATAACAAACATCATGTGTATTTGAACTAGTCTGCTTGGAATGCTGAGAATCTTGCCAGCTCTGTGTTAAATCACTTACAAAGCCCTAAGAAATCTCTGCTTTACTCCAAGAGATTCGGGATGATTCTTTTTTGTAATGAAAGGTTCTTCAGGAGATGATGAACTGAATTGTCCCAAGTGGAACTGGGGTGTGGCTG
The DNA here is from genome assembly GCA_028646575.1 of Pseudocheirus occidentalis. Taxonomy (NCBI): domain Eukaryota; kingdom Metazoa; phylum Chordata; class Mammalia; order Diprotodontia; family Pseudocheiridae; genus Pseudocheirus; species Pseudocheirus occidentalis. Next base: position 138,559,406 of record CM053597.1, read on the forward strand.
GGGACGGGGCCGGCTTGGATTCAGACCATGACTCTGGCCTTCAGTCTAGCTGTAGGGGATTAACTTGCACATTCCCAGGAAAAGGAGAGCACACACTTATCAAATGAAAAGAATGCCAGAATCTCAGAGTTACACAAGCCAAGGAGTCAGAAACCATGGTGTGAGGGAAGAAATTTGTTTTCAGACCTTGGCCAAACCTGTGTCACAAATGGAAGAGGGAAGGGTACAGTTGTAGGGGCCTGGGAGTGTAAATAAAACCTCCCGAAGATGTTGTCCATTTAATTTTTAAACACCCCATCTGAAACCAAATTACACTGCTAAAGAGGAACTAAAGGGTAGAAAGGAAGCTTTATCATTGCTCTTTTCAAATATCTCTCCACCTTTGCTCTGCTATTCATCATACTGCCTTTTAAGTGAAACAAGCCTACATCAGAGCGAGTGAAGAAGGTTGTCCGGGAAGTAGACAGATGCAGGGTATATGCAGCCAAACACAAGAGAGGTGCCAGAAATTTTCGGCCAAAGAAATATTTTCTTTTGACGAGGGCTGTATTAGAAGGCCAAGTGTTAACCTCAGGAGAGGTTCCTTATGTTAGGAGCACTGCCAGACTAGCCCTCGCATGAAATATGAAAACAACCCTAGCATTTGGGGAGAAATCAGAATTCAGAAAATTGTTTGCTGCATTTCCCTTCCCTTGAGAAACATCAGGAAGAGCCAAATGTCACCCACGTGGTACAGTCAGATCCAGACAGCTTCAAGGGAAGTAGCTTAGGTCGCTTTACTGTCTAATTTCTCTAATTTGTCTTAAATCATCCACCTCTGTCCTCAACCGCAGATGGCTAGGAATGATCTCCTGAGTGGTCGATTATATCCCTTATCCTGCTATCCCATTTGTTCTCTCTCTGTCTCTGTCTCTTTCTCTCTCCCTCTTCCTCTCTCTCCCTCTCCTTTCCTTCCCCTCTCTCCCTCCCCCTCCCTCCCTCCC